>BTHU01000022.1:29990389-30210389 GCA_036184795.1 Tokudaia tokunoshimensis | reverse complement strand
TTACGGGACCACAGTTCCCTCTTCATCCTGTTTCCTTCTCAGCAAAGCAATTCTGTTCCACCATGTGTTCTAACATGATGTGCTGCCTTGCCACAGCACAGAACTACAAATGCGAAGCCAAACTTCAGGCCCAAAATACTCTTCTCCCTTTATAAGGTATTTATATCTTTGGTATTTGTTATAGTGTCAGAAAGCTAGCAAATTCACATACTGATCCTGAATGAATCAGTTTTTAATTCTTTTATTCAAATTCTGACTAAATACTCAGAGCAATATTAACATCCTGACCTATTAAGGTGTTTTCTCCATAGTCAGAAAGGTGAGTAGGCATTCCACATGGCAGGACAAACACAAGGGAAGTGCTGAAACTGACCTCCTTCCTGTGAGTGGTTTTCTTATTCATTCATCTGGCTCCTAACTTTTAGTACCTGTGCAAAACTCTAGTTTGGGTGATTAGGTTTAAGCCTGGTACATCCTTGGGTCTTCTCCAGGGCACCAGTCTTTGCACATGGTAAGTGGTCAGATGATGACTGAATAAGAAGTAGCCAAGACCAAGGTCATCATGATCTAGATGATGACAGGCTCTAGGGAACATGGAGGGGCCCCTCAAAGGGACGTTCCAGGGGTCAGAAGAGTATACTGGCATTCCGTGTGGCAGTAACAGCATTGGAGTATTCGAGTTAGCAGTGAACATGATGAGCTGAGGGGACCAGAAACAGGTTGGGTGGAATAAAGAATATACCTTGCTGAAGTTAGTGGCATCAAACCCAATGACCATCAAAGGAAAAGATAAAGCAGTATATGCAATGGGAAAACTGTGAGGAAGGCAGCCCAAGAGGGATGTATTAGTCACACCTATTGCTGGGATAAAAGACCATGACCAAGGCAACTTAGAGAAGAGAGCTCATTTGGGCTTAGGTTCTAGATGGTTAGAGTCCATACCTCCTAAGCATCTCTACATGGCACCACCAACTGTGAACTCATTATTCAAATATCTGAGCTTAGGGGAGACATTCTCATTCAAACGACCACAAGGGGAGATGAAAAGATTAGATGGGCAGCAGCACAGAGCTGAGAAGCACAGGTCACGCATGTGACTGTCAAGGAACACAGGTAAGCCAGCATGGGAGGTGATCCGCAGTGCTAGATCTGAGGCCAAAACAAGGGAGAGCAGGGACAAGATCCGAGGCATTCTCTCCTGCTTGATCTTACTAGGATTCTACTCGATTAGGTTAGCGTTAAGAGTGCAGCTGTGGTTTTTAAGAGCCATTTCTCTCAGGTAGGAGCTTTAAAGATCGTGAAGGAATGAATGCAGAAAATGGAACAGACAACAGTAATGATGGAATAATGACGTCTGGAAAAAAATGTAAACACATTGTATTACATACACACACACACACACACACACACACACACACACACACACACGGATACTAATCATCATATAGTCACAAGAAGTGACACTTTTGAGTGAAAATAAAAGAGGGCAAAAAAAAAAAAAAGCAAGAAAAGGAAATCAAGAAGAAAAACTTTAAGCTCCAGAGACGAACCAATCAGTTGATAGCTGGTTTATCCATTTTCGGTAGTCCTCGCTTCAAAACAAACCACCCCCTGTCAAAATATTGCTCATAAAACTGCTGTTGAGTGTGATGAAGTCTCCTGATTATATCTGAGCTCACTCTGTGTTTTGAAATGGAATATCATCTACTGACCCTCAGGAAGCTAATTGCTTTTTAATATATTCTGCAGCACAGCTAGGCATCCAGCTAGGCCATTCACTGACTACTCTGGCAGTGTACTATAGTGAGCTTATTGCCAGAATCAATACAGGCCAGTGGGCTAGTGCCCAGGCAATCACTGTGGGCAGAGATTTCAGTTCTGGGGAGAAATGGCACAATCTATTTTCAGCAGATGTAATTTACTGCTATGTTCTCTTTCTCTCTCTCTCTCTCTCTCTCTCTCTCTCTCTCTCTCTCTCTCTCTCTCTCTCTCTCTCTCCCTCCCTCTCTTGGGAGAGAATGTAGGACCTATAATGCATATATTCATATTGAATATATGAGAGTGATATGAAATATGACTGGATAAGCAGTTCTACAACTGTCTTCCTTCCAGCTGAGGAAATCACATGTCTATTGTATTTACTTGAATTTGTCTTTTAAGTAGATGGCACCCTAGGAATTTTAATAGCAGAGATAAACTCATTTAGTGCGATGTGTACTTCAGTTCCATTTGCAGTGGGGATTAGGAAACCTCCTCTATATTTCATCTCTGAATATGTTATCAGCATGCACATGTCCCTGGGAATGCACATTGCGTTGGGGGCATTAAGTTGCGGCAGATTTTATTAAACAAGCGTATCCGTGAGTTCACATCAGTAAATACTAATGTTAGCTTCAGAGTATCCAGTGATTGCACCATCATTTGAGAGGAGTACCTGCTAATGGGAAATCAGGGCAAAGACTGGAGACTCCGGCTCCTCCCTCTCCCCCTTCGCTGCACTGAGTGGAGCAATGGGGCCGTGGTCAGTCAGGCCCAGCCTAATCAAAAACAAGGTTCTTGATGAGGATGAGTTTTTCCAGCCTTCTTCTCTGACTCTAGCTACAGCCTTTCCTAGCACCTTGCCTTACCTTGTACTTCCTCTCCTCCTTGCACATTATGCTAGAGAGGGAGGCTAGAGGCTGTGTCCTCACTTATGGTAGGGAAGATGGGGAAAGATAGGTAAAGAAGGGATAGTGGAGTTGACCCAAAGAGGAGCTGGTAGAATTTGGCTGTGGACACTGTGGATGGAGGAAGAAAGACATTGTAGATGGAGGAGAGGTGCGGATGAAACCACGGAGGGTTCACAAGGAGGTGATGCAGGATTGGGGCAGCTTCCTCTGAGCTTTGATTGACTGTCTTGGGTGTTTTTCCCTTGTGTCTGAGGAAGTGATCAGGAGTCACGCACTCTCTCTCATCCCATCTTGTATGGGTGAGTAACAAAAACGTGAACTCTAATGGCATTTATCGTGACTTTAATACTGTCACCTCCAATGGTGGCTGCATGGTACCCAGAGAGTAAAACTAAAGTCCCATGCTAAGGAAAAGTTGTAGAAAGAAGCACAGTGGACAGTAGTGTTGGGAAAGAGGAGACTGTTGAGAACTAAGCAAAAATTCAGTGAAGCCAGCACATCAGCCCAGACAAGGACACAACAACACCCCAAATGGAGAGTCTGCCTCTTCCAGATAATAGACACTCCTGAGCAGATGTGTCCCCACCACTGCCTATCAGCCACAACAGCAACAAGACATCGTGGCTCCTCCTGAGGATGGCGGTGTTACATGGTCTCTGTGAGTGGCTTCTCCACGGAACAGGACACACACCAGGAGTCCCAGGTGTCTGACAGGCTAAGCAGCATCGTCATGGAATCGGTTTCCCTGGAAACCAGCAGCAATAGCACAAACCTAAGACACTTGAGACTAATCCCTCTGTGCCTTTACCTCCTCCTTTAACATTTGCCGCTGCTGACCAACAGTCCTAGAGACTTTGCGCTTGATGCTCAGCTGACCACCAACCCTTTGCACTTACTGAGTGGATACCTGTCAGGTGACACTGAGTCCTGAAGTCAACATGGCCAAAAGTCCATCAAGCCTCAGCTTCCTGTCAGTGATCACTCTTGGAAGACCTGAGATGTATTTCGAAAACTTTTCTTCTGGGGGCGATCCATTGCTGCCACCACTATAATTTCCCAAACAATAGGGTCCCTTTCCTGATTTGCACCCTGGATGGCGCAGCTATGTTACCCTCCCCCACTATCTGCAGGCCATTACACTGCTACTCAGAGGGTTTGCACCCTCACCCCAGTTAAGATAACATCTGTCCAGTCACAGGGACATCTCAACCTCTTCATATGTAAGAGGTGAGCAGAAGCAGGAAACGGACCGAGGTCTGGGCTCTCAGCTACAGCTCAGGCAGAACCTGCCTTACAGGACAGCTTGGCTCAGCTGGCCTCTCTGCCAGCCTGCCTGCCCACCCGCCTTGTTTTCAGCCCTGTGTAAACCCAGTGCCTGTAATTAGCTCTCTAGGGACCCACTCTTATCCCTGGCTTGCCTCTGAGAGAAGGGCTATTCTCTGATGTTGAGTCTAGTCCAAAGCAGCAATTCTAAAATGTACTTCTCTTCCATTGAAGACATTAACCCTGTCCCCCCAAATGCTGTTTTTGCTTGACAAAGCTAGTTTAAACCGTCCTAGGTTGAGGAAAAACGCCACCTTTTTAAAGGAAATCTATAAGCTGAAAGAGCATCAAATGTTCCCCAGAAAGCTTAGTATGTCAAGAAAGAAGCTCCTAGCTTAGGCAGGGGATCATCAGAGAACCAAAGAATACCATATATTATGTTCCAAGGGTGTGAAGGCGGTGGCGGGGGGGGGGGGGAGAAGTGTGGAGGGAGGGTATTGGTTAAAAGTGAAAGGTCACTATATGTGTGGGGATGGGAGTCCTGCCATCTTTCCATGCACCTCCCCCATACTGAAACTCTCTTACTGAATCTACCCTCACTTGGATCAGTTTGAAGAGTCACTGAAAGCCTAAACCTGTGCAGCATGTACTTAAGTGGAAACTTGTGCAATTCAAACTGGAGTCCTGCCGCTGGGGCGGGCTCAGATTACTGACTGGGACACCACCAGCCCCCCCCCCCCCGCCAACTCCCCCAACCCCGTTCTTGGTGGATACTTCAAAAGTTCCCGCAGCTTCCCTTATGAAACATAATAAAAAATGTTCAGTACTTCCCAGGATCTAGGACTTTACAACAGGATGGATATAAATGTCTGGGGAGGGGAGGAGGGGTGGAAGGGAGAGAGAGAAGAGGGTGGCAGAGAGGAGAAAGGGATGGAGTGAGGGAGAAAGAGAGAGAGGGAGGGTAGCAGAGAGGAGGGAGGGAAGAAGAGAAGGGGAAAGGTTAGAAGGAAAGCAGAGGGAGGGCCGGGGGAGAGGGAATACTGAGCTTTAAGTCAACACAGTAATTCTGACTCGACAGAGGTGGGCAGCTTGCCAAACTCAAGTTCAACACATTTTGGAAATTTATAGATAGAAACTTAAAACTGAAAGGAATCTGTGTGGATAAATAGGGATGACATTCTGGAATACAGCATCCCATGAAGCTATCCTGTAATAGCTGCCAGAGTTGGAAAGGTAACAGCTTAAGAACGTTCAATAGAGAACTATTTCATAGCATAAGAGGAAAGAATGGCTCAGAGAGCCCCCAGGGCTAAAGAGACAGGGGAGGGCACATTAACACCCTGTGTTAAATCCCTAGTACTAAAAATAAAGCAGCAGCAGAAGCAACATGAGACTATTGCAAAGAATAACTAATTCACATTATAAACATTAATAACATTTATATTCACTTGAGTCCCCTAACAATCCCACGACCAATGAACCAAAAATGTTTTTTGACAATGTTACAAAATCAGTCTTTTTGATGGAATTAACATACAGAAGAAGAAAAGGAACAAAGACTATTTTTGGAATTTATGCACTTTCTGCAACACTAACAATTAACCCAAGTTAACACTAACAATTCTTCCATGCTATCCTAACTCAAGTCAAAAAGAGAACTTTGGGGGTCTATGTATCAGTCAGGTCTTGCCACATTACAGTAACAAGCAACTCTTTTACAGACCTTAGGTTTAAAACAGCAAAAGTTCTGTTTAATGCTACATACCCACTGAAAGGCAGTGGGGATCCTACTCTTCATTATCACTTGGGGATGGAGGCCACAGAATAACCCTCATCTTGAATGTTACTTGCTGGTATACAAGAAGAGGTCTAGGGATCTTTCACAGGCAATTCCAGTCCAGAAGGGACAGGTCACTTCCATTTCCAGCTGTACTTGTCAAATGGGCCGGTCCAACCTTCAGGGTAATATGGACAAGTGGTACTCATACTTCTCATACTTTGTCACCTAGAACTTTAAAATTGCTTTGAACAAGCACCATACATGACAGCATTGATGTCCATTCCTGAAAGGTCTGTGTCCTTGAGGAAATAGCTGAGAACTCCAGTCCACTGCCTATGTCCTTCATCTAAGTCCTATACCCAACACAGGGTCCAAGTGAAGTCCCATGCCATGACCACCTCTGCCAGGCACTGAGGTACAACATCCACTCTGTGTACACAGCATCACTATAGGAGGTGAGAAGATGCTGGCTTACTTAGCTCTATCTGCCCATCATCCACTGTGCTTGTATCATAGTAGCTATCTGGCAGTCTTCAATTTTATACTCCAATCTTTTCAAGACTGTTCACTAGAACAACTTAGGTCTATTTTTGACATAGACTGGACATGAGCATACAAGACAGCAAGCAGCAGGATAGAGTCGAATTGCCTCAGTCTGGGGTTTCAGAACCATTCCTTTAAAAATGAAATAAAAATAACAAAACCCAACTAAAATATCGGCACTAGCACGATGATAGACAGTATTGGAGTGAAGACAATGTTATCAATCAGATGCAGTGTGTCCTACAGCCAGTTCTATCACTACATAGGTAAGACAGTCTGGGGGATGGCAATGCCATGTCTATGAGAAAAGGAAGACTATATAGCTTTCCTCTTCGGGTCGAGAATAGGAAGAATGAAGCACGAAGACCCTGTGTGGTGGTGGCTAGTAAGCACCGGCATTTGTGGATCCTATTCTTTTCTTATCTTCATCTCAAAGGCCTGGAAGCCACAATTCTCTTACTTATCTGTATCCCAATGAGCAAGTCATGTCCTTCACAGTAATGCTGTGAGACAGGCATCTAAATCCCCATTTAAACTAAAACAGCATAACTGGCCCAGATTCCAATCTGTTCACCATCTGCCCAGGCTGGGATCCTCCTCTGCAATATTCTTTGTCTGCACCAGGCCATGATCAGAATAAGGCATTCAACACAAGGAAGCCATTCAGGAAAGATTGTTCTTCTCGTCTACCTGGAACTCTTCGAGTACACTGTTCTGCTCATTTCAGCTTGTAAACCACTATTTCCTTGATGGGGATATGTCCTCAACTTCACAGAGATCCATTTGCCTCTTAAGTAGTGGGATTAAAGGTGTGCACTGCCACCTTGCTTTGCTACAAACCTTTTTGTAGGTTATTGGTTTTGGGCATTTTGTCATAGCAATGGAAAACTAGCAGAGAATACTAGTACACGAGATGCACCTAAATGCCGACTCTCAGGTTTTGGAACCCACAGTCACCAGGTGTTGGAGATGGACCAGGGAACCAGGATTGGGATGAAAGACAGAGAATTAGAACATCTTAACTCTGTCCCATCCTGTAAGCCATTGAATGCAATGGTAGCATTTTTAGTCAAGGCCCGAGAACACTGTCTATCTCTATAACATGCTGACCTTTAAACTTTGGTCCCACCCTGAAATTTGCTTCCTGCCTTATGGCCTCATGAGATATCACAAGCCCCGCCCAGTCATACTATGTGTATGAGGCTAGGGCAGCCTACTTAAACTCTGAGCAAGGTTTCCTATATCTTAGTCAGTGGAACTGTCCTCTCTTCTAACCATGTAATTCATCTAGGGCAGCAACCTTAGAAAAACTATAGGCTGTGGCCAAATTTCACCCGTTTCCTGGTTTTAAATAAAGTTTTATTGTAACAACCATTTTTAAAAATATATCATCCAGCCGGGCGGTGGTGGCGCACGCCTTTAATCCTAGCACTTAGGAGGCAGAGGCAGGCGGATTTCTGAGTTCAAGGCCAGCCTGGTCTACAGAGTGAGTTCCAGGACAGCCAGGGCTACACAGAGAAACCCTGTCTCGAAACCCCCCCCCAAAAAAATATATATATATATATCATCCATTACTGCTTTCCTGCTACCTTGGCAGATTTCTATAGTTATGACATAAACATATGGCCCACGAGGCCTGAAGCATTTGCCATCTGACCTTTTAAAGGAAATGTTTGTGGAGCCCGAGTCTAGAGCATTGCACTGATGAAAGGTCTAGGAGCAAAGAGCTTTCCCGAAGAAGAGCTGCTACTTGCCCGGGAATGTGGAACAGGTCCTAGGATGATCCTCAGCTCCAAGAGCACACAGTGTACTTCACAGATACTTCTGTGCTCACCCCACCTGAATGCCTTCCTATATGACATCAGCAAGATAAAGTCAGTAGTCACTCTTTTAGAATTTAAAATTGTGGGTTAGGGTAAAAATGTTAGTATAATGGAAGGATAAGGAACAGATATGAAGTAGAGATACATAATAAAGCAAACACATAAACTAAAGGATATGCGGTTTGTGACTGTGCCATTTAGATCTGCGGTAGTCCTCAAGTCCACATGTTGAAAGCTCAGTTGCCAATCCACCATGCTATTGAGGAGCGGGAACAGAATCTTTAGACGGTATTGTCCAATGGGAAGAATAGCTCACTGGGTGCATGTCCTTGACGGGATATTGGCCCTTTCCCTTTCCTTTGCTTTGGGGCTGCTGTGAAGTGAGCAGGTGACTCGTGTCCCATATTCCCACCACAATATCCTACCACACCTCAGGACCAAAGCAAAAGCCACAGAGCAAAATGACAATGGACTGAAATCTCTGAAAATAAGAGCAACAAGAAATCCCCCACCCTCTTTTGAGACAGGGTTTCCCTAAGCCAGAACTCACTATGTAGACCAGCATGTCCTCAACCTCACAGAGATCCATTTGCCTCTTAAGTAGTGGGATTAAAGGTATGCACCGCCACCTTGCTTTGCTATAAACATTTTTTTGTAGGTTATTGGTTTGGGGCATTTTGTCATAGTAATGGAAAACTAGCAGAGAATACTAGTACACGAGATAAAATGATAAAGAAATGCAATGTGAAGCTCATTGTTGCTCTAGCATTGTAGAGATCACGCAGGAATATCAAAGGTACCAAGCTGGGTAGAGTCATGCGCAGTGTTGTAATCCTTTACATTTCACACTTATCTTACTAGCAGTTTACATAAACTTCATGTTAAATAAAAACCAAACTGTATGTGCTAGGAGATCCACGTACTGAGCTGTAATTCTCAGGACAGAAGTTCATGCTATGGGTTCAAAGAAGAGCAGCCTCCAACCCAGCTGAGAGGACTCAAAAGGAAGTCTCCAGGGAAGGTGCCACATGCTTTCCTTGAGGATTTCATAATTATATTTCTGAGAAAAAGGCATAGGAGACTATTCTAACAAAATTCCATGGTGAAGCAGATATCAACAAAAAATTTTAAGGAACTGAAACAGTCTTAGCAAAAACATCAGACCAAGTACAGAAGACGGGGCAGGGAGCAGTCATAGCAACGCTGTGAGCCTGACAGGCTGTGGTAAGGACCTGGTGCCAAGAGCAGGCATTGCTCTGAAATATCTAGGCTGTGGTGTCCAGGACATGTCAGGGTGAGACAGGCCCAGGGGAGCCTGACTGGAGATTCTGGCAGGGGAGCACAGCAACAGTAACTCGACCTTTGACTAAAGATGATCCTCTTCTACAGAAAAACTGTGAGAGGACACGTATGTGGAGTGGTAAGGAGGGAGACATCTGCCTAGCCAGTTGGATCAGCCAAACCAAATTTGACAGCCAAGGAGGAGACGGATGCCACAGCCAGACTGCTCTCAGAAAGCTCAGGCTGACCTCAAACTCAGCTGTGTGACTAAGGATGACCTTGAACTCTTAATTCTCCTGTCTCAACTTTTTAAGAGCTGGGATGACAGGTAGGTGGCAGCACAGCCAGGGCTGCAATTTGCAAGGATTCTTCTGATGGGGGCATCATCCACCCACTCAGGGAGCATGAAGTGCCTCCAGGCTTCTGCTGAATCAAGACAACCCAATTCCACATGTGGGCAGCAATGGCTGGAAACAAGGCTCCAGGCCAGAATCACGCACAGGATTTCCTCATCATAACAATGCTTATGGGCTATCACATAGGAGCAGAAGAACAAAAATGCGTATGTGAACTTACTGTTCTGCACAATGAGTTAAGCTGGCACTCAAAGACAGTCTCTAAAGAATATAGTGATTTTTAAATGCCTCCCAACCCACAGGATCTAGCATTTCCCCATCTGAGTCACATCTAAAGAAATGAGAAAAGGAATCGAAGGGGATACTTGCATACCTGCATTCACTGCAGCATCCCTCACAATAACTAAACTGTGGACACAACCCACGAGGGAGAGGGTAAACAAAGTGTGGTATTTCCATTTAGTAACTATGACTCAGCTGGTGATGAACCTTGGAGACATTGTGCTAAGTAGTGATAGCCACTCACAAATCCTGTTTGATTCTACTTCTTTTCTAATGTATAGAGACAGAAAGCCAGTCAGTGCTGGTGGTGGCACACACCTTTAATCCCAGCATTCAGGAGGCAGAGGCAGGTAGATCTCTGAGTTGGAGGCCAGCCTGATCTACAAAGCAAGTTCCAGGACAGCCAGGGCCACACAGAAAAACCCTATCTCAAAAAAACAAAAACAAAAACAAGAAAAAAGAAAATCAAACAACCAAACCAAACCAAAACACACAAAACAAAACCAGAAATCAGAATCAGAACTTAGGAGCTGTGGTGGGACCTGAGGTGTCATCAGGTAAAAGGTGTAGTTTTGTTTTGCAGGATGAGGGGCTCTGGAGACAGATGGTTGTGGTGATCACACAACTCTGTGAATGAACTTCATGCAGCTAATGGTTCGTCTACTTCTCACAGTTGGAACTAGAAGTTCCAGGATACACAATCCTTAACTGAACCACACAGCAGGTTAGCCCTGCCCCCACTATTGGGAGCATTATAACCAGGTCTCTTGAAGGCTTTGAGACCACAGCCTCTCAGAGGCAGCTATCCTCATCCACATAGTGATGTGGCCAACACATGGGCCTGCAGCTGGCTGGTGTAGACAACAAGAGCTTCCTGTCTTCAATGCAAACAGCATTCCTCAGAGTGCATTCTGTTGCCAGGACAAGGCATGCACCCGTGCTGGAATGCTCCTTGTTTTCAGCTCATCTCCTCACAAAGAACATCCACAGAAGCATCCACTCGGCTGCCAAGATGCTCAACACGTGGGAGGCTGACAGTGTGACACATCACTGCAAACGATCCTGTGCGCAAATTCCCCATTAAAAACTCCTCTTTGCTAGTCCACACAGGCGACTTCACCGGCTTTAAGAAGATCTCCTTCCCATACATCCCCCCAGGACTTCCATTACCTGGCAAGGCAGAGTTAATAAATCACCCAGCTCCTTTATATCCCATGGAAGACCCTTGACTTGCACAGCAAATCAGCGGGAGTTCAGAAACACAAGGGAGGAAAGGGAAGGGAGGCAGGAGAGTAGGTGTGTAGGTACTGACGGTCCACACAGGCACTGAAGGAAGGCAGACAAGCCTCAGCATTGAAGGAAAGAAGGACAAAGAAAGCCTCACTGTTTCACACATTCTATACAGGAGCCAACAGCCAGGGATTCAGTCAAGTGGGCACCAGTAACTCATTTCTTCTTTGTCACTTCAACAACTTCCCTTGTTTGTAGAGTGGGGGAGGAACTCCCGCATCAAGCAGCCAGCAGGAGGCTCCTACTTGGTCTAAGGCGGCCTTGTCTTCAGTGCTGCAGAGGCTGGCACCGCCTGGTCACAGCCATCTCACAGCCTGGGGGCTCCGAGCCACTGCTCAGCAGCAGCAATGGTAAAGCACTGTTGGGGACAGTTCGGAGGCCCAGTGGCCCCTCTGACAATCCTTTTGCTTTACTGATGAAGAAGTGAGTACTGGATTGCCTGTGACCTGCCCAAGGGCAACCCAGTCTGCTGGTGGAAGCAAGAGCAATGGGAGCTGAACTCTGACCCCAGGTAACCTCTCACCAGGGCAGCCTCTGGGTACTTGAGGGGTGTGAACACTCATCCCCTCACCTGCTGATCATTACAAGGAAGCACAAGGCTGGGTACCCCAGGGGTGTTGGGCTGGGCTCAGACTTCCTCTGTTTTATTATTTAAGTCGCCAAGCTAGTCCTTCATGATGACCCAACTCATTGGGTGCAGTGGCACATGCCTTTAATCCCAGCATTTGGGAGGCAAAGGCAGGTAGATCTCCACAAATTTGAATTCAGCCAGATCTGCTTAAAGAGTATCAAGTCAGCCAAGGTTACATAGTGAGAACCTGCCTCAACATTCAAACAAACAAACAAACAAACAAACTCACATCTCTTCTCTAACCTTATGCAGTTTTTTTTTCTAACCTTAGTTTTCCATAATATCCCTACCAACCTTTTTGTAAAAAATGTGTGAGTTTAAGAGTGCTGTAGCTTGTGAGGACAAGAAATCAAGAATATGCACTTGGCACCCACATTCTCATTTCTGGGGGTCCCCTCAATGATAAAAGAAAGAAGGGGACTCACTGACTACAGAGAGCAGAAAGGCAGCAACAGCTATGTGATGCCTGCTCCCAGAAGTGGTCTTGCTGGATCTAGTGAGGACTTGGGAAGCAAGATGCCAACTTTGCAAAGTTGTACCTGCTTTCCAAAATAATATGCTACCACTCAAAGAGTGGGCTAAAAATATGAAAGTAGTGTCACTGCTTCAAGGTTTCAGAAAAAGTTTCTGTTTGGGATGATGCAAGCAGGGCTCTCCGGGATAGCACTACCAGATGCTACTACCTGCTATCCGTTGACTCCTTGAGAACAGCAGTCAGTTGAGAGCCATGGTCCAGGCGAAGAGGAACTGGGCTCTCTCTTGAACATCTGGGCCTACCACAAACCTCACATCCATTAACACCAAGAAGGAAAAGATTCTGAAGAAGAAAGGATATCATTGCCTGAACATCCCGTATGTACTTAGCCATTCCAAACAAGTCTCAAATCATAGAAAATTTCAGGTTAGATTAGAAA
Organism: Tokudaia tokunoshimensis; assembly: GCA_036184795.1. Classification (NCBI taxonomy): domain Eukaryota; kingdom Metazoa; phylum Chordata; class Mammalia; order Rodentia; family Muridae; genus Tokudaia; species Tokudaia tokunoshimensis. The sequence continues at coordinate 30,197,557 of BTHU01000022.1, read as the reverse complement.
AGTTAAGATGCCCTTCCATAAAAACACGGAGCTTGAGATAGATCCTGTCACATACTTCCCCCCACCCCCAAATACTAAATACTAACCTAGTGTGTGTAAGGCCAAGAATGTCCCAGGAGAAGTGCCCAAGGCTGAAGTACACTTAGTGGCCCCAGGGGCCCAGAGTTCTTAGGTATACTTAGTACACACCTGAGGATATTGTAAGCAATACCATGCACAATGAACCACTTTTGCTCCATGTCATATTCCATCTGTGTTATATCCCCAAAGCTGGGCAGCACAGCCTTCTTGAACCTGGTATGTATAAATAGATCAGGACTGAGAATATCAAAGGCACTGGATTCTCCCTCTGCTTTCTAAACATTAGTTCCATCTTCTGGGGCTTAAATGACATGCAGCACAGCCACCAAGGCATTGTCTTGTAGGAAAGCTAAGGAGTTAGTGACTAAAGTTAAAATCCCACCCAGCAGAGCAATCAGTATGATAATGAGGGATGTTGGCCCTGTTGTTCAGTGATGTTGCTGAACCACATAGAAGGAATGCAGAGAAATCATCGTATTCTTCATACTGACAGTTTCTCAGACTTATCCAAGTTATCCTGATGAGACTTTTTCACCACATGGGAAGTCTACCGAAAGTGTTAAGGAAAAGGAAGAGAGGTCGTCACCAACATTTCCTCTTCCTGTGCTCATTACAGTGGGATTTGCACACAGATGTTCCCACCTCCTCACTAAGACTTATTCTCACCAGTATCAATAGTTGCAAGAGGGTTGAGCAACCAGATTGAAATCTAACCAACTGTTTTGCATTTATCTCAAACCTATCTGGGTCAGGTAACTTTCATGAGAAATCTCAGCCCACTCCCTCCACTGCTCAAAACTGTCGGTGTGACAAAATCAGTGGTCTTATTTCTTCAATGCTAATATGATGTGGTAATAGGGCAGGAAAGAGAGTCAGTAAGCTGGAGGTCAGGTCTCTCCCACCTTCAACACTCTGTAACTACACAGGTCCATCTACTTCATAATCCTGCCGCACAGACTTTCATCATGTTCCATGAGGTCATTGATTCACCCAACTAGTTTTCCACACCCGATCCACACAAATGGATCTCATCCTAGAGATAGAGTGAAGAGAACAGGTAGCATCCCTGCTTGTAGGGCATCTACTTTAGTGTTGGTGGAATGCATGGGGACACTAACATGCAAGAAGACAAAGGCAGGGTGGATCTAGAGAAATTAACTGCAAGATATTGATCAGGTGGCCTGAGAAAGCTTCACAGGGGTCACGTGAGCACAGATTACAACTACAAGATATGGCCAGGCACAAAGGGATGGGGTGGAACATTCAGGTAGAAGGAGAGTGGATAGAACTGGCCTAAAGAAATAAAGAGCAAGGTGAAAGGCCCCTTTGGCTAAGATACCCTGTGAGCCTATAGGGCATGGGCTCTATAGGGCAACCACAAGCCAATTGGAATGTGCAGAGATGCTCACTGAAGGACAAAGCACACTACCAGTGGACTCCCAGGATCCTTTGACCCTTCTAAAAGCTCATGGCAGGTGAAACTCTTCCCCAGCCTCCTGAGCTGTTGGTGTAGAGAGGATTCTGAGTTCTGGCCAACAGACCAAAGTAGCAAGGGTAGGACTCTGAGCAGCTCCAGTAGAAGCTTTCTAACATATGTCCACAGTAGCTAGGTTTGCATCACAGACGGGGCCTGACCCCCAAGGCAGGATAATGCTTCCTGCTTGGACAGAGGGAAGAGTGGAAATGAGGCATGGAGAGGTGACCTGGAGTTTTGGTCGAGGCAACTGTTTCTATGAGAGGACAGAGATGAAGTTATTGTCTCTAATTCTGTTCTTGTCCTGTCTAGTGTGGGAGACACTAGCTACTTCAGGTAAGACAAAAATAACACACATGGTCTCTTGGCCAGTCTATCTACATCTGAAGCACCACATGCTCCCGGTAGCTGTAGGATCGGAGAGCATAGAGAGGACTCATTCTCTATGGCAGTGAGTTCCCTTGGATGACTCCCTTAGCTTCTTGCTTAAGAATCATGGATGATGCTTCCCTTATCTTACACACTCAAACTGTGTAAGAGAGGAGAGGGGAGCAAATATATCTATGCCCTCACAACTGGGTGATGCTATGATTTGGATATAGCTTGTTCCCATCAAAAACCATGGTGATATTGGTTGCCAGCAGAGCTGTACTGGGAGATGAGGCCTTCAGGAAGTGATAAGGTCATGGGCATTTCATCCCCATGGAGATGGTGGTTCATGAAGACATCCTTACTTACATGGAACTGGATCAGAGAGTCTTGGAGCGTCTTGTCACTCTCTGGCTCATGTGTTCCTTCTACACACGCCTGCTTTCCATTCTGAATATCTATGAAAAGGCCCTCACCAAAGACCATGAGGTTGCCAACACTGTGCCCTTGGACTTGAAAACCATGAGCCAAAAATGAGCCTTCTCTCTATAAACACCCAGTAGTCAAAGGTATTTTCTAGACCTAGAAGCTGGAATAATGGTTGCATCTGGTTTAATCACTCAGCCGACACAGCAAGGCTTTCACTCCTTTGCAGCCTTTAGGTGCACCAACTGTCCATACTTCTGACTTCTGAGGAGATCAGAGGTGTGCATCACTTTTCAGAAGGTCTCTCTGCAGACTTGTAACCTTTCTTTTCATTCAGCCCTTTTGGAAGGAGCACTTGGAGTGAGCCTCTGAGCCCCTGGGAGACAGCCTGCTTCCCCATCTGTACTCTTCTCCCGGAGCTTCACAGAGATGTAAAAGCAGCAGCAATGGAAAAGCCAACTGTACAAACATTCACTTCCATGTCACAAGGTGGAAAGGAAAATTGCCAAAAAGGAGATCTTGGAAAAATAGCAGAGAATAATCACCCCCTGAAGAGAAGATAAAATGACACCCCACAGTGACCCCACAAAGGAGATGGAAAATAAGAACCAACCATGAATGGGTCAGAGAATCCCACTGAGTTAGGGAGTAAGAGCTACAAAGGAAAAAGGGGGACTTGAAATGAGTATGTGGTGTCCCAGGGCGGCAGAGTGGACATGCTGGGCAGGGCAGTCTGTAATTCACTCAGACATTCTTTCAAGGACAACATTTGTATCTCAGAGAGTAAGCTGAAACTCCCCTTAGCAACTCCAAGATCATATCAAAGTTCTTGCAATAATTCCTATGTGTGGTTGACAGGGACCATATGCATTAGACTCAAGAAACTCATCAGAGAGCTGTGGAGAGATGGCCCAATGGTTACGAGCACTGACTGCTTGATTGTTCTCTCAGAGGCCTTAGCTTAGATCTCCAGGTAACTCACAATGCCTCTGTGCATACCTATAAGACACACACACACACACACACACACACACACACACACACACACACACATACACCTCACGAGATACATGAGAAAATTGAATAGAAAGTTCAAAGAAGACCGACTTGTTGGTGATGAAATTGCCAATAGCTTAGTGGTTTTGGTAACTGTCATTTATGGGGAACATGGGCTGGGGATATTTCCTGTCCTGGAGATGAATTGCTGGACTGAACTTGTTAAGATGCACAAACACCAACTACTTCACAGCAGCCCGTGGAACAGCATGGTTTATCTCCCTAAACACAGACTAGAGCACAAGATTTTTCTCCTTCAAAAAGCTGGTTGCAACTTTCTACTGCCTGCAGAGCAAAGACCAAATGTCTTATACCATTCACATTACTTCAGAAGCTAGGTCCCCTCGCTGCCATATCTGAATCTATGTCCTTATGGGTAATAAGGCCTGAGAATCATGAGCACCTGGAAGATAAAGTAGGTGCCAGCTAAGCCATGTGATAACTAGCGAGAAGGAAACCAGGATCCAAGAGACTTGAGCTCACAGTTCTCCTACCTCACCTTCCTAAATGCTGAGAGATGTGTGCCACTGTGGTGTGTTCTTGAACAAGAGTTCTGAAATCGTACTCTCATGTTAGTGGAAGTCTTAGACTAGATTAACAAAGGTGTGTTCAAGGCTCTCCATTTGCAATGCCAAAGCTCAATTTCACACATTTCAGAAACTGTCAATTTGACATCCTGTATCAAAAAACCAAACCAACCAACCAACCAACCAACCAACCAACCAACCAATCGACCAACCAAAACCAAAGTAGGCAAACAAAAACAGAAGCAAAAGCAAAAATAAAGGAACAAAACAAACAATTTGAGACCCCTCATATGTGCCATTTGGACTTATAGTAACTGAAATGTCTCTAGGACTGAGCTGGTAAGTTCCACACAGCAGTACAGACTGCTGGCAGGCAGTCTGGAGGCAGGGGGTTGAGTTCTGGCTCCTCTTCCTCACTGAATACCACCTTGTGCAAGTTACTTCCTTACATCTCAGGTAAAATTTCTACAATGGAGGTAACTGTGCTCACTGAGTGGCAAACACAGGTAGCTTTCAGATGTGCCTACATACAGTTCAAGTTCAGCAACACCAGCTTTCACTCCCTTTCATTAGCAGCACATTCAGTGAGGTCCAAGGCTGAGCACATAGGTTTCCTTATCTGTAGAAAAGGCTTTTGGTAGGATCTATTATTTATATAAAATCTAAGCCAGCTATCTATACACATCAGGAGACGTACTCGCAACTTACCAAAGGACCTGAACCTGGAAGATTCTCTAAGAGTAGCTAACCGTTACCAAGCCACAGTCACCAGGATATCCTCAATAGTCCTTCCTGTTTGCTCCTTCATTGAATCAGTACTCAGCTACCATATACATGGTACTCCATGTTACAGAGCATTACATGGGATGCCTAGGCCAGGATTCACTATAGACCTGACTCCTCATGTCAGGGCTGTGGATTAGTCCTTCTAAAAAGGTGTAAGGGGGAGTCATAATCAGACTCCAGACAAAATGATGCCTTTTGGTGACGAACAGTGAGTCCAGCTAACAGTGTACAAATGGCGAAGGATAGAAAGCCATGGGTCCTAGCAAGCACTTCCTGTGCAGAAAGGACAGTAGCATGCTTCCACTCTAACACAAAGATACCAAACAGATTTACTAAAGAACCACCTCTCTTCCTCCTCTCCATTCCTTCCACCCCAAGAGCACTTGCATCTTAAAGACACAGCCTTCTTTCTATAAACAGCAACACCAGCTGGACAAAATGGTGTCAGGGAAGACAGGGTCAAAAACTCCGAATCACAGTAGGGCTTCCCACCATTCTCCTTCTGTTATGTAAAACAGATGTATCTGGAGCTGAGCTAGAGCTAAAGGGCCCCTTAGTTCACCCGTGCCCAACAAGTGCGATCTGCCTTCGCTTTGGAGGGAGTTCTGAGCCCTTTTCCCAGAACCAACACAAAGCAAATACCAAGAATGACAGGATTTCAAAAGGCCCAGGTTAGAGGAGCCCAGCACTGTTGGTCTCTCAGACAACAGCACCAGAGTGAGCTTTCTGTGGTCACAAAAGCACTCTTTGCTACAGGAATCATCAAAGGTTCCGCAGAGAGAAAATAAAAACACAGTGCAGAGAGTCCATTTTCTTATCCTTGGGTTCCATGAAGGCAGTTCAAAGGCCCTGCCAGCCTGGGCTGCTGAGCTGTTCACTCCGTCACAATGAGGGAGGATAAAAAAGGGAATTTATGGGGACGCATGTGGGAAGGGAAAAGAACTCCTCTTTTCAAAATTTGACTAAAACTTTTTTCCAGTTGAGAACTCCAGTAAAATTAACAGCATGTGAGGCAAAGGCTGCTGAAATAGTTAATATTCCCTTCACATATAGATAATAAAAATTAAAGTAACAATGAACAAAGCTTAAGGCCTAAACATATATGACCTTGGGTACAGCTTCATTCCTCTCCCCATAAGGAGTCTGAGAACTACAAAGCTCTTTACAATGAGCTCATGCGACCTTCCTGCATCCCTGCCTGTGGCCTAGACTTTTACTTAACCAACTATAAGTCTGTTTTGCCCAGCACCCCCAGGAACTCAGTGATAAGATGGTAACTTCAAACCCAACCAAGATCTTAAATCTGACTATTGATAAAACAATGCACTGGGACTCTCAGAGAAGTGTATCCCCAAACTCTCAGATATGCCTTTCTTTCTTCTGAGTGCCTCTCTTTCTCTTAAGCTGCTTCTCAAGCCTATATGGAAATATCTGAGGGTGAATTCTTAACAGCTTTTCCCTAAAGCAGTGCTTTGAAAATACAAACAAAACAAGCTTGGTGCTACTTAAGTAAAACTGCTTTGAGAAGCTTTTCCTGAGCTGGGAGCGACACTCTTACACCACGTTACAGAGACCATCTACTATCATCCTTTTCAGTAAGTCAGACAACCCTTTAGGTCAAAGCATAACGAGAGGTTGCGTTAAAAATAAGGCACACATTTTATAAGTTAACATTTTAAAAATAGAGAAAAGGAAGTGGGGCATGGTGAATGCATGTACTCCCAGCACTGCATAGGCTGAGGGCGAGGATGCTATAAACAAAAGCCCATTCCAAGCTACAGAGGTAGACCCCGTGTCTGAAATTATATAACACACACGCACAAACACACACACGCTCACACATACACACAGAGACACACATACACAGACACACATGCTCACACACACATATTCACACATACACACAGACACACATGCTGTCTCTCTCTCACTCTCTCTCTCTCACACACACACACACATACTCATCGTGCTGGTGGAGGTTGCAGAGAAGCAAGGAACATAGCTCAGGGGTAGAGCACTGATTTGATACAATTAAAGCCCTGGGTCTACCCCTCCCCCACCAGTATCACAAAATAAAATAAAATAAAAATGTGGAGGAAATGGATGACTGGCATATTTACGATACTAAGGATCAATAATTTAGGGAGTGAAGTAGAGCTGCTTTGAATATATGGAAGCTTAAAAGTGGCTACTTCTGTTTTCAGTTTTTTATGAGTTGCTTTATGAGTAGTGCTATTACGCTGGTTCAGGAGAATGTTTCTAGATTTTAAAGGGTTAGAACTCTTACACACACACACACACACACACGCACACCCGGAACTAAAGAGGACAATTACAAAGCAGATTCTTCTGTCTGTCTGTCTGTCTTTCTGTCTGTCTCTGTACACCTCAGTCAGCCTACTTTTCATTGCTCAGCTGGGGAACCCCCCCTTAGCCCTGGCTCTTTCCTCATCAAGAATCACTATGCCTGCTGTGAGTCAAAGAAACTCTCATCCAGGGGTCCTGGGAGAGGAGGAGGGACCGATTTTCTCCATGGAGGAATCCTGCCTTCAGCAGCATGGTGAGTGTCATACTCTGTCTTGTCACCAGGAGCACACATAACAGCCAAGGACAAACACATCTTGATGACGGCCTTCATCCTCCTCTCCACCATCTGCATCAGTTCTCAGAGGTGAGGGAACTGACTCCTCAAGACAGCTAGAGAGCAGCGGGCTTCGGTGGGGATCCACATACTGGTTTCATTCAGCTCCTTACGAGCTGCTTCCATGAAATCATGCATGCATGTGCAGACTTGGGTGCATGTGGGAGAGAAGCAGGTAGTGAGCGTGGCAATTTGTCATACATCGCCTTTCAGCGCGGACAACACAGCATCATACAAGAACAACTGCACCTGGGCTATGTGTCTAGATGTCTATGAAGCACATAGGAATGTGCTTCAGGGACTTGAAGGAAAAAAATTATTGACATACCTTATAATCCAGTTTTCTTTCTACCTAATAATAACAAATAGCTACTAATATCAAAAATGATTCTTCTGTACAAAGATATGGATGAGTCACATAAGTATAAATTATGATGCTTAAGAATGGTTGAAATGGTAAAACTTTTGTTTTATATATATGTTTTACAACAGTTGAAAATTATTGTAAACTACTTAGGAAGACATGTGAACAAGATAATATTCTGAGGCTGACATGAATTAAACCTTATATTTAAAGTATTTTCATATTAATCACTAAATTGAGTTAAAGCTGCCTTTGTCACAGTTACCTCTGACACACCAGGCATCTGTTGCTTCATCCAAAGGACTCTGCTCCATGTCTTGCATCATTTGAAAACATGTTGCCCCTTCTTTAGCTCCCTGTTTACCAGCTTATCTGAATCACCAGTGGCTACAGAGGCCATTCCTTCCCGTCTTGCTCAACCAGTTCTTTACCTGCACCCATTAGTCTCCCACACTCTGGGCCCTAGGTGACCTCAGTTCTGTCCACAGTCTTCAGCTGCTACTTTATGCTGAGGACCCACATTCCTTGTTACTGAGACTGAATTGCGAAACACTTACTAAAGCAAAGCTGGAAGATGCTCTTCAGGGACGGATCACCTTCCTAAAACAGAAGTCATCATCTTCTCTTCCCACACCCCACAGAAGAAAGAGTGGTCAGTAGCTTCAAACTCAATAGGACTTGGGATCAAAAATTGAATCTCTCATACTTTGAGGGAAACACACATATGCATGTATGCATACACATGCACACATCTATCCAGGTACAAACAGTTATGTGTTCATTTTTCTGTGTTCTTCTCAGACTTCAGTTTTTTTATTTGGCTGTGGATCCCACCTTGCCCAAGGCCTGGCCTTTATTTACCTCTCCTTCCGTACATAGATACTGCAGCAGGTTCCCAGCTCCTAGCTTGGCCTACAAGGTTGGCCTGCTTACATCTGCAGCCTGAGTGATTCCTCTAAATCAAACATCTAAAGGGTTTCCTCTCTTGCTTGGGTTCCTTCATTGGCTTCCCACTATTCTAAGTTCATGGAGGACAGAATTTTTGTGCCCGAGCCTACTTCTCAGGTGTTGCTAATCATGTTCCAAACTCCAGACAGGTTCTAATGACCTTCAATACCCAAAAGGAAATAGGCTCCAGCCAAACTCTAATGATCTACAGTACCCAGAAGGCACTAGGCTCCAGCCAAACTCTAATGATCTACAGTACCCAGAATGCACAATGCTCCTCTGATCTTTGCAAACCCTCATCAGATAATGAGCACAAAAGCCAAAAGCTCAGGAGTTTCCTTTTGTTGCTAATGCTCTTAGTCCCATCAGAGTACGTTCCTGATCTTCCCGTCTTGAACTCTGAGTGTCCTGGGAGACAGGAAGGTGTGTGCCTATGCAACCTCAGAGCCTGAGGTTTAATATATACCCAAATTGACAAGTTACTATTTCCCTGGCCCTCAAATGTTTAACAAGGAAGGAATAAAGGAAGAGGTAGCTTTTACATGAGCTGCTGAAAAAGGAATATTTGAAACAAAACTAATCTGGTATGGCACAGTGATTTGAATAAGAGTCATTGACAGCACAGTTCTATGGCACTATATAATTTAAGGTGTATGTCTCTCTTCTCAGGCAAATGAATGGCTTTCACTTCATTAATAGTGAACCTTGGCAAACCAGGTATGGTCTCATTTCTCCCATATATGTTTGAAGGTTTTCAAGAAGCCTAGAACTCTTTACTCATTTTCAAAGTGATTGGTTTATTTCATTATTTTATTTTCATTCAAGGGTCGGGGTGGGAGGTTGTCTGAGAGTGTCGCACATTGCTTTCTTACAATCCCAAACTCTTTCTAGGAATTCCAGCTTTCAGCTCAGTGTCCAGTCCTGTCCTATCCTGTTCTATCCTGTCCTGTCTTTGCAGGTGAGAACAGGGAATCCTGGAGGGTATAACAGGATCCCAGGATTGTCCTAAACCAATAAATGTTCAGTGAGGAAGGATAATGCAGATGGGGCAGGCGAGACCAGGCTGTTGATAGGAAAGCAAGGGCTTAGACCACAGGAAAGACAAACAGTTAACCATTAATCCCACCCAGTCACTTCACCTCTTCTCAGCTGGCCTTTGTAGCCACTCCATGTGACCTCCACCTCCGCAGAATGGAATTCCGCCAGTGCTAGTGATTGAGTTTAGGATTCTAAGGTTGTGAAATACTCAAACTGGAAGGGTTTCTCTGTGTTTTTGTTCTTCCTAACCCACCCTGCACACCATTTATTCCAGGAATGGGCCTATGTTTTGAACACGTTCGAAAATTCACTCTCTGACATCAGAGGAAGAGACCAAAAGCTGACAGAATTTAAGTCATCTGCTGTGGTCACAGTCATCCGAGGGACTCAAGCCACAGCTCAGATCGATCCATTGATTTCTAGATCAATCTATGGATTTTTTTTCTGTATAGACAGTTTTGTTTCAAAGTACAGTACAAAGGTAGCATTAGAATTACAGCATGACAAAACTTGGCCCATAAGGAACCACACAATTTAATAAGGGCTTTTTACTCTGTAGAGAATACAGCTAAACCTTATAATTTCAACATGCCAAAGGCTCAAAGTATTTTCTGGTTTTGTTTCCCTCCTCTGATTTTGAGATGTATCTATCCTTACCAAATTGAAAGGCCCCTAATAACCAAGCACTTTGAAACCTATCTATACATTTAGGCAGCTGGCCGCCTGGGTTTGTCTCCTGCTTCTGCAAAGATGAGGCATGTGGTTCTCAGGCAGGCCTCATGTTTGCATTCTTAGCATGCAGAAGACACAGCACATCTGTCCATGCTCTACAGGCCCTCCAAAGTAATTTTTGTTTGAAGGACTGATATCGTTTAAGAAAAAGTAGTCCTGGGTGACAAAGCATGACACACCCCCCCCACCATCTACTCTACTCTGTACTACAACATCCTGTCCACACAGGGACTTTGTTATCAGCCACATCTATTACTATTCACCGCCGCATTGTGACATAAGGAACTTGGATGCTCAGAGACAGGTCAGAAAAAAAAGAATTAAAGGCAAGTGCTTCAGTTCAGTCTTTTTATTTTTTGAGATAGGTTCTCATTTTATAGTCCAGGCTAGCCACGGATTTACTCTGCAGTTCAGGTTAGCCTGGAACTTTTGACAATCATTCTATCTCAAGCTCCCAGGTACTAGGATTATAGGCAGTACCCATCATACCTGTCTCCATCCCTCTTCCCCTTCCTCCTCCTCCTTTCCTTCTTTTGCTGATAAATTTATTGCTTTGCTTTTCACAATTTATCTGCAGGATGACTGATAGATAGCCTTCAGTCTGTGGATTCTCTAACCATACCAAGTTGAGCCACAGGAAAAAAATTAAAATGTGTGTATGTGCGTGTGTGTGCGTGTGTGTGTGTGTGTGTGTGTGTGTGTGTGTGTGTGTGTGTGTGTATGTGTGTATGTGTGTAATATGTGTTCAGGTGCATATGCCTATATACATGTGTAAGCACAGGAAGAAGCTGGGTGTCCTGCTCTATATCCATGGTCTCTCACTGAACCTGTGCCATGCTGCTGGGTAGCAAGTCTCAGAGATCCTCCTGTCTCTATCCCTCTGTGGTGCAACCATGGTTACAACAACCACGCCCAACTTTTGAAAGATTTTTTTTTGTATTTATGAGTATTTGACTCTCTCTCTCTCTCTCTCTCTCTCTCTCTCTCTCTCTCTGTGTGTGTGTGTGTGTGAAGTGTGTGTGTGTGTACACCACATGTGTATCCAGTGCCTGCAGAGGCTGCAAAGTGACTTTGGATCTGTTGAGAGTGAATTTTCATACAGTTGTGAGAGGCCATGTGGGTGCTAGAACCCAGATTCCAATCTCTGCAAGAGCAATAAGTCCTCTTAAGCTCTGAGCCCCTGCTCCAACTGTTTATATGGGTATTAGGGATTTAAAAACAGGTCCTCATGCTTATATAAACTTTCTCACCCGAGGGGGAAAAAGTCCAATTAAAATAAAATGGTTTGTCAGAGGCCTGTGGTAAACTCTGACACATATTCTTGGTGGAAAATGCCCTGTCAGTAGAGCTGGCCCATACGGAACCAGGTTCACAGCTCAGAAGAATGTGCTACAGAAAGATTCAGTACTAGAGATGGGTGAGGACAGGGGAGGGGGGAGGGGTGGGGGGAGGGAGAGAAGGGAAGAGGGAGAGAGAGACAGAGAGACAGAGACAAGAGGGAGAGGGAGGGAGGGAGAGGGAGAGAAGGAGGGAGGGAGGAGGGAAGGAGGGAGGGAGAGGAAAAGGGAGAGAAGGAGGGAGGGAGACAGAGAGACAGAGAGCCCGACCCAGCAAGAACATATTCTCATGGAACTTGCCAACCAGAGGCAAGGCAAATGTTTGCACTCTTAGATGCAGTCAACTGCTTGTCCAGCAGGCCAACTCCATTCTCTTCATTCCATAGCTCGACAAGCTCCATTCTCCTCATTCCACATGTCTGCGCCTCACTCCTTGAAGCCATTTGGTGCAATCATTCAAGTAAAAAGCAAGAACAGAACAAAACAGTGTAGTGGCAATACCTAGCAATCCTGTTGACTGAAATAATTCCCTACGTTTTCACCAATACAGACAAATACAGAAAATATAACAATACAGGACTTCAGAAAAATAACTAAGTATAAAGACAGACAGGAATCCACACATCGTCCTGCCCTGTGGATTAGAATCTATTCAATGGTCCCTTGAGAGTTTAAACTCATTAGTGTCATGTCAGGGGAAAAAAACACAACCCTCCACCTAGAGCAAACCTTAGATTTTTTTTCTACTCTATTTAGCAATTAAGTCAAGACTTGAAGTCTAATTTTGTAATGTCATCAGTAACTTTAGGGATTTTATAATTTCTCATCTAGTTGTTTGGGCTGTATAGGATTGTTATTATAATGAGAACCTCATTCTTTGAGAGAATTTCTCAAGAAAGTTACTCATAGTTAGTTTAAAAAAAAGGTTATAGTTACATTTACATGTCTATCTCCAGGCAAGGTCTCTGCCAGCAAAAGGTAACATCCATTGTTACAAACCAGAAAAGCGTGAGAAGGGAAAGCTAGTGATGGTAAAGAGGGTGGGGATTTAATGATCAGAGAAAATAAAATACCAATGATAATATGATCAAATGGTATGTCCTGAAAACATACATATAAGTAACATTATACAGACTGGGCAAAATATGAGAAAATATATACGTAAATATACACACAAATATTTGAAAGAAAGCAAGGGAAAGGAGGAGTAAAGGGGAGAAATAAAAGACATTTTAAAAACACAAAAATAAATAAATTGAGAAAAGTGTTTTTAAAAATGGACCAGAGGTATAGCTTGGTAGTAGCACTTTTTGCTAGAAGATACAAGGCCCTGGATCCTATCCCTAGCACTGTAAAAACAAGCAAGCAAGCAAGCAAGCAAGCAAAAACCCAAAACAACATCAAAATCCTACTATATCCAACATCAAATCAACTTAAAAAACAAAACAAAGCAATAATCTTGGCTTTAAAAAAAAAACCTTTTGCTTTGTTTGTTTTCTTTTGTTGTTTTGTTTTTAAAGAGCTATGCCCCCATTATGCTGTCTAGACTGGCCTTAAACCCCTGGTCTCAAGGTAGTCTCCTGCTTCAGCTTCGTGAGGAGCTGGGACTGGCAGTGAGTGCCACAGTATACAGACACAGTGCTGGATCACTTGGCCTGTGCCATCATGGTCTTAGCTGGGAATGAGAGTCACGCCGCAATCAGTTGAATCTGCTCGTGTAATCATCTCTTTGGTCCTTGATAAGACGGCTTGACTTTCATAGGGAGACGTGATTTGCACTTCTTGTCTGTGCCTCTTTCAACTCAATCTAGTGCTCCACCATTTGTGAGTGGGTATGTGTGAATGCAAACATGCTCACATTCATGGGTTAAAAAAAAGGAAAAGCCGACCGATATAGCCTGTGTGTTTCACCTCACAATGGTCTCAGCCGTAGGGGAAGCCACCACTCCTGTGGTCCTGCTCAGACCTGACCTTTTCTTTAGATAATGCACACTCTGTTGAAGGACTTCAAGAAGTTGCCAATAATCTCTATTTTATGTCTTAATTACACAACCACTCATCCCATCGGCAACTTAAAGAAAGCAAAAGTATGAAAAGTAGAACATTTAACCACAGTGTACCTTAGAACAAAATCCAAAGCAGAAAAAAACAGAAACCTTAGGCGGCCTTGCGAATGAAGCAGAAAATACCCACAAGTCAGCAGCATTTCTGTTGTTGGTTGTTTTTTTTGTTTTTCAAGACAGGGTTTCTCTGTGTAGCCCTGGTTGTCCCGGAACCTGCTCTGTAGACTAACTAGCCTGGCCTCAAGATCCACTCAGAGATCTGCCTGCCTCTGCCTCCCAAGTGCTGGGATTAAAGGCGTGCACCACCACTGCCTGGGCAGCGGCATTTCTTAAAACAAGCAGCCTACCCTCCCGGCCAGCTACATAAGAAATCAAAATAGTAAAAAAACGTTACCTTGCCAGTTTCATTACCAAGCACCTGTAAGATTTAAAGCAGAATAAAGTCCAGGTCTGTTTTGAAAAAGGCCAGGCCTTCCCAGTAGAGGTGTAAAGGTATATAAAAAGCTTCTAGATGATGGAGGAGAAAATTTGGGGACCATTAACAATGTTACTTGCAAAGAATTAATGTTCAGAAGCGTTATACTTGTCTTTGGAGCTAAGAACTCCTTTACCCCATAGTCCAACTTATCAATAACCAACTTATCAATAAGCAAAATTAACAGGATTTACCTAAGGGCATAGGCTGCTTGTGTATTAAAAAGCTAGCAAACACGCTAATTGGAAATTCACAACCCCCTGCTCTGTTGACTGAGAGCATCTCACTATGTCCCATCACCAGCTCTGCATTGACGGACTGCCTTCAAGATGGTCCAGGGACTTGGAGAATTGGGTCACCCCAGCCCCTCTACCCACGTCCATCCCAAACTCATCTACCAATTATGATTTTAGTTCCTTGTTTTCTATTTTCCGTTGTCAGGGGTGGCTGTCAACCATCTCTTAACAAAGCCCTCCCCATTTTCATCACTTATGCGTGTTCTCAGGCACTGTTCACATCCTTTTGCTTCATTTTAGTTGTGCTATCTGAAATAATCTTAGCTCATGTGAGAGGTCACTGTGAGGCACGTGCATGTATGTTTTCATTGCAACTGCATGTGTCATGACGTTTGAATGTTATTCTCAACTTTAAAAAACATGACTCGTTTTTTTGGTTTTTTTTAAAGAGATTGATTTAATTATTTATTTGTACGTATGTGAACATCTCTGTGTACGTAGGAAGTCATGGAGACCAGAAGAGGGTGTTAGATAACCTGAAGCTAGAATTACAGGTGCCTGTAGGCTGCCCTACATGGGTGCTGGAAACTATACCCCAGTCCCTTGAAAGAGCAGTAAAAGCTACTAACCACTGGGCCATCTCTCCAGCTACAAATGAAATTGTTTTTAATAGCTTAATCTACTTCAGAGAAAAAAAAATGGTCAGCTGTTTATACAAACACATATAATATGATAATTACTAAAGTCAGAAGTGTACAAAGAGGAAATTAAACTAAGGGCATTAAGATGAAAAGAAAGAGGATGAGACTTGAGACTTGTTTTGTCAGAGTGGCTTCCATTAGCACTGGGAAAGTTCTGGACTACTGGATCAATACGGCCCACAGTCTGCCTCAGTGATTCAGTGAATAAAGTTGTATGCTAACACAGTTACAGCTACTCATTTACATGAATGTGTGTGTCTGTGTATGGCGACTTTTATGTGACAGTGGCAGGGCTAAGTAGCTACAATAAAGACCCTTGTCCCACACCGCCTAAAATTTTTACTAATTGGCTCTTTTCAGCACAATAGGCAAATAGCCAGGTTTTACAATTCTCTATCTAGGAGATAGAAGCAAATCCTTTTACAGAAATTTAGGTTATCTAAAGAAGTCTTTAACATGCAAATTGAAGAGAACTGGAGCTATTCAAATTTTATTACTCTAGAAATCACTATCTAATCTAGACCTAACTCCTCCCTGTTATCAAAGATTAGGAAACCCAGAATATTATCTGTCCAGTAACCCAACAGGTCTTTCCACAGGCAGTGGTGGGGGTGGGGTGGGGAGCACAAAACTAGCAACTAAAACATCTACAGATTCTCCTGCTGTGTGGGTGTGTGGTTGTCTTCCAGAGAATAGAACACAAGTAAAAGCCACCCGTATTTGACAGTGGAAATCATATGGGGAAACAAATATGGCAGGTCTGCTGAATGCTTTCTCTGTGCTGTTTCAAAAGAACGAATGTTAGCAAGCCTTGTCACCTACTGTTCTAGTACTAAGGCTGATAATTCAAATGTAGAGCACCATGGTCATGCCCAAAAGAAGGTTGAAAGTGTGTATTTTGTATGGCCTTAAAGTAGAAGAAAAGATCTCAAGGAGCCCAGGGTATGCCTAATAAAGTCCATACATATGGACTTCAGGACTGGGGAACCCACTGGTATATTATGAAGTGCACAGAATGCCAACACAGAAACTTGCAGAAAAATCAACAGCCCGCATGGCAGCCTGAGCTGATCCCCATTCTCTAAACCATTATGCAAACTTCCATTCTCCTTGATGCTGGGCACTGGGCCCAAGTTGGAAGTAATCACAAAAGTGTCAAGAGTGTGTGTTTCCCAAGTGCTACCACCCCAAAACTAGCACGCACAGTTCCTGCCCAGCACCTCTCAGGCAGTCACACTTGGGCTGATTTTCATAGGGGGCCTAGTCATGGCGGTTCCTACTTACGTAATGCAAACAAGGTGAGGATGATTCCAGCCAGGCAAAATCCTTCAAAGAACCTGAGTGTGCTGAACATTGTCACATTCACTGACAGTGCCACAGTCAGTCCAAAGATGAGGATGAAGATGGTAGAAAACAGCAGCACAGGCCGCCGGCCAACCCTGCATGTGAAGAGGGGAGAAATCAGGCATCAACGTTAAACATGAGGGCAATGGTAAGAGCTGAAACCCAGCCTCCAGTGAGCACTCTATACATGTAGGAGTATAGATAAGTGTCTTCATACTACTTATATCCACATCACTAGATCATGCCTTACTGCCTTGGGATAGAGGCCTCTTGTAGGACATTAAGCTTATATCCTTGTCTGGAACTAAGAGCAGAGCTCAAACAGCTACTAGGAGAGAGAATTATGATGTGGCCCTGACTGCTATCCATCTCTGTGTATAAACAGGGCTACCTCAAGGCAAGAGAATAAAATCAATAATAACTCCCCAAACACAAATCTTGACACACCCAGCATAAAATGGCTTGAGAAAGTGCCAACCTTTGGAACTGGCCCAAAAGTAAACATAGACATGGAGGGGGGCATATTCTCCAGTTGTTACCTTAGGGAGGAATCTTGTTTCACCAGCAGCCAATGGGTCCAATGTTGGGCCAGCAGCAATTTGCTTCAACTACACGACAACATGTAATTCTAAAGGGACCACAGGGATCACACACTAAGCCTAGACATTTTGAACTGTAAATAAAACCTCTGTTGTCTCACTGTAGAACCTGCAGGAAAGGGTCATAGTATACTGAGTTCACAAACCACACACAGAGCTGACTGGTGCATAATCAGTGGCCACTAGGGGACAATGTACTTGGGGGCAGTCAGAGGGCAGATGAGGTAGTCCGTGGAAATGGAAAAGTCACGAGTTCCCTAGTCCTCATCTGACCATCCACTTTCTCTGCTTATTACAGGTAAAACTATGGCGAGCTGCAGCAAACAAATTAATATTTAACACATCTGGTGTGGACTAAATGATAGTTCATGGAGAGGTTGGGGGAAGAGGGAAGCAAGGAAATGCTGGCCTGGTGCCCTAAACACCACAGAGCTTAGCTAAATGTCTTCAGTTGTCCTAGACATTTATGACAAGGTATTGACATACGGTAAATCAGGGAGGGGGCAGGGCAAAGAAACAGATGGTGGAATGGTTGCTGCCTAGGGCTGGGTGAGAATAGAGAATGTTTATGAGAATATTTCCCAGTCTCCACAGGGAATATGGAAATGATTTAAACGCAGGGTGGGCAAAGGACCCAACTCTGTAAACACATTCAAAATTATTGAACTGTGCTTATTAAAGAGCAGGCTGTGTGTGTGTGTGTGTGTGTGTGTGTAAATGATCTCCCACTTAAAACTCATTTTTAAGATAAAGTAATGCAAGACCTTGCTCTGCCTCGTCTCCTATAATTTTAATTTATGTATCATGCAATATAAAATAAAACACATGTAAAAATACATGAATATATAACAGTAATATAATAGTTTTAAATATAAAATGTGAATATATAAAATATAACATTTAAACTATGATATAAAGTCAAAGTAACATATTTTAAGAAACCACAGGCAGGCACAACAGGCCAGCCTGAAACCCCAAGCTAAGCGATTCGGTTTTCATCCTCCTCCTGCACTTCTTGCTGCTCTTTGATATGGTCTTTCTGTGTAGCCCAGTCTGGCTAACCTAGAACTCTCTGTATAGCCCAGGTTGGCCTCAAACGGGCAATGCTCCTACCTCCAACCTCCCCAAGCCTTCTGATCTCAGGAGTATGATACCAGTCCACTTCTTCCTGATTTTCAAATATGCTTTTTCCTGTTCTGATTTCGTCTCAGAAAAGATGCGTGATTTTTGGTTTTGTTAAATGAACAAACAAAACAAAACATTCTTAAGCACACCCCTCCCTGATCTCTTAAACCAGTAAATCATTACACCTGTCAATCAATGGGGGTTGAGGGATGTCATGATCTCTGAAGTCAGAACACCTGAGTTCTGCATCCAGGCTCATCGCACATCATTTCTGAGCTATGTGATCTTGGGAAAGCCAATGCTTTCTCACTGGGCCCACTTGTGGCTATGGGATTTGTGTCAAGCGCAGGAATGTGCCAGTCACTCAGTGATCGTTCCCCATAAGCGAATCGCAAGCCTCACGTGAGCTGGTTCCCCAGAGTGGGATCAGAAGCCTTTATCTTTTAGGATTTTCAAATGTCCCTATCTGAATTGAATGCTCAGAATCTATCTATTTTGTTTGTCTGTCTACCTTTCTAGGCAAGAGGGACTCTGAAAATGGTTCACCTCAAATGAACTGATTTTCCAAGAAGGGCAACATGAAAGAACTTGACTTGATTTTACTGGTTCTGAAGATGGAGGAACCCAGAAAAGAGGTGGCTGCTAGGGACTAGGAAAGACAAACAGATGGATGTTCTCCCCAGCCTCTGGGAAGGAGCTCTGCCCTGGTGGCATCCTGTTTTTATCCCAGTGACACCCATGTCAGGATTGTCAACTGTAAGATGATTAATTTGTGTTGAAGCCACCAAGCATGTAATAGTGACAGCAGTCACAGGGAACTGATACTGGGTCTCCAAACAGAAATCCCATTCCAATAAAGTGACTGGAGAGATTTAAATTCAGGGACCATTTATAAAAGAGGAAGCAAGCTGGCAGAGAACCTACAGGACAATATCCACTGAAGTTTCTGTCAGCCTGGATGGGGGAGGGGACGGGTAATCATGCACGTTTGGGAGAGAGAGGCACTGTGTAGAGGGGGCCTGGCAGGTGCCTCTTGCAGTGTTACAGAGATGAATGCCTGAAATGTTCCCTCCTCCCTGGGAATCTTCAGCTTGTATTCCCCCAGCTACACTTTCATCCAGCCTATTATTGCTGTCATAAACACAGGCAACCCCTCAACAGAGCCCTGTCCTGAGAGTCTCACACATAGCTGAACTAACATGTTCTCTAAAATATTCTATGATTTTAAGTATTTATATGTGTTTGTATGTGAGAGAGTGTGTGTATGGGGTAGGCGTGGGCAGTGTATGTAATTTGTAGAGGTCAGAGGATGTTGGATATCCTACTCTGTCAGTCTCTACCGTATCCCCTCGGAACAAGGTCACTCACTGTCTTAGTCAGGGTTTCTATTGCTGTGATGAAACACCATGACCTAAGATACCTGGGTCAGGAAGGGTTTATTTAGCTTATGCCTCCACATCACAGTTCATCATGGAAGGAGGTCAGGATAGGAACTCAAGCACGGTAGGGACCTGGAGCGAGGAGCTGATGCAGAGGCCATGGAGGGGCACTGCTTACTGGCTGGCTCCTCATGGCTTGCTCAGCCTGCTTTCTTACAGGACCCAGGGCCACCAGCTTAGGGATCCTTCCCCATCAATCACTTACTAAGAAAATGCCCTACAAGCCTGCCTACAGTCTGATCTTAGAGACATTTTCTCAGTTGAGGCTTTCCCCCTCTCAGACTCTAGCTTGGGTCAAGTTGACATAGATCTCATCAGTATACTCACTTAACCTGGGAATAGATCAGCAGCTAGCAAGCCTCCCGTATCCTCCTGCCTCTGTCTCAATAGCTCTGGGATTAGGTGCATGCGGCCATGCCCAGCCTTTTACACAGGTGCTGGGGTTGAAAACTCAGACCCTCATGGTTATAGATCAAGTGCTCTTACCCACTGAGCCATCCCAGCAGCTCCAAGGTCTTTAAGAAAAGCAGCCTACTGCTTAAATGCCCATACATGGCGGCTGCAGTTTTAGAAAGCTTAACCTATTCCTCGCTCAGCTTCATCAAGCAGCTGGAACTGACCCTGCCATGAGATCCCGAGTTCCCTTAAATGGGGCGATTTCTTTTAAGGTAAGACTTAAGCAGAGAGTAAAATATGCCCTCCTAAAAGGTAGGAAAGGTGTGAAAACCACAAAACTTGTCTGAAATGGAAGGCCGCACAAACTCTCCCAAAGCTATGCTCCAGCATTTCTGATGATGCCCTGGGGCACCCTTGCCTGTTTGTCCAACCCTCAGAAAGCCACTGCAGAGAACTGGGTTTGTGCCATTCGATTCTGGTCACACTGAGCAAGATCCAAACTCTTTAGTCTTTTGTCCCCAGACTCAGGCCTGGAGTATGATCAGCAGGGCTGCTGTGTATACACACTCAAGAAAATGACAGACACAGCTTGCACCTCCATGGATCAATTCTTTAATAAAATTCTGCATTTTCTATTGTAGTAAATCACTTGCAGAATCAGGGGCACCATCAAGTCTGCGTTTCTCAGAAAGGAGGGCCATGGGTCATACCAGCATACATGTCTAATTTCTGTCAGTGAGGTTCACTGGGAAGCAGTGCCTGCCAGATTAGTAGAGTTTGTGTTGAAAAGCTGGCAACCCAAGCATCTGGATAAATAAAACCTTACTTTGCCCATCTTTATCCCCAACCTCAAAAACTAGACAGCTCCTGGCACAGGCCTACAGAGATCACTGACAGTTTCATGGCTGAACACAAGGAATGTGTCCATAGGAAGTCCTGGAAATGGTGATTTAGCAGATTCTGGGCTCACAGGAAATCACACTGCATGCTCACACAAATAGACACTAGTTTGAGGAAGGAAATTTCCATTCCTTAAAGTGGTCTGAGAACTCTCTGCAACCATTCTCACCGCACTAGCTAGCTTTCTCAGCTAACCAGGATATAGAAGGCACCAGGAAAACACACACACACACACACACACACACACACACACACACACACACACGAGTTTGTCCCTTGGCATTCTTGACATTCCTATGTCAACAGGCCTAAGACATGATGATTCACACACACACACACACACACACACACACACAGATTCTTATAAAAAGAGTGGGATAGGAAACAGCCACCCACATCCTTGCCCTTAAGCAGTCCCTGACATTATCCAATTGTCTCCCCTCTTGGACCCAGCACCACAGTGTTCTTGTGACCATACAATGCTTTAAATAAAAGTGCTGTGGTATGCTGTCAGAGAAGCAGTTCTGGGCCATGTGGTGTGGTCCTGACTACAGCTTATTGCTGAGTGGACTTGAAAATTGACTTACATTTCTGGGCTCTAGTTTCTTTTTTTTTTTAGCAATAAACAATTATCATAACAGCACCTATGTATAGGTGTATTGTTAGGATCAATTACTTTAATGCATGGGAATATATGATAGTTCCTGGTACACAGTGATCAGTAAGTAATCGGCTCCTTTAAAAAAATTATCTATTTATTCATATGCCTATAAGTGTTTTGCTTGTGGGTCCTCTGGACAAGCAGCAAGTACTCTTAACCACTGAGCCATGTTTCTAGCCCCTAAGCAGTGGGTTCTTATGATGCTGTTGCTATTATCACTAACTCAGCTTCTGTCTCCTCCTGGTCCTCATTATCATTTCCTCCTGAACCACACACTTTTCCCTCCTTACCCACCTAGAAACACATTCTATGCCATTGCTGATGGCTACCCTTCCCTTGTCCACAATGCCTATCCATTACCCAACTGCCATTAGGTTCTTCCATCCTCCTCAGCATTGGCATCACGGAGGCAGCTCTTGGCTAAGCCAAGGACTGTCCTTTTTAAGGTGTTAATTTATATCCACTCATAAGGTGAAGGGTCTCCAACTTCCTTTATTTATTTATTTCTTTTTTTAGGTTTTGGAGATAGGGTTTCAATTTGTTGCTCAGGCTGGCCTCACTCCAGCAATCCTCTGCCTCCATCCCCAGCAGCAGAGAGTACAGGCACATACCACTTCACCCAGTTCTCCATTTTTAAGTGTATTTTATGCATCCATCCACTTGGTGCCCCACTGTGCAGCTACATGCTCAAGCCCCTCCCAACTAAGCATAAATTATCATAATTAAATGAGACTGCAGGCTAGTCTTGAAAACATTTAAATCATCCTTCCCACTGGTCTGTCATGGCTGTGCACTGGTCAATTCCTTTTTGACTTCCTTCTCCAAGTGTCAGCTTCTATCCTGGCATCAATGGCAAACAGAGCAAAGGCACAGTGGCCTGGTGCTAACTCTGACCACTCCTCCTTAGCTAGCAAAGGTGTGCTGTGCCTTCCAAAGTCCACGTGTCAGGTGTGTTGGTACTCACCAGTCAGCAATGCATCCAGTTATTAGGTAGCCAAAGATTAATCCAACCAGTAAGGAGAACTTAGCGATATGGACTTTCCAGGCATTATCACACACAAGATCCCACTAGAGAGGGGCAAACAGAAGATAAATCAGAGAGACGCATACACAGAACTAGTTGCACTCAATGACAAGGATAATATGATAACCTACACAGGTCTTGGCACTGTCATTGGGGCCATATTACATGTACCAAGAAGAATATTATTGTGAGCTGCTGAAAATCCAATGGGAACTCTAATTTGCCCACAAAATGAAAGAAATATGGTTCTTTAATCTAAACAGATTATCTATGTCTACAAGAAGGGATGCATGAAATCTGGGGGATGTGTTCCCCTTCTGTCCCAACAACCACAGGAAACAGAGGGAAAAGAGAAGGGCCAAAGAGACGGGTGACATCCTGGTGACCAGAGCCCTTCACATTTATTTCACAGAGTTGCCGGAATCCAGGTGATGAGAAGGCTCAGGCAAATTTCTTATGGGGTGCTATAACAACACAAAGAAATGAAAGACAGGATTTGCATTTCCATCCCATTATACCCTTTAAACTCTAGTCTCAGGGGAAAAAAAAGGAGTTAATAGTAAATGCTGGAGTATGAGCTTTATATATTCTCTCTCTTTTTCCCCCTTGTAAATTGTGTTTACACAAATTACACAGCTAACTACACTATGGGAGTCTTAGACTTAGTGTATATCTTGTGCAGTTAAGTTTCACTATTTAATAGGAAAAGTGAAAATAATTCTCAGGGCTGGGGAGATGGCTGAGTCTATAAAGTACTTGAGTTTCAATCTCCAAAACTGACATAAAACTGGAATGGTAATGTTCGCCTATAATCTCAGAGCCCCTACAGGGAGATGGGCGACGGAGACAATGGAATCCCTGGAAGTCTGTGAACCAGCTAGGCTGGCATACATAGTGGTGAGCAACAAAGAGACTCTGTCTCAAACAGGAGAGAAGGTGAGGGCTGGCACTTGAGGCTGTCCTCTGATCTTCACATGTGTTACAGCATGTATGTTTGCCCACTCACAGACACACATTCATGCATACACATCATTCACATGCACACACAAAGGTAGAGAGAGAAAAAGATAGAGGGAGGGATGAAGGGAGTGAGAGAGGGAGGGAAGGAGTGAGGGAGGAAGGGGGAGAGAGAGATTTCCTATTTGCCAAAGTGGGAAAGGTTTGAGGCTCACGCACACATACATACACCACACACCACACACACACACACACACACACACACACACACACACACACACACACACGAGTTTACCTCTAGGTCAGAGAGGTAACTGAACAGGGGAAGGAGTGACTGGCTGGTGTAATGCAGACTGTACCATCCATCCTTGCTGTTTCGTGTTGCCATTCACCCTCACTGGCAGAGAAGTCCTTCTGTCTGATGCTACAGCTTTGAACTTTTGACCCCAGGTTAAAGGAGTACAAGGGTGGTGGGTACTGATCCCAGCTGGAGATATGCTCTACCACAGGGAGGGTTAGGGGTGGAAGGTATGAGGCCGAAACTGGATCTAGATGCTATCTTCTTAGATGTCTCTAGGTTTGAGCCTCTGCCTATAGGGAACCTAGAATGTAATGCCAAGAATTCTGGTACTCTCCCCCCTCCCCCACCCCCCTGAGGTCTGACCGCTTCCAAACTTCTGGAGAACACAATGAAGGCCAAGGATGACAGCTACAGGTCATGGCTTCAGGGGAATTTGGAAGACAGTCTGTATCAGCAGTTGCCAAGGAAAGAACCCAGCCTAGACAGAGAAGGAAGGGGCCACCTGTCACTGCTCTGACTTCTACCCAGGGCTCCTCCATTCTCCATGGCAGGATCCAGACTTAGAGTAACCTACGCCTTCATCTACTGAGCTGGCTCCAGATGGCCTGTATCAAAACAAGAAGATCAAGCACAAGCCACACAGAGGCCAAGAAGGATGGCTTGGGGCCTGTTGTCTAGATGTATTCATGTGTCTGGGGAGAGAGCTATTGGCTGCTTGGGACTTCAGAGGCGGGAATTCCTTAAAGGAGGTCTCAAAATGCTACTGAACCACAGGGGCTCCATCGCCTGGGAATGAACAGGAAGCACAGATTTGGGAGCTCCATTCCCAATACCCTGAGTGAACACTCCTGCAGGAAGGCTCAGAAGTGGGGGCTGACAGCTGCCCAGGTGAGCCTGGGCCATGTGGACTAACTTGACTGTCTTGCATCTGAGAACCTCCATAAGATCCTACCCTGCCTTCCCAAGCCACAGTGGAGCTAACCCATGAGCTTCACCACCCCAGGCTTCAAGCACCTCCCAAGAATAGGAAGAAGCTAACTAACATTCCACGGGAAACACAGACATCACTGCTGACTACACCTTTGTCCACTTGTAAGTGTAATGTGAAGCTCCAAGACAGCCAAAGTAGTTTCTTGGAGACAGCCTGGGAAGCCAACATGCACTGATGTTCCTAGAAGAAACATTTGATAATAAATACCTTTCTACGGCCAGAAGGGCAGACTTGGTCTTAAAATATGTTACAGCTTTGTCATAGGAATGTGTGTGTACTGTTTTCCCACCTACATGTCAACATTCTGAGAGAGGCAGCACCTTACTGGTCCACCCCCCAGCTACACTGCACCTGTGTAGACGTCAGCCTGGCATACTCTTGGCAAACACTAGCTGGCCTGACCAGGTTGCTGCCTGAGAGAAGCACACCAGCTGCCTGCTGTCTCTTTCATTCACCCTACTCTTTAAACTCCTTTCACATCTCTACCAAGACTCCCCACTGATGAGTTTACTCAAGGTTAAATGATGCAAAAGAGCACATTACACTTATATTAGATGGCCGGGAGACAGGAGACTTTAATAAAAACATCCAGGGAAGTGGAGAAAATAGCCTGCAATTTTGCCAACTCAGTCACCTGAGCAATTACTACACCCAGCCCGGGGCAGCCAGACCCAATTTAGTTGCCACCTAATAAGTTGTTCAGTAGTCACCTCAAAGTGACCCCTATCAATTAACAATGCCAGAGTGGAAAATTATTAGACCTTGGAGGGAGACTGAACTCCCTATCAACATGCTGGCAATAGGAGAGGAAGTCTGGTTGGTATCTACGAGCTCAGACTCTGTGGGGAATCACCTGCCCTGAGGTGGTCAACCCGAGAATCCAGGGCGAGGCAGCCACCGGTGGCCTACAGCTTCCTTAGCTGGACACATATCTTGAGTTAACAAGCACTGTGCCTAGGAACACCCAGCAAGCTTAGCGAGACAAGAGTTACTCATGCTGGGATCCACCTACAGCAACAGCCTCGCCATCCTAAAGGCACATTCCACTGAGCTTTAGGGGTGGGGGTCAGGGAGCTGAGGTGGGAATGAGGGAAATCTAAGAAGCTGGCTCCCATGTTTAACTTCTACAAAAAACAAAAAACAAAAAAAACAAAAAACAAAACAAAAAGCCATGTACTGGGCACATGAAGTGTAAAGAATCCACCAAAGAATTTCAGAAGTATGAGGAACCTTCACCATCCCCTGCCTCTCAAATTTGTTCTCATTGCTGTAAATAAGATTATGCCAATTAGTTAGACAGGAAGTTAAACTGAGTCTGTAGGATTTAAACACTCCATCAAAAAAAAAAATCTGACTGGAGCAATGTAAAAAGTCTAAGACCAGGACTTAATGATCTGGATTATCCCCCCTCCAGCGATCAATCATCAATACCAGCAGAACATTGGAAACCTTTTATGCAACCTGAATGTCCATCCCTTATTCCACTGCAGCTATGGCCATCCTAATTTCTAGGGGTGAGGGGGATGCTCACTGGATAGCCAAGAGAGCAGGAACCTCCTTCTGGTGTATATTCCTGTAATGTGTGCTTCAGGCTAAAATCACTACTTCTGGGACCTTACAGAGGTTTCAAAGGTGATTTAGGGTCTGCTAATCAGGGGCACACAACAAATGATTCTCCACGCTATCTAGTTCTGATCTCTGGACTGACTTGACTTGAAAAAGAACACGTTGTGGGAGTGGTTCGGGGGAATTCTGCTCTGCTGGACAGATCTGGGCAGGAAGCTAATCTTGGCACCTTCAGCTCTGAGGTGGCTTTACAAAGAGTGTGAGTCTGGAGCCAATAGCTGGGACAGTGACTTCCTAATTTCTAGACTTTCAACTGAAATATTGGGCAGGCTGGGTATAAAGTGCTGTGCTGGGAATCTTTC
The DNA here is from genome assembly GCA_036184795.1 of Tokudaia tokunoshimensis. Lineage (NCBI taxonomy): Eukaryota > Metazoa > Chordata > Mammalia > Rodentia > Muridae > Tokudaia > Tokudaia tokunoshimensis. The sequence goes on along the minus strand of BTHU01000022.1, from coordinate 30,170,638 downwards.
TGGAGCTCCAGCCCATAGCTGTTCTAGAAACCTAAGAGGCCACTGTCTCCTGCAATATCTGCAGCAGGGCGCAGGAACTTGATTGAAAGTCCTTGAAAAAAGAGTTCCCAAGGAAGATGTGGGTGAAACCCCTACTCTCCAGCAGCAAGACAGTCTGGTATTAACTCTACCTCCTGAAAATCCATCCCCTACAGAACAAGGGAACAGCCCTCTAATGAAGCAAGTTAACACACCATCAGCAGGTTTAACAAGGTCATAAAAACTTCAAGCCACGGCCCATTCCACCATCCCTATCTTGCCTTCTCTGCCACCAACCTCATTTCAGAAGCATCCTGTAATACCACAGGGGCCTCTGGCCTCAGACTTAAGGGCAAGATAAATGATTTCACACATCTCATTCAATATGTTAGGTATGTGTTCTGTTAGAAAAATTAATTATAAAACTTCAGAGACAGAGAAAACATGGTAGGTTGCTTTTGCACCTATAGATTTTACAGACAGACTACAAGAAATATAAGTTGTATTATTTTAAGGCAATTATCAAATTTCTTGATTTGTTTGAGTGGAGAATTGTCATAAGGAAACTAATTGCATTTCTAAAGAAGATGGAAAAATGGGACATAGAGTAAACAATTTTCAGTAGTAAGTAATTCCCTAATAAAATTTATAAGTTGGAATCTTTGTAAAGCTGAAAGAAGATAAGCTACTTATCTGGTTGTGGAGATCAAATATCTATGTTAAAAACTAATGGGAGAAAATTACCTAAAGAAATGAGAGGATAGGGCTAGAGAGATGACTCAGTGGGGACAAGCAATGGCAGCTCTTGCAGAGGACCTGGGTTCAGTTCCTAGCACCCACATGGAAGCCCACAACAGTCTGTAACTTCTATTTCAGAGGATTCATTGCCCTCTTCTGACATCTGTAGCCACCAGACATGCATGTGGCACACACACACATACACACATACATATATTCACCCATACACATAAAATAAAAATACATAAATCCTTTTTTCAAGACTAATAGATGTTTTTAGTTTGTTACTACATTACTAACTTTAGTTAAAATTTCTATATATCAAAAAAATCATAAATAAAATTATAGATACCTATATTTATAAAACTATATCCACAGGTCTCATACGTATATCAGTTATTTTCCTCTTGCTTTATTTTCTTCGCATACAAACTAACACATGTGTGAACACCCAGACAATTTACAAAATATGGAATACAAATGAGTTAGAAAATACCCAGGAAATATTTGATTCTGTTAGTGAAAATCTAATATATATTTATTACTTTATACTTTCTAAAGATGAAAGAGAGACAAAGAGGTACAGATCTGTACAAGGTATGGCTGCATGAACCCTTTTTCTGGAAGAAATTTGATAATATATAACTCATTACTTTAAGTAGTATCTACCCTTTGGCCCAGCAAACCTCACTTTGGGTATCATTTTTCCCAAGGAAATTTTCAGAGATGCCCACAGAATTTCCCTATGCAGTGACATCACCAGTTGTAACGTATAAGACATGAGTTCCTGAGAAAAGGTCACAGGGAACTATGTAGCTGCTGAAAATTCTGCTTTCAAAAACCAATGACTAGCAAAAACTTTCATTATGGATTACAGTGTCACCATGCAAACATGTGAGGACAAAAGCTGCTGTCCACAGGGGAAGGAGGCATTCTGAAACATCAGGCTCAGGATAGGGCCAGGAGATGGCAGGCAGGGCGGGGGTGAGAGTGGGGTGGGGGGTACTGCCAAGCCTGACTACCTGAACCTGGTTCCCAGAGCTCACAGTGTGGAAAGAGGAGTGACTCTCCAAATGCACTGACATCACACACACACACACACACACACACACACACACACACACACACACACACACACACTTTTAAAAAGTTGTGAGACTACAATGGAAACTGAGTTTTATTTTCCAGTTCATACTATCCTAAACTTATCACGATTAACTGTCAACTATAATGTGGTGATAAGGGTAAGACAAAGCTCATTTAAAAAAAAAAAGAGAGAGAGAGAGAATATATATTCCTTTCACCTTTTGGGGGATATAAGTTTTCATGCAATCTAAACAATCAGAGACTGGGGATATAGTTTTGTTGGTAAAGTGCTTGCCTAGTGTGCACAAAGTTGTAGGCTCTCTCCCCTCATAGCAGAAAACTCAGTGTAGTGGGGTATGTCTGTCATTTCAGGTGAAGTCCGCAAATCAGAAATACAAGGTCATCTTCATCTACACATGGAGTTCGAGAGCAGCCCAGGATAGCATAGGTCTCAGTGAGACCCTATGCTAGTCAACCAGTAAATGAACAAATTAATATGTTTAGAAGAGTTTTTTTAAAAACAGAGTTGGGTACAGTGGAACATGCCTGAAGTCTCAGTTACCCAATGACTGAAGGACGGTGATTGTGAACCTAAGAGTTCAAGGCTAGCCTGGGGTAACTCATCACACTGCTGTTTTAAAGCAAACAAATATTAGAAAAAGAAGCTTTGCAGCAAGGCATGGTGGTTTCTGCCTTTAATCCCTACATATGGAAGGCACAGCAAATGAATCTCTGTGCGTTCCAGGCCAGCCAGGGCAACAAGTGAGACCTTGGTTCAAGGTGTGTGGGTAGAGAGCTGGAGAGGCGCCTAAGCTGTTAAGAGCACTGGCTGCTGTTTTAGGACTCAGGTTGAAGTCCCAACACCCACATGGCAGTTACAACGATCTGTAATCTCTAGTTCCAGGGGCTCTGATATCCTCTTCTGGCCTCCACATGCACTACACACATACAAGGTACACAGAGATACATTCATGCAAAACGCTCATAGACAGAAAATAAATTATTATTTTTTTCTTGTAAAAAAAACCAAGCAGCTTGCAACAAATTTCATAGCCTGAAGTCAAGCCATAAAGTTTACTTTTGTGGATTTTGTGTTTTGTTTTTTGTTTTTGTTGTTGTTTTTAAAATGAATGTAAGTTGCCCCTAAGATCTCTTAGGGCAGAATACCTCATGTAAGCTTGTTGCCATCAGTAGACCACTGGGTTTTGCCAGCCACTGTATCAGCTGCCTGCCCATGCCTGCGCACAGTCACTTGAGATAGAAGGAAATGTTTCAGGGCAATGCTACAAAGAGGACAAAATGGCTTTAAATTCCAATAATTTACATAAAACAAAAATCCCCAACTGGGTTGTAGGAATCTAGAGAAATACAGGGTCATTGCCTTTTCTCTCCAAAATAGCATTTTGTAGCCTCCCAGGAACCAGTGTGTTCTACACGATGGGGGTGCTCTATGCTGCTCTTAAGCTAGAAACAATAGGAATTGTAACATACCCACATATACATATGTGCACACAATAGAAGCACACATACACAGGCAAAGATTAGTCACATATGGACAAAAGAAATAGACTCCTCAAGCCAGACTGTAGGAGTGTGTGAGCTACAATTAGCTTCTCCACACACAGGCAGCCAAGGCCACCATTTTTAGTATTTCTATTCTAGCAGTATATGGAGTCTTTCTTTTTTTTTTTAAAGACTTCATCAAGATTCAAGATATACTGCCTCATTTGAAAAACCTCAGACTCTCTCCGCATTCTTGCCTCTAAGGTCCTGCTCCAGTTCTAGGAGGCCGGTTGTCAACAGGAGCCAACACAAGTGCCAATTAGAGTTGGCATGCTTGTGAGCTTCCTTAAATGACATCATCTACATCCTTGCCAGGTACTCTGGAGAATTTTTTTTCCTTTAAAGTTTTGTCTCTGGTTTTTGTTAATTGCTATTTCAATTGCTCTTCATCTCTATTCCCCCCCCTTTAACCTACTGCAAACCAAACAAAACAAAATAAAACAAAATGAAACAAACAAACAACAACAACAAACCCTAACTAGAGCTTGTTGGAAGACACTGTCTAAAAATGAATTGTAAGTTTGTTTGGGCTAAAGGAAGAGTGAGTGCACCCTTCCTGTAAACTCTTCTCTCCAGTTTGTTTGGGCTAAAGGAAGAGTGAGTGCACCCTTCCTGTAAACTCTTCTCTCCAGTTTGTTTGGGCTAAAGGAAGAGTGAGTGCACCCTTCCTGTAAACTCTTCTCTCCAGTTTGTTTGGGCTAAAGGAAGAGTGAGTGCACCCTTCCTGTAAACTCTTCTCTCCAGTTTGTTTGGGCTAAAGGAAGAGTGAGTGCACCCTTCCTGTAAACTCTTCTCTCCAGTTTGTTTGGGCTAAAGGAAGAGTGAGTGCACCCTTCCTGTAAACTCTTCTCTCCAGTTTGTTTGGGCTAAAGGAAGAGTGAGTGCACCCTTCCTGTAAACTCTTCTCTCCAGTTTGTTTGGGCTAAAGGAAGAGTGAGTGCACCCTTCCTGTAAACTCTTCACTCCAGTTTGTTTGGGCTAAAGGAAGAGTGAGTGCACCCTTCCTGTAAACTCTTCACTCCAGTTTGTTTGGGCTAAAGGAAGAGTGAGTGCACCCTTCCTGTAAACTCTTCTCTCCAGTTTGTTTGGGCTAAAGGAAGAGTGAGTGCACCCTTCCTGTAAACTCTTCTCTCCAGTTTGTTTGGGCTAAAGGAAGAGTGAGTGCACCCTTCCTGTAAACTCTTCTCTCCAGTTTGTTTGGGCTAAAGGAAGAGTGAGTGCACCCTTCCTGTAAACTCTTCTCTCCAGTTTGTTTGGGCTAAAGGAAGAGTGAGTGCACCCTTCCTGTAAACTCTTCTCTCCAGTTTGTTTGGGCTAAAGGAAGAGTGAGTGCACCCTTCCTGTAAACTCTTCTCTCCAGTTTGTTTGGGCTAAAGGAAGAGTGAGTGCACCCTTCCTGTAAACTCTTCTCTCCAGTTTGTTTGGGCTAAAGGAAGAGTGAGTGCACCCTTCCTGTAAACTCTTCTCTCCAGTTTGTTTGGGCTAAAGGAAGAGTGAGTGCACCCTTCCTGTAAACTCTTCTCTCCAGTTTGTTTGGGCTAAAGGAAGAGTGAGTGCACCCTTCCTGTAAACTCTTCTCTCCAGTTTGTTTGGGCTAAAGGAAGAGTGAGTGCACCCTTCCTGTAAACTCTTCTCTCCAGTTTGTTTGGGCTAAAGGAAGAGTGAGTGCACCCTTCCTGTAAACTCTTCTCTCCAGTTTGTTTGGGCTAAAGGAAGAGTGAGTGCACCCTTCCTGTAAACTCTTCTCTCCAGTTTGTTTGGGCTAAAGGAAGAGTGAGTGCACCCTTCCTGTAAACTCTTCTCTCCAGTTTGTTTGGGCTAAAGGAAGAGTGAGTGCACCCTTCCTGTAAACTCTTCACTCCAGTTTGTTTGGGCTAAAGGAAGAGTGAGTGCACCCTTCCTGTAAACTCTTCACTCCAGTTTGTTTGGGCTAAAGGAAGAGTGAGTGCACCCTTCCTGTAAACTCTTCTCTCCAGTTTGTTTGGGCTAAAGGAAGAGTGAGTGCACCCTTCCTGTAAACTCTTCTCTCCAGTTTGTTTGGGCTAAAGGAAGAGTGAGTGCACCCTTCCTGTAAACTCTTCTCTCCAGTTTGTTTGGGCTAAAGGAAGAGTGAGTGCACCCTTCCTGTAAACTCTTCTCTCCAGTTTGTTTGGGCTAAAGGAAGAGTGAGTGCACCCTTCCTGTAAACTCTTCTCTCCAGTTTGTTTGGGCTAAAGGAAGAGTGAGTGCACCCTTCCTGTAAACTCTTCTCTCCAGTTTGTTTGGGCTAAAGGAAGAGTGAGTGCACCCTTCCTGTAAACTCTTCTCTCCAGTTTGTTTGGGCTAAAGGAAGAGTGAGTGCACCCTTCCTGTAAACTCTTCTCTCCAGTTTGTTTGGGCTAAAGGAAGAGTGAGTGCACCCTTCCTGTAAACTCTTCACTCCAGTTTGTTTGGGCTAAAGGAAGAGTGAGTGCACCCTTCCTGTAAACTCTTCTCTCCAGTTTGTTTGGGCTAAAGGAAGAGTGAGTGCACCCTTCCTGTAAACTCTTCACTCCAGTTTGTTTGGGCTAAAGGAAGAGTGAGTGCACCCTTCCTGTAAACTCTTCTCTCCAGTTTGTTTGGGCTAAAGGAAGAGTGAGTGCACCCTTCCTGTAAACTCTTCTCTCCAGTTTGTTTGGGCTAAAGGAAGAGTGAGTGCACCCTTCCTGTAAACTCTTCTCTCCAGTTTGTTTGGGCTAAAGGAAGAGTGAGTGCACCCTTCCTGTAAACTCTTCACTCCAGTTTGTTTGGGCTAAAGGAAGAGTGAGTGCACCCTTCCTGTAAACTCTTCTCTCCAGTTTGTTTGGGCTAAAGGAAGAGTGAGTGCACCCTTCCTGTAAACTCTTCTCTCCAGTTTGTTTGGGCTAAAGGAAGAGTGAGTGCACCCTTCCTGTAAACTCTTCACTCCAGTTTGTTTGGGCTAAAGGAAGAGTGAGTGCACCCTTCCTGTAAACTCTTCTCTCCAGTTTGTTTGGGCTAAAGGAAGAGTGAGTGCACCCTTCCTGTAAACTCTTCTCTCCAGTTTGTTTGGGCTAAAGGAAGAGTGAGTGCACCCTTCCTGTAAACTCTTCTCTCCAGTTTGTTTGGGCTAAAGGAAGAGTGAGTGCACCCTTCCTGTAAACTCTTCTCTCCAGTTTGTTTGGGCTAAAGGAAGAGTGAGTGCACCCTTCCTGTAAACTCTTCTCTCCAGTTTGTTTGGGCTAAAGGAAGAGTGAGTGCACCCTTCCTGTAAACTCTTCTCTCCAGTTTGTTTGGGCTAAAGGAAGAGTGAGTGCACCCTTCCTGTAAACTCTTCACTCCAGTTTGTTTGGGCTAAAGGAAGAGTGAGTGCACCCTTCCTGTAAACTCTTCTCTCCAGTTTGTTTGGGCTAAAGGAAGAGTGAGTGCACCCTTCCTGTAAACTCTTCTCTCCAGTTTGTTTGGGCTAAAGGAAGAGTGAGTGCACCCTTCCTGTAAACTCTTCTCTCCAGTTTGTTTGGGCTAAAGGAAGAGTGAGTGCACCCTTCCTGTAAACTCTTCTCTCCAGTTTGTTTGGGCTAAAGGAAGAGTGAGTGCACCCTTCCTGTAAACTCTTCTCTCCAGTTTGTTTGGGCTAAAGGAAGAGTGAGTGCACCCTTCCTGTAAACTCTTCTCTCCAGTTTGTTTGGGCTAAAGGAAGAGTGAGTGCACCCTTCCTGTAAACTCTTCTCTCCAGTTTGTTTGGGCTAAAGGAAGAGTGAGTGCACCCTTCCTGTAAACTCTTCTCTCCAGTTTGTTTGGGCTAAAGGAAGAGTGAGTGCACCCTTCCTGTAAACTCTTCTCTCCAGTTTGTTTGGGCTAAAGGAAGAGTGAGTGCACCCTTCCTGTAAACTCTTCTCTCCAGTTTGTTTGGGCTAAAGGAAGAGTGAGTGCACCCTTCCTGTAAACTCTTCTCTCCAGTTTGTTTGGGCTAAAGGAAGAGTGAGTGCACCCTTCCTGTAAACTCTTCTCTCCAGTTTGTTTGGGCTAAAGGAAGAGTGAGTGCACCCTTCCTGTAAACTCTTCTCTCCAGTTTGTTTGGGCTAAAGGAAGAGTGAGTGCACCCTTCCTGTAAACTCTTCTCTCCAGTTTGTTTGGGCTAAAGGAAGAGTGAGTGCACCCTTCCTGTAAACTCTTCTCTCCAGTTTGTTTGGGCTAAAGGAAGAGTGAGTGCACCCTTCCTGTAAACTCTTCACTCCAGTTTGTTTGGGCTAAAGGAAGAGTGAGTGCACCCTTCCTGTAAACTCTTCTCTCCAGTTTGTTTGGGCTAAAGGAAGAGTGAGTGCACCCTTCCTGTAAACTCTTCTCTCCAGTTTGTTTGGGCTAAAGGAAGAGTGAGTGCACCCTTCCTGTAAACTCTTCTCTCCAGTTTGTTTGGGCTAAAGGAAGAGTGAGTGCACCCTTCCTGTAAACTCTTCTCTCCAGTTTGTTTGGGCTAAAGGAAGAGTGAGTGCACCCTTCCTGTAAACTCTTCTCTCCAGTTTGTTTGGGCTAAAGGAAGAGTGAGTGCACCCTTCCTGTAAACTCTTCTCTCCAGTTTGTTTGGGCTAAAGGAAGAGTGAGTGCACCCTTCCTGTAAACTCTTCTCTCCAGTTTGTTTGGGCTAAAGGAAGAGTGAGTGCACCCTTCCTGTAAACTCTTCTCTCCAGTTTGTTTGGGCTAAAGGAAGAGTGAGTGCACCCTTCCTGTAAACTCTTCTCTCCAGTTTGTTTGGGCTAAAGGAAGAGTGAGTGCACCCTTCCTGTAAACTCTTCTCTCCAGTTTGTTTGGGCTAAAGGAAGAGTGAGTGCACCCTTCCTGTAAACTCTTCTCTCCAGTTTGTTTGGGCTAAAGGAAGAGTGAGTGCACCCTTCCTGTAAACTCTTCTCTCCAGTTTGTTTGGGCTAAAGGAAGAGTGAGTGCACCCTTCCTGTAAACTCTTCTCTCCAGTTTGTTTGGGCTAAAGGAAGAGTGAGTGCACCCTTCCTGTAAACTCTTCTCTCCAGTTTGTTTGGGCTAAAGGAAGAGTGAGTGCACCCTTCCTGTAAACTCTTCTCTCCAGTTTGTTTGGGCTAAAGGAAGAGTGAGTGCACCCTTCCTGTAAACTCTTCTCTCCAGTTTGTTTGGGCTAAAGGAAGAGTGAGTGCACCCTTCCTGTAAACTCTTCTCTCCAGTTTGTTTGGGCTAAAGGAAGAGTGAGTGCACCCTTCCTGTAAACTCTTCACTCCAGTTTGTTTGGGCTAAAGGAAGAGTGAGTGCACCCTTCCTGTAAACTCTTCTCTCCAGTTTGTTTGGGCTAAAGGAAGAGTGAGTGCACCCTTCCTGTAAACTCTTCTCTCCAGTTTGTTTGGGCTAAAGGAAGAGTGAGTGCACCCTTCCTGTAAACTCTTCTCTCCAGTTTGTTTGGGCTAAAGGAAGAGTGAGTGCACCCTTCCTGTAAACTCTTCTCTCCAGTTTGTTTGGGCTAAAGGAAGAGTGAGTGCACCCTTCCTGTAAACTCTTCTCTCCAGTTTGTTTGGGCTAAAGGAAGAGTGAGTGCACCCTTCCTGTAAACTCTTCTCTCCAGTTTGTTTGGGCTAAAGGAAGAGTGAGTGCACCCTTCCTGTAAACTCTTCTCTCCAGTTTGTTTGGGCTAAAGGAAGAGTGAGTGCACCCTTCCTGTAAACTCTTCTCTCCAGTTTGTTTGGGCTAAAGGAAGAGTGAGTGCACCCTTCCTGTAAACTCTTCTCTCCAGTTTGTTTGGGCTAAAGGAAGAGTGAGTGCACCCTTCCTGTAAACTCTTCTCTCCAGTTTGTTTGGGCTAAAGGAAGAGTGAGTGCACCCTTCCTGTAAACTCTTCTCTCCAGTTTGTTTGGGCTAAAGGAAGAGTGAGTGCACCCTTCCTGTAAACTCTTCTCTCCAGTTTGTTTGGGCTAAAGGAAGAGTGAGTGCACCCTTCCTGTAAACTCTTCTCTCCAGTTTGTTTGGGCTAAAGGAAGAGTGAGTGCACCCTTCCTGTAAACTCTTCTCTCCAGTTTGTTTGGGCTAAAGGAAGAGTGAGTGCACCCTTCCTGTAAACTCTTCTCTCCAGTTTGTTTGGGCTAAAGGAAGAGTGAGTGCACCCTTCCTGTAAACTCTTCTCTCCAGTTTGTTTGGGCTAAAGGAAGAGTGAGTGCACCCTTCCTGTAAACTCTTCTCTCCAGTTTGTTTGGGCTAAAGGAAGAGTGAGTGCACCCTTCCTGTAAACTCTTCTCTCCAGTTTGTTTGGGCTAAAGGAAGAGTGAGTGCACCCTTCCTGTAAACTCTTCTCTCCAGTTTGTTTGGGCTAAAGGAAGAGTGAGTGCACCCTTCCTGTAAACTCTTCTCTCCAGTTTGTTTGGGCTAAAGGAAGAGTGAGTGCACCCTTCCTGTAAACTCTTCTCTCCAGTTTGTTTGGGCTAAAGGAAGAGTGAGTGCACCCTTCCTGTAAACTCTTCTCTCCAGTTTGTTTGGGCTAAAGGAAGAGTGAGTGCACCCTTCCTGTAAACTCTTCTCTCCAGTTTGTTTGGGCTAAAGGAAGAGTGAGTGCACCCTTCCTGTAAACTCTTCTCTCCAGTTTGTTTGGGCTAAAGGAAGAGTGAGTGCACCCTTCCTGTAAACTCTTCTCTCCAGTTTGTTTGGGCTAAAGGAAGAGTGAGTGCACCCTTCCTGTAAACTCTTCTCTCCAGTTTGTTTGGGCTAAAGGAAGAGTGAGTGCACCCTTCCTGTAAACTCTTCTCTCCAGTTTGTTTGGGCTAAAGGAAGAGTGAGTGCACCCTTCCTGTAAACTCTTCTCTCCAGTTTGTTTGGGCTAAAGGAAGAGTGAGTGCACCCTTCCTGTAAACTCTTCTCTCCAGTTTGTTTGGGCTAAAGGAAGAGTGAGTGCACCCTTCCTGTAAACTCTTCTCTCCAGTTTGTTTGGGCTAAAGGAAGAGTGAGTGCACCCTTCCTGTAAACTCTTCTCTCCAGTTTGTTTGGGCTAAAGGAAGAGTGAGTGCACCCTTCCTGTAAACTCTTCTCTCCAGTTTGTTTGGGCTAAAGGAAGAGTGAGTGCACCCTTCCTGTAAACTCTTCTCTCCAGTTTGTTTGGGCTAAAGGAAGAGTGAGTGCACCCTTCCTGTAAACTCTTCTCTCCAGTTTGTTTGGGCTAAAGGAAGAGTGAGTGCACCCTTCCTGTAAACTCTTCTCTCCAGTTTGTTTGGGCTAAAGGAAGAGTGAGTGCACCCTTCCTGTAAACTCTTCACTCCAGTTTGTTTGGGCTAAAGGAAGAGTGAGTGCACCCTTCCTGTAAACTCTTCTCTCCAGTTTGTTTGGGCTAAAGGAAGAGTGAGTGCACCCTTCCTGTAAACTCTTCTCTCCAGTTTGTTTGGGCTAAAGGAAGAGTGAGTGCACCCTTCCTGTAAACTCTTCTCTCCAGTTTGTTTGGGCTAAAGGAAGAGTGAGTGCACCCTTCCTGTAAACTCTTCTCTCCAGTTTGTTTGGGCTAAAGGAAGAGTGAGTGCACCCTTCCTGTAAACTCTTCTCTCCAGTTTGTTTGGGCTAAAGGAAGAGTGAGTGCACCCTTCCTGTAAACTCTTCACTCCAGTTTGTTTGGGCTAAAGGAAGAGTGAGTGCACCCTTCCTGTAAACTCTTCTCTCCAGTTTGTTTGGGCTAAAGGAAGAGTGAGTGCACCCTTCCTGTAAACTCTTCTCTCCAGTTTGTTTGGGCTAAAGGAAGAGTGAGTGCACCCTTCCTGTAAACTCTTCTCTCCAGTTTGTTTGGGCTAAAGGAAGAGTGAGTGCACCCTTCCTGTAAACTCTTCTCTCCAGTTTGTTTGGGCTAAAGGAAGAGTGAGTGCACCCTTCCTGTAAACTCTTCTCTCCAGTTTGTTTGGGCTAAAGGAAGAGTGAGTGCACCCTTCCTGTAAACTCTTCTCTCCAGTTTGTTTGGGCTAAAGGAAGAGTGAGTGCACCCTTCCTGTAAACTCTTCTCTCCAGTTTGTTTGGGCTAAAGGAAGAGTGAGTGCACCCTTCCTGTAAACTCTTCTCTCCAGTTTGTTTGGGCTAAAGGAAGAGTGAGTGCACCCTTCCTGTAAACTCTTCTCTCCAGTTTGTTTGGGCTAAAGGAAGAGTGAGTGCACCCTTCCTGTAAACTCTTCTCTCCAGTTTGTTTGGGCTAAAGGAAGAGTGAGTGCACCCTTCCTGTAAACTCTTCTCTCCAGTTTGTTTGGGCTAAAGGAAGAGTGAGTGCACCCTTCCTGTAAACTCTTCTCTCCAGTTTGTTTGGGCTAAAGGAAGAGTGAGTGCACCCTTCCTGTAAACTCTTCTCTCCAGTTTGTTTGGGCTAAAGGAAGAGTGAGTGCACCCTTCCTGTAAACTCTTCTCTCCAGTTTGTTTGGGCTAAAGGAAGAGTGAGTGCACCCTTCCTGTAAACTCTTCTCTCCAGTTTGTTTGGGCTAAAGGAAGAGTGAGTGCACCCTTCCTGTAAACTCTTCTCTCCAGTTTGTTTGGGCTAAAGGAAGAGTGAGTGCACCCTTCCTGTAAACTCTTCACTCCAGTTTGTTTGGGCTAAAGGAAGAGTGAGTGCACCCTTCCTGTAAACTCTTCTCTCCAGTTTGTTTGGGCTAAAGGAAGAGTGAGTGCACCCTTCCTGTAAACTCTTCACTCCAGTTTGTTTGGGCTAAAGGAAGAGTGAGGTGCACCCTTCCTGTAAACTCTTCTCTCCAGTTTGTTTGGGCTAAAGGAAGAGTGAGTGCACCCTTCCTGTAAACTCTTCTCTCCAGTTTGTTTGGGCTAAAAGGAAGAGTGAGTGCACCCTTCCTGTAAACTCTTCTCTCCAGTTTGTTTGGGCTAAAGGAAGAGTGAGTGCACCCTTCCTGTAAACTCTTCTCTCCAGTTTGTTTGGGCTAAAGGAAGAGTGAGTGCACCCTTCCTGTAAACTCTTCACTCCAGTTTGTTTGGGCTAAAGGAAGAGTGAGTGCACCTTCCTGTAAACTCTTCACTCCAGTTTTGTTTGGGGGGCTAAAGGTAGAGTGAGTGCACCCTTCCTGTAACTCTTCACCTCCAGTTTGTTTGGGCTAAAGGAAGAGTGAGTGCACCCTTCCTGTAAACTCTTCTCTCCAGTTTGTTTGGGCTAAAGGAAGAGTGAGTGCACCCTTCCTGTAAACTCTTCTCTCCAGTTTGTTTGGGCTAAAGGAAGAGTGAGTGCAACCCTTCCTGTAAACTCTTCTCTCCAGTTTGTTTGGGCTAAAGGAAGAGTGAGTGCACCCTTCCTGTAAACTCTTCTCTCCAGTTTGTTGGGCTAAAGGAAGAGTGAGTGCACGCCTCCTGTAAACTCTTCTCTCCAGTTTGTTTGGGCTAAAGGAAGAGTGAGTGCACCCTTCCTGTAAACTCTTCACTCCAGTTTGTTTGGGCTAAAGGAAGAGTGAGTGCACCCTTCCTGTAAACTCTTCTCTCCAGTTTGTTTGGGCTAAAGGAAGAGTGAGTGCACCCTTCCTGTAAACTCTTCTCTCCAGTTTGTTTGGGCTAAAGGAAGAGTGAGTGCACCCTTCTGTAAACTCTTCACTCCAGTTTGTTTGGGCTAAAGGAAGAGTGAGTGCACCCTTCCTGTAAACTCTTCTCTCCAGTTTGTTTGGGCTAAAGGAAGAGTGAGTGCACCCTTCCTGTAAACTCTTCTCTCCAGTTTGTTTGGGCTAAAGGAAGAGTGAGTGCACCCTTCCTGTAAACTCTTCTCTCCAGTTTGTTTGGGCTAAAGGAAGAGTGAGTGCACCCTTCCTGTAAACTCTTCACTCCAGTTTGTTTGGGCTAAAGGAAGAGTGAGTGCACCCTTCCTGTAAACTCTTCTCTCCAGTTTGTTTGGGCTAAAGGAAGAGTGAGTGCACCCTTCCTGTAAACTCTTCACTCCAGTTTGTTTTTGTTTTTGTTTTGTTTTATTGTTTTTTTGCAGGAAACCCACACCAAAACCACAACATTAAAGCTACTTAGGGTTCTTAAACATCACGTGGCCCCATTTTTATGGCTAACAGTGTAATTTCATCCAACCCCAAACAATTCATCTCCTTTCCTAAGCAGCATTCTCGGTGCTGATTCCCGGCTTTTACAGTAGCTCTCTGCTGCAGAAGGACAAACACTGATGCTCCATCGACTGAAGCTGGCCTTCCTTCATTTTTACCAAACTGGATCATTTTTTACAGGGCTAGCGATGGAGAGCTGTGTTCCAGCAAGGTCTACAGGGACACAGAAGCATCATCACCTGGCTGTCCTCTCGCATCAGCTGATGTGGGGTTATTTCTGGAAAAATGGTACAGGGAAATCACTTACTCCTTCCCTTGTCTTTAAGGAAGCACTATGTGGTAGCCCTAAGCAGAGTTCTATACTGTGGAAAAGTCTTATTCTCTTGATAGAAACCTCTAGGTCATTTGGGGGAAGTTCAACCGATATCCACAAGGCAGCAGAAACTGCTAATAAGCAATGTCTTCTATTAACCAAACTTTGAGAAATCTTGGCCTGATCTGCAATTGCGTATTTCATTAATGACCATCACCTGTAAGAAAGGAAGGGAATTGAGAGCCAATGGTGTAGAGACACGAGAATGAGGGGAGGGAAGAACTCAACTCCACAAAGCTTTGAGTGTCAAGACACCCTCCATATTCTCAGCAAAATCAAGAAATGCACACTAATTTATCCCAAGTAACAAACACTGCCACTTGAGAAACTCCAACTTGTGTCCTGAATAGCTTGGAGGGCCTCTCCTAGTGTAACACAGTAACGAACAAACCTGATCTGTCACATCAATATTTAAGGACACCCATGCATTCATGAAAAGAGCCTAAATGGGAATCCGACTGAGATCCGAAAACCCTCAGACTGGTCAGCCACGCTGAGGACTTAAGGAGAAAGCCTGGTGAAACACGGCTCCCTGAAGTTCTCTCTATAGCCCACGCACCACATCTCCTGTCACAAGCCTGAATCCAGCTCCTGTTAGGACTGGACCTCGACAGCTCCCTAAAGCCTCAGGACCCTTCATGGAATTGCTCTCCTGTGTACCACTCCACTCTGTCCATCCCCGACAAATGTCTGACTAAGCATCTATTTGGAAGAATAAGCTACCTCTCCCCACCAGGGGCTAGGGTGTGGCTCAGTGGCAGAACACTTTTCAGTGTGCTAGATTCTGGGTTTCCTTCTCAGCACCATAAAACCACCCCTCCAACCAAAACCTATGCTCACCACATTCAGTCATAGTATGCTAGACCTTCCCCACTGCTTATACATTTTTTTCTGTGAGTTGATGGCACCCTTTGCAAGCAGAAGACCAAGAGAAAGAGGTGTGAATTGCAAAAGCAGAGATGAATTCAGTTCCACATTCCCATCAGGGCAATCATCTCAGCTGAAGGTCTCCCTCCCAGGTTAGATCCAGACCCCTTCTCTGTGCTCCTAGAACATTCCACAGTCACAGTAAAGACCCAGATGATCGAATTATACTGTAATTGCCTGTTTACAAGTCCTTTCACTAGCTCGGGAGCTGGAAAACTATAGCCTATGGGCACAATACACTTCTGCACCTGTTTTTGTAAATAGTTTTGTGAGCAGACAAGCCACTCTTCCCCTGTATGTTAACTATGCCAGCAGATGTGCTACAATAGCAGTTTGCCACTGTAAAGATGACAGCATCCCCTCTATGCCCACAATTAAAAAAATAGTTCACTGATCTTTATCGCGTCACCATCAAAACTCAAGTTTGGATGTCTTTGTGACTGTTTCTAGAGACTTTTAACTGAGGAAGGAAGATCCACCCAGAATGTGGGTGGCACTATCCCATGTCTCTTTCTCTCTACTTCTGACTATGTGACCATTCACCTTATGCTCCTGTCTTGACAGACCACAGCCTCAAACATAAACATCAATAAATCCTTCCTCCCTTACGTTGCTTCTTGTCAGTATTTTTTGTCACAGCAAGTAGAAAAGTAACTAATGCAAAAATGCCTTTTCCTTTGTGAGACTGGGTTTCTGCATGTGGCCTCTAACTCCAGCCTTGTCAGTCTTCTGTCTTACAGGTGTGAGGCATCATTTTGTCTAATTTCTCTATGCTTACTAATTGAGTTAAGGACTTGGAATGAGGAGGAAGGAGGGGCACTGCCCTGGAGGGCTCCCAGAAGTCAGAAGGCTCCTCACGTGTGCTGTGTTTGCTTAGCCACGATGTTTATATCCTTACTCCTTTGTTTCTTCAAGATTTCTTCAAACATATTTTTTAAATAATATATGATAGCATGCAAAATTTATGCCAGAACGTAGTTTTGAAATGTTGTACTCGGTTGTTTACTATGAGTAGCATTCCCCCAGGGAAAGACATTACTGTTTTATTATTAAAATTGATAGAGAGATGGGTGCTTGGAATTTTTATTTTTAAAAGTAAAGAATTGCTCTTTAAAAGACAAACGTGTCTCATAAATTCAGCACGCTTCTTAGGCAGTTCGCCAGCTGCTTTGACCAGGCTGCCCCTCACTTATCCCCACAGACCTGTTTCACAGGCACTGCCATCCACGGGGGTCGAGAACAGTGCCTGAATGCGACCATCGGGAGCATGGTAGGGATTCATGGTGACAGCACAGATTTTTGAGTCTGATGGACAGGCATCTCCATTCCAGTTCTGCCTATGATGGCGGTGCGAAAGTCAAGGAATTGACTCTTGTGCAAGCTCTCTTTCAACATCCTTGGTGTGGGAAGCACAGACCTTACAATACACCATTGCTGTGCGGGTCTAGAGCAATGCTGGGGGCGGGGCCAGGGCAGTGACTGGCACATACTGATGCTTTTGGCTGTTTCATCAGCCTGCTGAGCTTCCAAAAAGGTTTTAATTCATTCAGGTACACTGAGACGTCCGACTATGGGCTGCAGAGCCAGCATCGGGCAGAAGGGAGGCGAGGTGAGGATGGAGAAGGCATGTGAGGACCAGCTGTGCTCCTAGTGGCAGTGTTACAGGGCAGCCTCCACATTTTTCAAGGCCTGCTAGATCCAGAGCATGATGCCCTTCACTTTGGCCTTGCCGAAACTATCACAGGAATTACAACCCAGCTCTCCTTAACACTTCCTGCAATCAGCCCTTAAATACACCACCTCTCTGACTTTGAGAAAAGAGGGCCGAGATGGCTCTCTAAAGCTCACGTTAGACCCCAGTGGGTGCTGAGTTTCCCTCCTTGAATGATTAATCTCTTCTGAAGAGTTGGCAGTGTGACAGCCGAAGGTGACCAAGCAGTCTGGCTCCTCCTGGTCTGGCCTGGGATCAGCTGGGGCTCAACCCTTCAGACACACAGCCCTTGGGTCCAGAGAGGCAGAGGTGTGGCCACATTCCATGAAGACACTGGTGAGAAAGGGCTACTGGCCATGTGGGTGCTTCTGGCATCGCTGGGGACAAGATAACTAAGAAACGATTGCCCAAGATGTCTTCTCAAATAAAAGCAGAAAGCACCTGCAAGTGAAAGAGGGAAGCTTTCCCGAAGGGTGCTGCCAGCTGTCCGTGATCAGCTCTCTCGGACCCAATATAGGCTGGGGAAACACAGTATGTTGAAAAAAACTCATACCTCATAAGGCAAGGCTGCTTGCAAAGTTGCCCACTTGTGGCCTTCACTATAATCTTGCAACCTTGACTCTTGGTAGCCTCAGCCCCTCCCGCCTGCCTCAGGTTTTGAAGTTTGTAATAGGCCTAGAATGAGTAGCTCCCAAGGGTTCTCCTGTTGGCACTGGGGCTGGGATTCTAGTGACACGCTGGAGTTAGCTGTGATATGGTGTTTGTGGCACGGCTGAACTTAACAAATCAAGACACTGGAGTTCCTTCACAGCCCTTCCGAAGTGAGGTCCTCTGTGCCCCTGATTAGTCAACAGAGTGCAGCCCTGACAAAGCATGGTGGAGGACAATCAAGCTGGTCCCTACAGCATTCCTCCAAATCAAAAGACAAGACGAACGGATAAACCAAATGATTCATGGGGCTGATAAAAATGGCTCAGTAAAAGTGTAAAAGTCCTTACTGTAAGAACCTGTTAATCTGAATTCAATCTAAAGAACCCATGTAAAGGTAAAAGGACAGAATTGGTCTATCTCTGCAGGTGCGTGTGCACACACACACACACACATTGTACACATACATCATTCTCTCTCTGTCTCTCTCTGTCTCTCCGTCTCTCTCTCTGTCTGCCTCTGTCTCTGTCTCTCTGTCTGCCTCTCTCTCTCTCTCTCTCTCTCACACACACACACTCACACACACACATTCACACACACACACACACTAATAATAGTAGTAGTAGTACTAGCAGCAGCAGTCATAGTAATAATAATTTTCAAAGTGAATGGTTCATGAAAGGAACACTTTTTACTCATAGTTACTGCTACATTAGCAGATGACATGTTTGCTGGAGGCATCAATCCTCAGAGGGCATCAGTAGGTGGTAACCTAAGTAAAGGAATTAGGCTAGATATGGAGTTCATATGTAGGACCCTGGGTTCACTCCCTAGCAGCAGAATACAAGAAGAAGACGAAGACGAAGACGAAGAAGAAGAAGAAGAAGAAGAAGAAGAAGAAGAAGAAGAAGAAGAAGGGTGGAGAAGAGAGGGATCAATTGCTAAATATTTTTTTTTAAATGTTCAATTAAAGAAAGTTAAGCTGGCCTTTTGGCTGCAGCAGCTGCCTTCCAGTAACTCAGCAAAATGACCAACACAAAGAGAAAGAGGAGGGGCCCTCACTCTGTGCTCTCTAGTCACATGGAGTTGTTCCTCTGGTCACACACATGTGAATCTACAAGAAGGGTGATATTGTAGACATCACGGGAACAGGCACTGTTCACAAAGGAATGCTCTATACGTTAACACAGCAAAACCAGAAGAGTCTACAATGTCACCCAGCATGCCGTGGGCATCATCGTAGTAAACAAGCAAGTTAAGGGTAGATTCTGGCCAAGAGGATCAGTGTGTGGACTGAGCACATCAAGCACTCAGAGAGCAGAGACAGCGTCCTGAAGCAGGTGAAGGAGACCAATCAGAAGAAAGGGGAAGTCGAAGAGAGGGTCACCTGGGTTCAGCTGAAGCGCCAACCTGCGCCACCCAGAGAAGCACACTGTGTGAGGGAGGACTAATGGAAAGGAGCCTGAGCTGTGGGAGCCCATTCCATATGGATTCATGGCCTCACGTACAAATACGAAATAAAGGATCCGGACTGCAAAATGAAAATAAAGAAAAGAAAAAAGAAAGAAAGAAAGAAAGAAAGAAAGAAAGAAAGAAAGAAAGAAAGAAAGAAAGAAAAAAAGAAAGAAAGTTAAGCTGGTATCTCCTTTACAGGCCTTTCTCAGCACCTCTGAAATATCAACATAAATCCTAGAAGAGGATCTGTGCTCTGTGTGACACATTTTTCAAACTTACCTGGAAACTCTCCCCTACACACACTTTCAATGGCAGACGGTTGGACTACAGAACTCAAGAGTTGCTTACCTGTATGTTCTGCTTTCCTTCCGTGACCTAACACTGTCTATGAACAGGATGCAAATTATAACACATGGAAATGCTACCTGAACAGCTGGGGTGCAACAGTCTTGTCCCTGGCATCTACCTGAGGGGAAGAAGGGGAAGTTTGTGTGTGCAGAAACATGCTCATCCTGAGCAACTCTGTGCCTTCCCTCAGAGAAAATGCAAACGACATTTCTGTCTTCTCAGGAGGTCATCAGTACTAACTGGTTAGGACATGGGCAAAGATTGACCACCCTTAGGATGTGACCTGCAAAAGGTCCACCATAGATGAAAGCAGTCAACTGTGAAAAGTCTATCTTCTGAAAAAGTCTAACTGTGCAGAAGATATGTTTACCCCTCTGATAGGACAGTCATTTAGCTGGTAGCCAAGATTCAATGGTGACTCTGTGCTGTGTGAACGATTTCTTACATTACCTTAGCCTCTCCAAACTCATCATGCTACCCCAAAACAAAGCAGAATGGCACAAAGTGCTACAAGCGCGTATGTCTGGAGTGCGGCTGGTCTTAAGAGCAAAGGTATCCATCCCTGAAAACACAGGTAAAGTGTGCTCTACATATGAGATCTAATTTCATTCATCCTGAAAGGGAAGGAGAAGCTGGTGCAGGCTCCAGCACAGGAGACCCTGAGTCCACTATGCTCAGAGTAGTTAAGTATCTCAGAAGGACACACACTATATGATTTGACTTACGTAAGATCCCCAGAAGACCCAAATGCATAAAGGAAGAGCATGGAGGGTGGCCAGGGCTAGATAGAGACCCAGGAAGGTGAAGGGTGTGGAAGGCTCAACTGGAGAGATGACAGACCCTCGAGGTAGAGAGTGGTAATTTCTACATAATGTGAATGAATCACACAATTTAAAAACAGCTAATATAAAAAAAATAGTTTCATTATTTATATCAAATACAGATGCACAGTACTCCAAAAACCCAAGTCAAGGGTTCTGAAGACAGCCCTGGAGCCGGCCCTACCCTCAAGCCTGTATCCAGTCTTGTTTGCCTCCTTTCTGAGAAATGTTTGCAATCTAGCCACTGCCGGGCCACCGGAAAGTCATTTGCTGTCTGCAAGGGTCCTTTTCCCCCAATCTTGCCCATGGATGACATAATAGAAGTGCTCTGCGCAACAGTAAAAAGATGAGTAAGACACCTATCCCACTCTCATGGTTCCCCTCTCCACCCAGCCTCTCACAACACCCAAGTCAGGCTAGCTCAGATCTCAGGCTCTGTCCTCACGACAGCAGTTTTCCTCACTCTCCTTTACTGCCCCATGTCAGAGTTCAGGCGGTCTGGTCAGGAGTCATTAGCACATGCCAGAGTTAGGAAATTGGAGGCAGGAGAAATAAGGCTGAGAAGGAGGAGGCTGGACACACGGGCTGAACACTGAGCCAGAAAGAATGGGGACAATGCTGGGGCTGGTCCCTGGGTAACCTCTCGCACACACGGTGGTGGGCTGAATCTTTATCACGGGTAGCACACAGAGGCTATTAAAATCCAACCTCAAGCCAAGGGTGATTCAGAGCACGGCAGAGCATGTGCTTAGGATGTACAAGGCTTTGGGCCTATTTCTCATCACCAAAAGACTTCCAATTTACTTTGGGCTTTTGATAGATACTGTTAACTGTTTAAATATCTAGGAGTTGGTGTGGTGGCATGTGCCTTTAATTATAGCATTTGGGAAGCAGAGGCAGGAAGATCTCTGTGAGTTCAAGGCCAGCCTACTCTACATGTCCTATCCCAGCCAGGACTATACAATGAGAACCTATCTGAAAAAAACAAAAACAAAAGCAAAACAAAACAACAAGTCCTCGTCAAGGATACTAAGCCCAAGGGCCACCCTTCCAGAATATGCCACCTGTGGGTGGACATGAGGTTTAGAAGCTATTGCTCAGTCTCTGATGCACAGGTTTGAGACAGGAGAAATACAGAAAGCAATAGGGTCAGTTCTAGATACCAGCCACCCCTTTACTTGATTAGCCAAGGTTAGACGCCTTAGTGTTTTAGATTTGGAAAGTAGGGCTAGAAAGGAAATTCCAAAATAGAAGACACTTAAGGAGATCTAGGAAGCATCCTAAGTTGAGATGCCAAAAAGCCCAGGGACAAATTGAGTCAGAGGAAGAAGGTACTGAAGTGAAGATGCAAAATGACCTGGTATGTCTAGGACGAAGGGGCCATTTGCTAGAGGTGATTTCATTTACGTGTCCTGGCCCATCAACCATCCTGCTTTAAGGTTGAAAGTTAACTTTCCAGCAAGGGCTAGAAAGATGACTGCTTGCTTCTCTTGTAGAGGTTCCAGCAACCATGACAAGCACTGTATAACTGCCTGTGACTCCAGGTCCAGGGGATCCAGTGTCTTCTTCTGACTCAGCCCTTCTGCACTGGGCTCAGGGTCCCTTGTCTCCCTCTGCCCCAGGCATCAGTGGGTACACACCTACCTTTCTTTACTATGTCATCAAAAACTCCCCTAATCACTGCAGCTTAGAAAGAGGTTGTCTGCAACTCAAACCCCAACATGTGTTCAACGTGCCTAAGGTCCTCGGCATAACTCACATCATGTAAAGAAGACAAAGTAAATCATCGTATTTTGCTCCTTTAATAGATTCTACTATTGTTGGAAATATCCCAATCAAGGATTCCAGCCTTTGAGAAGAAGACCAAACTCCTGGCCCTGCTCCTCCAAATACCCTCCCTTCCATGTTGTTAGCAGGGACACTCTTTGGCCACCTTGAACCTAAAGAAGGCAGAGCTTGCAGCAGGTCACTTATCTGTCTTTTCTCTTGAGCACCACCATTTCAACAGCCACTAGGTCGAGGAGAGCATCCCTTAGAGTATTTGGAGATTCCACCTCTAAATGGCTATCTTCTTGGAAGAGCAACCTTAGTTGTTCAACCTGTTTTGTTAGGAGCACAGCCCCAGTAAGGATGGCATGCTTACACAAGCACAAATGAGCATGACCCTGACTGGCACACAAATCAGGGCAGCGTGAACATCCTGCAGAACACCCGAGCTTCTTGGATATTCCAGCCAAATGGGAAGCCCACCTATCCTCACTGCTCTCTTCCAGGAGATTGGGTGGGAGGTGAACTGGGAAGGCAGTTTCTCTTACTGACTCGGGCCCATCCAGGGAGTACTTCCTTGGTTCCTCTTGAACTTAGTAAGGGGGTTCCTGCAGAGCAGGTTTTATTTGCAAAGAAGTCTAGTCCCTTGCTCACTGGAATTGCCCTACAAACAGGACTCTGTAGTCTCTAACCTTTGCATTTTGTACAGGGCTGCATGAGAGGAGGCATGAATGGCATCTGTGTTGTCTGGGGGTTTGCCTAAGGGTTTTTTTCAGCCCCCAGATGTTTGCCCTTACTGGGTAATTTTCACAGAGCAGAGGATGAAGAGGCTATGAGGAGGAGGGATGCCTCTCTCAGATGCTACTGACACAGGATGAAACTCAACCCAATCAGCGAATAAGTCATCCTGAGGTCACACAGAGCAGCTGACTGGCAGCATTACTTCTAGATGTGGCTTTTCCCCACCCACAGCAGAACAGCATCAGTTCTCAGGGCCTCTCCCTCAGCCTTGGGATCACAACTGTCAGGGCCAAAGACCCACGCCTCTTGGGAGTGACACTCCCCTCACCCACAACCTCTTCTCATCACTTCAGTGTCCTCTGAAGAGACAAAGAAGGAAGGTTGCCTGGCTCATAAACAAGTCATGGTATTGACAAGGCTGGCCTGATTCTGCCAATCAACTTGTATCTATTAGAAATGAAGAATAAGAGAACTAATAGACATGAGGCATAAAAAGACGAATAGGATGAGGATTCCAATATTCAGAGAAGTCTATGGGACTGAACAATCTAATGCACAGCAGCACGTGAGGAGAAATGCCCAGTATGGAAGACATGTGGAGCAAGGTGGACAAGTTTCATACTCTTGGTTCAGCAATGTTAAAATAAAACAATCAGATAAAAGAACATGGCCTTTCAGGAAACTAGAAGGGGGTTTGTGAGTTGGGAAATAGGAGATTTAAGGGCAGGGGTATATAGAGCATATATGATATAAAAGTCAAAGTAGGAATACTGGTAATGAATGGTTTGAATGGGATGGCAGTAGAGACAAGAAGATGGGGAAAACGGGTGGGGGCAGAGTCAACCACAACGCAGGGTACATGGAAACTCCATAAGACAGCCTGCTCTACAAGCTCATCAAAAAATAATAATAAAATCTTGTTGGAAAGGAGATACCCCTGTGTGGATGGATTAATAACTCTTCCCAGAAGCCACAGGTTATCAAGTGAAAATCCACACACCTATCTATGAGTTGTTGGTAAGGGAGGTCCCTACTGCTGAAGACACCCTATACTTTAGTTGCAAGATATAGAGAAATTAAACTGGAACTGAGCTAGAAAGCTTCCTTCCTGTTAACCAGCTTTCATAGTGCCAGAAGGTGTTATACAAACTACTGCGTAGAAAAATGGCTGATAATATTACTTAGTTGTGAACTCTGTGAGCTACAATACCAACCTGTCAGGTAGAATATACCCATTGATACAATAGAGGCATGACTGACTGTACATGAATTCCAATTGTATTTCAAGTCTGCTCCACAGATATGGTAAGTCCATTCAAGAGTGTCTGGGGAGATCATGGGCCTTAGTAGGGAAGCTATTGTTGTTTTATATGATGGATATGTTGTGACTATCAAATTGCCTTCTAAATATTTATGTTTGGGCCTGTAGGTTAGTGTTACTGTCAACTCTGGTAAGAGAAGCTTCACTTCACAGTCATCATCAACTACTGCAGTGACTCATAACTAGTCAGGGTGCTGAGAATGAGTGACTGTTGAATGATCATCCCTAAACATCACCACCCCACCCCCCAAGACTCAGGGAACATCACGGGAGAGGGGGCAGAAAGAACTCGAGAGCGAGAAGAAGGGGTGGAGTGCTCTGGAACTCTGACTTCTAGGCTTGATATGATGGTGGCACTCATAAACTCACAGCAGCTGTAATTACCAGAACAAGATTGAGTGTTCCAGGATGACATTCCCTGATGGAGGAGGGAAGGGCTCACATGATCCCAATACTGTCTGAGGATCTATAGGCATCCAACAGTTGCTTGAAGAGAGAAGAGATGTTTTATTCGGTGGTGTACAACTGGTAATTTGCCCACTCTCTTGTAAATAACCCCTGGCCCACGTTCATGTAAGCAACCCTAATAAAATTAATTGGCTCACCAAAACCAACCAGACAGACAAATAAACAAAAAGCACAGAAATAGAAGAGGGACAAGGGAATTGGGGGCGGGGGGGGCAGTGTTGGGAAGAGGGATGGGAACATCAGGGATCAGAGGAGACAAGACATGGTGGTGACGGGTGAATATGATCAAAATACATTCTATATACAAAGAACATCATAATAAAAACCATTATTACACATCACTAATGTGTGCAGATAAAATGTAAAATAAACATACTTTTAAAGAGCAATGAGTGAATGTGTATATGTGTGTGTACATGTGTGTGCATGTCTAGATGAGAACCCACTTTGCAGAAGAAGAAAGGCGAGTCTCCCTTATTGGAGAAGAATGAGTTCCAGGGCTTCCAATGGGAGACTGAAACAGCAAATAGGACTAAGCTTTATTTATACATTTTCTACATAGACATGCCTAGGGCAAAGTTTAATTTGTAAACGAGGTATAATAAGACATTAATAACAATTTGGAATAAAATAGAACTGTAACAATATGTAATGACAGAAGTTATCTAAAACCCTTTTAAGTTGCCTATCCACCAAAATGCAAGCTTTTATCCTGTCATTGATCTGAGTAATAGTTTAATAACTGCCAACACTGTGTTTATCTTGTGTAACACACAGTCACTAAACTAGAGGTGATTTGAATTGTACAAGAAAGTGGGTATAAGTTCTGGGCAAACACTGCCATTTTACAGAAGGGATTTGAGCATCTTTGGACTCTGCTATGTTCAGGACTCCTAGAAGTGATGCCCTACAAAGACTAAGGAATGATCATACCATCCAGCAGCAAACAGAAACAATTAGTAATGCATGCAGTGACATGGGACTGCTCTCAAACGTGATGCTAGCACCAAGTCTACAGACTACCTAACCTCATGGTTTTTTTTCTCTCTCCTGTGGGAGAGGCAAGATGAAACAGGCGATGGAAATGAATTAAAAGCAGTGGTTGCTGAAGGAGAAGGCAGGCTGGAAGTAGAAACAAAAACTCAACCAACTATACACTAGCATCCCCAGTGTGATCCTTTTGTCCCAAGCTCCCCTCTACCCAGACTGCCCTCCACCTGCCCCAGCTCCACCCACCAGGTACCCCAATCTCCAAGGCACTTGTCTTTCTTCTGTCACCAGCTGCTGCTAACAGAGTGCTATGTGCTCAGTAAAGATCTGAGTAACATATGGCATTCTGGATCTTGTGTGGTCTTTCAAGGTTGGGAGAGTCAGCTATTATGTTTGCTAAATAAGTTCAAAGAGATCAAGAAAGAAATACTGCTATGTACTATCACTTCACTGTAGTTAAGGGGGAAGGACCTTTGGGCATTTTAAAACATTATTTAGTGTGACAAATTACAGGTCTTTAAAAATCTCCGCTAAATCTCTGTCTTAGCTGGGAAAAGGGTCCCTCAAAGACCCATGTGTTAAAGACCTGGTTCAACTCTGTGGTGCTGCTAAGAGGTAGGTCTTGAAGAGGATATAAGAACCCCAGCTCCTTCTTTTCTTCTGGCCTTGCTTCCATGCCTCATGAGGAAAGCATCTTCCTCTATCACACACTCCAGTATGACGTACTGCCCAGAAGCAAGGGGCTGACTATGGAAGGACACCTCCAAAAGGATGAGCTAAAACACATGTGTCTTTTTTAAGTTGATTAGTTCAGGGTTTCTGATTCAATAATGGAAGGCTGACTGACACACCTTGGCCTGTTAAGTGTGATTCATTTCAGCTTTCTCCAAAACTACTTTGAACACAGGATTCATCACCAGAGTTGGAGTCCTACCTTCTTCATTACCCTTCTCTTTGGCCACTTATCTAAGATTCTGTGTAAGAGGAACTAGAGTTATAAATAGAGCAAGAAAGTGAGTGAGAACTCAGTTACATAGATAAGAATCTCATTGAACTTCTCAGAAAATTATTAAAAATAAGTCTGTGATAAAAATGAAGTAATAATTTAAACAAACAAACAATACCTAGCGTGAATCATTGGGTGAACGCTCTCCATGCAGTTAAGCTGCAGAGACCACCGAACTGTAGACTGACCCTACAGAAAGCACATCCATTTTTGCATGTCATCTGCTTCCACTGGGTCCACCTAGGTGAGGATCCATTCTGGTGACTGACAGCCAGACTTGATGCCTCATGCCAGTACATGGCCAGTCTCACTGTCCACAGCCACTGACTGGCTTTACTAGCAACACCAAGAATGCCAAGCACACCCAGGAAAGGATACAATGATACTCAGTCAAAGGACCATCAAGTGGAGTAGGCAGACAGTGCAGCAGGCAGCTAAGGAGGGGGAAATCCTGCTCGGGAGGTTGGGGCTAAGGTTCCTGAATGGTGGGTGCAGGAACCAGTAGACACTAGTCTTGGTTAACAGGTGGCATAATATCAGAACACAGTTCTAAAATGGAGTCACACGAGAAAAATTCTGAGTGCTTGTGAGAAAACTCCAAGAAAACAAGAGAGTCTTCAGACCTCAGATTCTTCAAAACATGAGTTTTCTTGGAATGTGTTTTCATGCCCCTCCGAGGTGTAGCAGATAGGAATAAGTTAACTTCAGATTAGTGCTTACAACTGGATTTTGTTTATATGTCACTATAGAAAAACAAACAAACAAACCAAAAACACGCCATGTTTTTGCCACATGCAGCTTACCTGCCACAAGTGGCTTGCCTTTGTGATTAGACATTTTACCCATGTGACTCTTCTTAACACTCAGTTTAACTGTGGGCTTTTCCATCCGTGCCTCAATCCTCAAAATGACTCTAAGACTTATTTATGAATAAATGCCTAGGCCACAAGCTTTGGCTCATTCCTGCTAGCTCATAACTCCATCAACCCATTTGTTCTCTTCTGAGTGGACATGGCAGGTTACCTGTCTTCAGTTTCATGCTTCTGTCTACTTAGAGTTCCATCCCAAGAGTGATTCCTTTTCATGCCTGACTTTATCCCAGAGTTCCTCTCTCCCTACCAGAACTCCCACCTCTTATTTCCTGCCTCAGCTAACAGGCCATCAGCCTTTTATTGACACAGTACACAAGAGATTCTCTCCACAACTCAGAGTATAAATTGTCTGATGCTCTGAATAAAGTTGGCTATTTCAAGAGACAGGTCTAACCACCCCTAGAGTACGGTGCCCAACCCCAACTGATACAGACATTCTTGAAGAGGAGACAAGTGTGTGTTTGTCCACCCTTGGCCCACGTAAGAGGTTATTTTGCTAGGACCATGGAGGCTTACTGCCTGTCACTACAGAAGGAAATGGGTCCCTGTCTATTACTGAGGAAATGTCACCAAAACTACTGAATAGCTCTAGCCACCAGTATTCCATGGCTGTGTACCTTGAGAGACCTCTATTTTTCTCCTGGCTGAAACACCAGGCAACCACTTCCCTAGGAATTAATTATGGTGAGGGTTTGTCTGAATTAGAGACATTTTGTATACAAATACTATAAATGTTTCCTTTTCTGGCAACCCTTATTCTAAGGAGAAGAGCAAAGTACCAACTTTCAAGAGGGCCTGGGAGTGGTTCCCAACTGCATTCTGAATACTTATCCTTAAACCCCTCATCAAAGAGACACTCTTATTTGGAACAGACAAAGACCATTACAGAAAACTACAACCAATCAAAATGCAGAGACCAAGAAGTTGTGGTGCCCAACCCCAATGGATATCTACAATAAAACACCTGTGCCTAAGGCTCAGGGATCATTGCAGAAGAGGCAGGACTGCAGGACTATAAGGGGCAGAGGAACAGAACATTGGCTGTGAGAATGTGTCTCCTAGAAGAAGTCTCATCAACATGGCTGCCTAAGCAGGAACTGAACAAGGAAGACATCAAAAGGCAGGCTAACATGGAAAGAGGAAAGTTCACAAGGCCTCAATATCAAGTGGTCAGCCCTGGAAACACACACACACACACACACACACACACACACACACACACACGTAACAGTATACTGGCTGATCTGGGTTTTTTATATATTTAAGAGAGAGAGAGAGAACACGCAAATGGAAGAGTGAGAGAGATAGAAGGAAAGGGGAAATGATGTAATTATAATTTTAAAAAATTATTTAAAAGAGGAGCTGGGAGACCGGAAATAGAACTTGGTGGCATGCATGTGGTATGCATGAAGCCCTGGGATTGATTCTCAGTCCCTCATGCACAACAGAAAAGAAAAAGAGAGAACATGTCTTGGTCAATGGTAAGATGTCCTCTGTGCAGAAACATGTAAAGTCTGTGTTCTCAGGTATGTTGCAGGTTGTAAACATGGCTAACCTTTACTCCAACCAGGGAACTGGTGGCAATGACTGCCTGAGCCACAGCGGACAAATGATCTGTCTTTTCTTCCCCGGATTCTCACCTGCACAGCCCAGCAGCCCAGGTCACAGCCCTAACTCTCCACAGCACAGACATCTGCTGGTGGCCAGGAAATACCCATCTACACTACTATCAGCAGAAGCCAGACTTCCTACATTAGGGGTACCAGGACTGGATCCAGCTCTCTAAGATGAGCAGCAGTCTTGGCCTCTACCAGCCAGTTGCCAACAGCAGCCATGGCCCCCACCCTGGACACACCTAAGTGTGACAACCAAATAAAGAGAATAAATGTCTCTGGGGGGAAGCATCCCAAACAGAGTCAACCACCCAGGGAGCATCTTTAAACCACAGATGCCCCGGGGATTTACCAAAGCTTTCTAGTAAGCCTAAGTGCTCTGGACATAGCCTCCTGACTCAGGAAAAGCTCATTCCAAGAAAAGGCACTATAGCACCAAGTTCTGAAATTCATCAGCTCACAATGGCAACACCATTCAGACCCCAGCCTGTCAAGGCTTCGAATATCCAGTGGCTTCTTAAGATAAGCAGAACTTCCTTTCATCATCAACAGCTCCATGAATTCGGGCTTTGAGGTGGCCTGTATGTGGGTTATGCTAGAATTAAATCATGTGACCTCACTCAGAAGGGATCCATTTCCCCTTACTGACTTCATTACTAGTGCCATGAAGTATGTCCGAGAGCTGAGGGTCCACATATTGGCCAGCACAGCAGGGCAGGGGATGGGAGTACTGGAGTATGGAAGCAGGAAGAACTAAGGAAGTGAGGGATAGCATGGAGGGCTAGATTCTGGGTTGCAAAGACATGATCTTATTGTCTTGGAAACAGATTGGCATCCAGGACCCAGGTTTGCATAGGGACAGAAGCAGGAAAGTCAGCCAGGGACTGTGGAAGTCCAGTCAGCAGCAAGAGCTGCTCAGCTACAATGTGGGCACCCAGTGCAGAGATTAGGGGCTAAAGAGAAGAGAAGATCGCAGGCCCCCAAGACAGCTCCATCTAGTAAGTAACAGGTCTAGGGTTTCGAGAAACATCCACAATGCCCATCTAATCCATACAGGGCTGCTCTGTGCAGGGCTGCCCTGGTACTCCAGGGTTATGCTACAAACTATACCCTGTACCTGTGTCTAAGCCATAACCCTGTAGGTGGGCCCTAACCCAGTTAGACTGGTGTCTTTTCAAGAGGAGGCGCTGGAGGAGGTGACTCGGTGGTAGGGTACAGGCTTGGTATGCTGGAGACTCTACTTTCTACCCCAGTACAGAAAAAGAGGGGAGGATGAAGAGAAGGACACGCAGGAGTTAGATGGTAAGGAGAAGCCAGGAATGGCAACCACTTGCAAGTGGAGGTGTGTATCAGGAAAAACCATGCCCATTTTGCCTTCATCTGAGTATATTTCAGCAGGCACAACTAAGGAAATGCATGGGCCCTGTTTTAAGGGGCCTGGTCTCTGCTCTTTGTTATGGCAGCTATATGAGCTAATCGAGGGAAGCCAACTGGAGCCTCTTGGCAGTCCTGGGACATCTGTCATTTAGGTAGCCTAATAGTCATCTGCAGCAGCACAGACCATGCAGTGGCCAGTGGGTACACTGTACCACACGGCTGTCACCTAGGGCTGCATGCATGCACAAGGAAAGGACAACATGTAGGCATGGACTCAGTCACATCGTAAGACAGGAACTAGTTGAGAAGGTTTCAAAAGATAGAGAGTAATGTGAACAGCATCAAGGGGGCTGTGGGCAGAATCCTGGGGTAGACAGGAGCCTGAGGCTAGGATAAGGCTGGTTTTACTCCTTTGGGTCTCCCCGTGTTATAAAATCACCCTCATCTGTCGTTTTCCTGTTTACAGTTTTCAGAGACTTTATATTTACTGTGGGAGGGGGAACCGAAGAACAAACTCCAGGGCCAAGGTGGGTGGAGTCCCATGTCTGCATCCAGGCTGAGACCCTCCACACCCTGTGCATGTCTCCACTCAGCCACCACTAGCTCCCTGGCAGAGGAAGTTCCATCTCCATCCTCTGCTTATTCAAACACAAATCCTCCTCCTGGGCAGCTGATAAGGCACACCCTGCCAGGGCCTTCCTGCTTCCTTCAGCCTCTGAACTCTTCTGGGCTCCTACGCTTCAATCCGTTCTCTTACCTAGGCACCACACCCACCCTATGAGCTGTGCCCTCCTCTGCACCTCTCTAACCCTCACTTCCTGACCCCACACTGGATCTGGAACTGGATCCTCTGCACATTACAGATATATTGACCTCTGCACAAATTCCTTTTCCCAGTCCATGTCATCATCTACGTCACCTGCCCACGGTGATAATTTGGAGACAAAGACAAGAGAAGGCCCACATAGGACCAGAAACTAACAGGGAAAGTGAGAGGAGCTGCACTAGGTATCTTCAGCAGATACAGTCAAGTTTGCAGCCATGTCGTCTGCGTCATAAGGGGAGGAGGCAACCCAGGTATCAATCATGGATGAAAGTCTAAATGTAATAGGGTATGTTCATAAATATAACAGAATCCACCTCAAGAAGAATTCTGACACATGCTACAACACAGAGGAATCTTGGAGTCATCTGCAGCAGCATTTGACAGCTACAAGGGGAAAGATATTAATCTCCATTTACATGAAATATCTAGAATGGCCAGAATCATAGAAAAAGAAAATAGGATGGTGACCATTGGGATCTGGGAGTGGGGTCTGAGGAACGGGAAATGACTGTTTAAATAGGGACTAAGCTATAGCTGAGACGAATAAACATAATGCCACATACTTAACATGGTCATACTTAATATACTAAACATACTTAAGCATGGTCAATTTGGGGATGTATGTTATCAACATTTAAAAAATGAAAACTTATAAAAAAAAAAGTCCTGAGATAACAACTGTGTGTTCACTTTAGATACGATGAATATATACACAGTTGCCACTGGGGACGTCCTCAGTATGACAATCAAGGGTGTTCAATGTGTTAAGTGTCTTTTAAACACAGAGAGGCAGCTTCTAATCTAATCTTGGAGGAAACTATATGAAATGCAAATTATGAGGCTGAAATCATAATTCAGCATGACCTCGGGAGCCTCTCTGACATCCTCCGTTTTTCTTATTCTAAACATGACACCAAGAGGTACGATTGCCAGCTAGTAGGATCACACAAAGGGATGACTCTGCTTTTCTCCAGTTCAAACATACAAGCCTGATAAACACTTCCCTAGCACTGCTATGACTTAACATTCTCTGCCACACATCCCTGTGACTCAGCGCTTTGGTTTTCAGTCCAGATAAGTGAACTGCCCGACTGCCTGACTTCTGGAGCAGCCCTCTCCAGCACGAGTGGCTCCCGGGCTCTTCCGTGTTGTACAATACAGCTTCACCCACTGAAGACCTGAAACACACCTGCTAGGGCTGTGTGGTGCTGCTTCCTGGCAGAAGCCAGGCCTCTCCCAAAATGAGTTTGGCTCCTTACCAAAAGAAATATAGAAAAAGGTGTAAAATACAACAAAGGATGGGGGTAGGGTGGGGATGAACATAAATAAATAAGTAAAAAATGAGGCAGATAGACCCGGTAAAACTCAGGGTACAGGGCTTGCTTAGCTTTACAGCAGCGGCATCTATATGTGCATGTGTGTACATGTACGTGTGTGTGTGTGTGTGTGTGTGTGCGCGCGCGCGCGTGTGTGTATGTGTGTGTCTCTTGACAGTAACACGTAGGGTCACTAGAAGCAGGTGCAGGCCCAGGCCCACACAGACTCTCACAACTATCCACACTTGGCCTCCTGCTCTCCTGTCCAGGTATTTACTACCCTGAATGCGCGTTCACTCTGAACAAGGGCTCTGCAAATTATGGAGCTGGTTGCCCATATGGTGGCAGAGGTGGAGGTGAGAATTTGCAAAAGATGTTTCCAGTTTCTGACATCCAGGGGCACTTTCCAAGCAACTAACACCGAAGGTCATTTTTAATTATGCCAAAGAGGCCTCAGAAGGTCTTGCCACTAGCGCCCTCAGTTTGAATGGCCTGATAAGTTACAGGTGGGGTGTCTGAGACGGTAAAGGATACCTACTAAAGCATTTATCAACTAAATCAGCAATATTCAGTTATTCTCCATTAATTACCAAACAGGTCTGCCTCTAATCCTTCTCCCCAGCTGGAGAAGAACAGGTTCCCACACCCAGTTACACGATTACAGGGAGTTCCCCAGCTCAGGTAACTGCATATCTGGTCTGGAAACTGCCATCCCCCGCTCCAGGCTGGGCTTGGCATGGAGGGTAAAGGAGCCAAGCTTTAAAAACAAGGATGAGAGTAACCATGGTTTACAAGAGGACAATGAGGACAAGGATGTGGATCAGGACAGAGACAGTGATGCCGGGGCTTCTGAAAGGCTCCTGCCTGACTTGGCTATCTGGGATCTTACCCCGCCCACTATGGTGCATCTCTGCAACAAACTCCTTTTCGGTTTGTTATCATGGCTTGCAATGCTGTTCTGGTCCTTACAGACCAAGTGTCATGAGAGGTCTTAGGGAACATAATACTGTGCAGGCTGGAGAGTCTAGCACAGCAGTTATGGGGTTCAGGGGAAGCCTACTCTTACCGGTTCCATAACTACCACCCCTTCACAGAAGCACAGGGCTGGTCGTCTCTGGTCATTGATGTGGAGGGAGGTATGCTACTGAGAATGGCCAGTCTTGGGTCAGATGAGCAAAGAAAAGAACAAGATGACTAACTCCTACCAGCCTAGAAGAAGTCAACCATTACTGTGGCCAAAGACAATAGCTTTGAAAAAAAAAATCTGCCCAGGGTAGGACTCCAAGGTGAAAGTGTTCTGCTTAGAAACCCACTCAGCTTTCCACCTAGCCCTGCAGTGGGCTGCTGTCACCAGGGACACCTCTCTCAACTTCCGTCCTTGAGCTGTACTGTCTCCCAGTGCAGCTCAGTCAGATACTAGAGCGTGCTGAAGTCATTCTCCGCCACGTGGCATTCCAACCACATCTCCCTTCTCTGATCTACACACATCCCGTGAGCCTCAGGCCCTGTGGCCAGTGATCTGTTTAGTTCTCAAATTAGAACTCTACCCGCCAGCCAACTGCAAGAGGATCTTTGGTAGCCTTGGCTGCTCACACCACACTGGGTGCAGGATTCCTGTGTGCAGGGCACACCCAGCTCTCCAGGGAGAGACGCCCTCCACCTCTATGCTCTGATGAGATAAATCACCCTTCCAGGTATGACCTATGACCTCCTCCATCTCAGGGCGTCTCACACCAGCAGCCCTCACCCTACCAACCAGGTACCTCCTGTTTGCCAGGTGGAGGGGCAGGGCAACGCTTCCCAGGTGTTCTGTCCTCTCACCCTGACAGGACAAGGCAACAGGCACCCCACCCTGACAATAAGGAAGCTGGAAAGAATAATCTAGATAAGTTGGTTCCAAGCGGGAGCACGGACTGTGCCAACCATACCCACCAACTGAAAACACTCCTTCATATGTCAGCAGGCCATAGTCAAGGGAAGAGCTTGTGGGTCAAAGACCTCTAGTCGGGTGGCAAACAGGATGCATCCTGCGTGTGTCTGTGTCCGTCACCATCCCTGGGCGGAGTCAGTCAGATGATGGCTGAGCTGACTTGAAGGATGAAGAGGAACCAGTGGGTGGAAGAGTGAAGGGAAATGGTGTTTTACCTTGATGGAACAGCTTAAGTAGAATGCTGAGGAGAAAGAGAGGCCAGCTGGGAGCTGGTGAGGTGCACTACTACAAGAGAGGGGGTATCAAGGAGTGGACTGGTGGGTAGAGTTGAGGTCAAAGCCATGTAGTTTATGTAGCAATGACAGGGAGCCCTGAAAGGCTGCAAGCAGGAGAACCACACCACAGGTTTGTATCTTAGTGTTTCTGGGTCTATGGCTTCAAAGGCAGAAAGATGAGGCCAGTTGGGTGGGGGGTGGCTATAAAGGTCAAGGGGGCGGAGGTTAGAGATATTTGCCCAGAGGCAAAAGTCTATGCCTGCAGAGCCATAGAATGGTACACTTTGATGTCACAGCAATCCAAACGTGTGCTTAGGGCCATCTGCTAGGTCACAAAAGGCAGTAGATGACCAGAACTGGACATGTCAGTTACCCCTCAGTTCCATTTTCTATAAACTAAAGACTCTGGACGTGAAGTTCCTACTAATGTGACATCCTGCACCCAAGTGGCCTCTGTGTAGCCTAAGGGTACAGGGAAAGTGGGCAGCGGAAATACATCCTAACCCTAAGGTTTCCCAAATGTGCTTTTTCAGCCTTGTAGAAATTTAATTAGTACCCTTTCCTTTTTAGCTTGAGAGCAAACGAAATGTTAGAATGCTCCCTCCCAAGGACCTGCATTTCCTATCCACACTCAGGGAAGGGGATCAGGTCCTCCCGTTCTACTGCGGACTGCTCATTGTCAGGCTGGGACGCAGAGCTCCAGTGTGACGTCCCACTGCCCCCTCTCAGAGCCCTCCTTCTACTGGCCACCTTTCAGTAGCACACAGAAACCAGGTTTCCTTGACACTCCAAAGGCTGCTGTCCTCACTGAGAGTCCATAGCGGCTGCAATGTTTGGACCTAGGCCCTCTTCACTCTACCTTCCTGCCTGTCTGTCTCTCTCTCTCTCTCTCTCTCTCTCTCTCTCTCTCTCTCTCTCTCTCTCTCTCTCACACACACACACACCTCACACCCATGTCATCACCTCCCTGGTCAACTAACTGTCTTCTGCAGGCTTAGCTGGCACATCCCAGCCCACTCTGCACATCCCACCGTCAAACCTTGATGCTGCAGTGAGAAAACTTTTCAAAAACATGAACTCTCAGCATCTCATATCCCCAACTCTGCTCAGTACACAGGCGGTTTCCCCTTGGCTCTAGGAATTACAGAAACTGTTCTTAACATAGGTTGTGTGCCCTGACCCTTGTCCCATTCCCACACCGACAATGAGCAGCCTCAAGTGTCTGCATGCCCCAGGACCCTTGCACGTGCTGTCTGCCCTCTGGGAAACACATGCTGTTCTCTCTTGTCTCTCTTAGCATTCACAACCCTCAGCCCATCTCAGATACACCAGCCCATCTTTGTCAGGTTTTTTTTGTTCTGGTTTTTCAGTCCCCTCTCTTTCCATAGACAGTTTGGAATGAAATGACTATGACTTGACCAGTTAGGGTGTACTTCCCCCATCAGTCTGCCAGGCCTGTGAAAGCTGAGCTATTTTCACCCAGTGTTATATCCCCAGCACATGGCACAATGCCAGGTTCAGAATACGTACATGTGAAGAGGAGGGAAAGGAGGAGAGTCTGGGGTGGGGAGGGGAGGCAGGCTTGTACTTACTACCTAGACAAATGCTTGGCGACTGGCTTTCTGAAGAGAATGGCAGTCCCTGCTCTGTGGTGTCTGCCAGTTTCCATGGTGTAAACACCCCTGGGTGGCCCATTTCGAGTCACCAACATTATGTTACTGAATGTGAAGATGGGCAGAGATGCCCACAGTGGCTCTGGTATGCCAACCACTGGTAATGCCAGGAACAACATTCAGAAAATCCAGTGTGCTTTTAAATGACATGGCTTTTTTCTTTTCTTTTCTTTCTTTCTTTTTTTTTTTTTTTGACTCAGCTCTACCTTGGATTAAAAGCCAATATGAATCACTACTTGCAAAAACTGCTAATGACAGAAGAAGAGCTTGAAGTGGCTTCCAACAATAACACCATCACATACTATTCAGAACAAGATGATGGAAGGGGTCTTATGGCCCGGGAGAGTGTTGTATTCCCTGAGGGAGGGGGTCAGGCCTCTCCAGAGCTTCTCAGCTCTGGCCTTTGCACTGCTGAATTAAAAGGGATAAGCAAGTTCAAGTCTACATAAAATATGGTTTCTACCCCTGTCTTAGCATTTCTAGAAATGTACCCTCATAGCACCATAAAAACAAAACAGAATTGCAATGCCAAACTGAAGAGAAAATGAGATCAAAAAGATTATTAGAAGAAAACATGGGATTCCCCGCCCCCCCCCCCCCCGTCATCCAGGACTATGGAAATCATAAATGTAACAGTGTAAAACTCGGAAGCCATAGAAGGAAAGTGTTGGGATTGCTCTGGTACTGCTATGTATTCAGATGCTAAATACTGACCCCCAAAATCTGGTTGTACACCAAGTCATGCTATGTAACTGTGTTCTCCAAATTAATTGGTCAATAAAAGGCTAAAACCTGTGATTGGGTAGGCAGGTTTTCAGTTACCTGGCTGGGGGCCCGTAGATAGAGACAGGAGAAGAAAGGAGAGGGAGAGAGGAAGAGGGAGATGAAGGAGGAGGAAGAGGAAGAAGAAGAGAAGGAGGAGGAGGAGGAGGAGGAGGAGGAAGAAGAAGAAGGAGGAGGAGGAGGAGGAGGAGGAGGAGGAGGGCCACAAGAGGAAATGGATCACAAGTACATGGCCACAAGAAACTGTAAATAACAACAGACATATGACTGGGATGTAAGTTATTATAGCTCCAAAATCTGTCCAATCTAGGCTTATATCTTGTAAAGAAAACATCTAGATTGTATGCCTTTTATACAGCTATCTAAAATTTATAATTCCATTATAGGAAAGACTACATTGCTTGACTCCATTCAAACCAAGTTGTGTGTACAACCTAACAGTGCAAGAAAAATCAGAGGCTCAGGTAATTATCCAGGGCCGGGCAGTCTAAGGGCCATAGTGCTGCTGTCAGTTGGGAAGGAAGTAATCCTGGAACTTGCCTGTGCATGAAGGCAAAGAGATGGGAGACCATGCCAAGGAAGGCAAATGTAAAAACCTGCACAAGGACAGCGAAGCCGCAGACCAAGACAAGTGCAAATACTGCAGCAGTAGTCAAATTTTATTTTCTACTCATCAGACCATCAAACATTTTAATGTCTGGCAACTACCCAAATTATGGAACAGGACTATTGGTGAGCATATACATTGCTAAGTTCTCTATAAGAAATACTCAAGTAACAGCAGAGGGTTAAACCTTTGCTTGTTACAACATCTTATGTGTATGCAAATATTTCTGTATGCAAGGATATCATTACTTATTGCATAAATACATATAAAACAGTAAAGACCAGAAATGACCCCTGTGCCTTCTTAGCAGGTGACTGTTAAACAAAGTATGTCCCAGTCACACAACAGAAATACTATACAGACATAAAAGAGAACGAGGCTTTATATATATTGGTGTGCTTTCAACTCTGATATAAATATATGATTGAGAATAGAATGTTTTTGGGAGGATACATACAATTTGGTAATTTGAAACTGAGGAGCAGAGAGAACAAGTAGTTTGACTTATACTATAGTTTTTTGTTTATTTGTTTGGTTTTGTCGTAAGCAGCATCTAACTGAGGTTCTGGCTGGCCTGAACTCTCTGTGTAGACCAAGCTGTCCTCATACTCACAGACATTTGCCTGCCTCTGCCTGAATGCTAGGACTAAAGGCACGCACTGCTTATACTATAGTCTAGACATGCAATGCATTATCCATTATAGTTAATTTTTTAAAAAAATAAATTTGCATGATAAATGTTCGCGGTTGTGTTATATATACCATAGAAAAGTCAATACTGGGATGACAAAATCATGCTAGAAAAATAACTCAAGAAATTTTACTACATCAGCAAGAACACGAAGTTTAGAATGTGTCTAAAGGGCTGGAAAGATGGTTGGTCGGTTAAGAGCTCTTACTGTTCTTGCAGAGGACTGAGTTCAGATCCCAGCACCCATGTCAGGCTACTCAGAACCATCTGTAACTTCTGCTCCAATGGATCTGATGCCCTTTTCTGGCCTTCATAGGTATCTGCATGTATGCATACGTGTGTATGTATGTGTGTGTGTGTGTGTGCACGCGCGCGCGTGTGTGTGTGTGTGTGTGTGTGTGTGTGTGTGTGTGTGTGTGAGAGAGAGAGACAGAGAGAGAGAGAGGCAGGCAGGCATAACAATACAATGTTTCTAAGGACTGACAAATTCTTTTGATATGATATAGAATAATGGCAGATTCCATTAAATAAACACTCTGGAAGAGTAAAATCACACCTAAGTGTTAAGCATTTCAAAAGTGGAAACGAGTTACTACTTTAAGATAACACTGTGGACTTCTTTTAATAAAAAAAAATGTTACTATTGCGATGATAGTAAAAATTAGTTTTAGTCTTAATTACATTGGGCTGAAGACATTTTAAGTAACTTCAAGAAAAAGGATACAAATTACTTGTCAGGATATTAAGCAAGACAAAGGTCAGAACTCTTTGCAAATTCATGAGAACAGGAGATGAATGAACAATTTAAACTACAACTACTGGAAAAAGAAAAGAAGGGCTCGGGACGGTTAGTCAGTGACCGAATCCTAGAGATTATTCAAGAAGGCAGTGAGTGTTAGCAACCAGTAATGCTCACTCGGGATGATGCAGGATGAGTTGTGTAAGAGCAACATTCATGGGTTCCTTTTCTAATTAAAAAATATTTATTAAAATCTCAGAAGCACGAGAAACTTTGGACTGCAGCATAGAAAAATGAGAAAGGGGGACCACAGGAGCCTAGTCCAGACCCACCCACTGACAGCTCTGCTCAGCATAAAGTGCAGAATGCTAGAACAGATAAGGAAGTTGGTTGAATACCTGCTTCCTATGAGAAACCATTCAAAAGTGTGTTGGATTTTGGTATGTTAAAATTGGCCTTGGGTAACTATTATTAATCAAAGGGAATAATTCATGTAAGAGAAACTACAAAGAGCTGCACAAAATAAAGGTGGTGACAACATCACCATTACCACAATCATAACTCTGAAGGAATTATAAATTCTATGGTTAAAAAGTCTGGTGTG
Source organism: Tokudaia tokunoshimensis (assembly GCA_036184795.1). NCBI lineage: Eukaryota > Metazoa > Chordata > Mammalia > Rodentia > Muridae > Tokudaia > Tokudaia tokunoshimensis. Next base: position 30,131,368 of record BTHU01000022.1, on the reverse strand, counting down.
TGCATAACAAATAAAAGGACCAATAAAGATAGCTGGGCATGGTGGCACACACCTTTAGTCCCAGCACTCAGGAGGCAGAGGCAGGTGAACCTCTGAGTTAGAGGCAAGCAAGCCTGGTCTACAGAATAAATTCCAGGACAGCCAGGGCTACACAGAGAAACCCTGTCTTTAAAAGAAAAAAACAAAAAAACAAAACAAAACAAAAAAAAAACCAAAACAAAACCAAAAACAAACCAAAAAACCCAACAATAACAAAAAAGCAATAAATACACCAAGAGGGGAGATCTTAACACTCAAAACCACTTAGAAAAAAACTGGAGCTGTAGCTCGAGCTACTTGCATAGAAGCAGAAAAGTCCTCACTAAATGCAACCTAGTAGTGAAAGCAAGGAGAACTGGGGCCACAGTCTGCAGACAGAAGTACCTCATATCTGCTAAAGGTGGTGGTGCATCCACCATAGGCTCCATTAGTAAAGGCATTCATCAATCTTCCCTTTAGGATGATGATCATGCAGTATCTGCTTGGTTGTGCTCTGGTACCATGTTTAAGAAGCATATACTCCATGTTATACTCCGTGTAGCAGTCGATACTTTTTTATGAATGGAATGTATGAAGTAGGTGGACATTTTTTAGCCAAGTAAGAAACTACTAAAGAAAGCAGGGCATACTTTAATCCCAGAACTTGGGAAGTAGAGGAGGATAGATCTCTATGAGTTCAAGGTCACACTGGTCTACAGAGAGAGTTGTAGGACAGCCAGAACTACATAGAGAGTCCCTGTCTTGAAAAACAAAACAAAACGACAACAATGAAAAGAAACAGAGGGGGAAGGAAGGAAGGAAGGAAGGGAGGGAGGGAGGGAGGGAGGGAGGGAGGAAGGAAGGCAGGACAAAATATGAATCCCATGCTGGAAAACCAAGCATTTTCAGGAGTGAGCTGATATGAGAGAACTTAAGTGCAATCCACCAAAATCCATGCTTCTTTATGAAGAAGGGCAGGTTGGCCTGCTTGGGACAGAGCCCCACTTGTGGAAGGGTTTAAACTGAGGGAGTGAGGGCATGTCAGAGGTGTACCTTGAGGGGGAAAGGCTCAGAGCCCATGGGACCATCTTCATTCTAACATCCCAGCACTAAATGAACTCGCACAGCACCCAGATATGAGGACAGCAATTGTGAGATATCTTCCCAACCAACAGCTAGGGCTAGAAGTGACAGGGCTGTGTCTCAGGAACACACCAGTTGCAGGAGTCACGCTGAATGCGGAAGACAGACCGAGGGGAAGGGGACACAGGACAACGTCTCCAACCTTGAACTTGTAGCCACTGACACAAGGTGAAGGCTTCCTCTGTATCAGTCTACCGTGTTCAGCGTGGACAGATGCTTGACTGTCCAAATCCCAGCAGCCCCACAGTCAGATTTCTACATTTGTGCATAGACACAGAATCCAGGGAGCACAGTTAGCAGAGGGAGAAGTCAGCTGGGGAGCCAAAATGTGCTGGAAAAGCTCTTTCAAGCACTGTTACCGAGCAGAACTCGGTGGAAGGGCAGTCCTCTCGCCGGAGCATATTTCTCTGTAAAAATCAATATGTCCTCCCTTGCCTTTACAGTATGAGAAAGTACGCATCTAATTACTGTGCACAGGCCTTCATTCCATGTCATCTTGTCCATAACATGTAACTACCATGTGTTGTCAGGCGCTGCCCCCCCCACACACACATAGAGTCCCCCTTCTGAATGCTAATTTTAAAAACTTGCCCAGTTTTCCAATATGACTGACTCTGTCTAATCTGTTTTCAAGAACTATTTTTGTGCCCACTTCACACCATGCCTGGCAGCATATGAATAGCTGTCTCCTGGTCCCGCCGCTCGAGTAATGGTCTACTTGCTCCACCTGCTAACTTTCAACTTGACTCTCATGCAAAGCATTCTTACACACACACACACACACACACACACACACACACGCACACTCCTTCAAACCAGTATTCTTCCTTTACTCTAGAAAGGGGCTTCAAACACTTAGCAGTGTTACCAAATCCTTATTCTGACAAGCATACGAGGCAATTTAAGTAGCTGGCGTTGTTGTTTTAAAATTGTCTCTGATGCTAGGCAAAAAAAAAAGGGCGATACTGTCCTCCATGAATGGGAATCAGTTACAGCAGCACCTTTGGAAGGGAGAGGCTGTGTGTGTGTGTGTGTGTGTGTGTGTGTGTGTGTGTGTGTGTGTGTGTATGAGTCAAGATGAGACAGGCTAGGAGGATCTTCTCAATTATACTGCAAAGCTGAGGAATCACTAAGCTAGACGGTTTGGTTCCCACAGGACCCAGCGTTTTCTGGCCAGGTTGGTAGAAGATTAAAACAATGATTAAGATGATGTAAGAGTTTCATCTTCCAGATCCATGAGTTACAACTGTTTACTAACACATGCTGGTTGGAGAGCTGGATTCCACACGCACGATTATAAACTGTCCACGTCCATTCTCTCATTTAGACAAAGCATTTCGAACAGTTCGGAACTGTCCCATCTCTCACTGTCACTGTTTAAACTGCCAAAGGGACAGAAACAACAAATGTTTCACAAGTTGCTTAACAAGGTGGCACCCAGTGTCTCCTACAGGCCAAGAAAACTGAAAATTATGGGTACCTAGGGTCACGATTGTCTAACAGTACTGTCCACTTTTAGGGTGATATACATCTCTCGCAGAACACTCCTGCTGTATTACACGGAACGCAAGACCTTTGCAAGGGACAGGGAGGACAAAGTGACAACTAGGGACCAGTTCACCAGGTCTCAATGCCTCAGACTAGAGCAGCTGCTGTGCAGGAGCATCGATGACATCCTGCAAGCTTCCCACATCCTTCCTATGCTATGGGACTATTTACTGAAGTCCTGAGAAAGTATTTGAGGGAACTCCCCGACATTGAAGTCTACAGTCAGATCTCTGGAAAGGACAGAGCATGGTTAGGATGGGGGTAGGATAGCTAGGAAACTTTTCAAAGGGCTCTGCTTCTTTATCTATAACTTGGATTCTTCAACTGACTTTAATCTGTTCAAGGCACGTGTGGGGTGGCTGATGTCTGCTGGAAAGAAGATCTGAGAGTAGAACACTATTTTTTTTCATGGATAGTTAGTTCTTAGTGAGAGACACAGGGACCAGGCGGCCTGCGGAAAGAACACAGCTATGTCCTGGCTCCAAGGAGCAGACTTAGAAGAGGGATTGAGTCTTCCAGGGTCGCTGCTGAGCCATCAGTGAGTCTGACAACCTAGCTAGACAGAGGAGAGGATTTGAACCTTTCGGGGGGAGGGGCGTCCTTTCCATATGTGCACTGGGACAGGAGTTTGGGTGGAAATTAGAAAAGGCTAAATCGGTCTCTTTGAAGCGGATGCAGCGTCACGGGCACCGCAGAGGGCGGCAAAAAAGCCTTGGCTTCACATCCAAGTAAGAGCATCTCCTTTGGGGGGCAACCGGGAACCCAGTCAATGCGGGGTTGTGCGTACACACAGGCTTAACATTTTGGGTTCCCCAGCTGGGTAGGTTCAGACCTAAGTCTGCAGAGAAAGAGAGATGGAGCGCAGAGCAGAGGCGACCAAGGTCGGAAGAAAACGGTTCACAAGAAGAACGCGGGGACGCAGCGGTCATGGTCCTTACCTTGCTGACCACGTTTTGGACGAGGCCAGTGCGGATGCCGTAGTCCCACGCGTGGCAGTCGCAATTTGAGTCGTTGTTCCCCTTGCCTGGAGGGGACGGGAGGGGTGGCGTATCGCTGCTGTTGCTTCGGTTGGTCGTGGTACCCCAGGAGGCAGTGGAGAAGGGGGTGGCCGAGGGGCTTGTCCAGTTGCCCATGTCACCCCATCGGCCGGTGACAGCGGCACCCGCCAGCTCGGTGCCTTTGCCGGCCCCGTGGCACCAGAAGTTGGGCTGGTCCAGAAGGAAGGAGTCCGAGAACTGGCTGAAGCCGATGAACAGCGCCGGGATCCAGGTGAGCACCACCAGGGTCTTTTGGTAGCTGCCGCCCAGGCCCCCGAGGAAGGGCAGCACGGAGCCATCGTAGTCCAGCAACAGGAGGCTCGGGGCGGTTGCCGCCGCGCAGCAGCTCGAGTGCGGGCCGCCGCTGGGGTGCAGCGCAGGCAGCGGCTGGATCTCCGCGCTGCCACCGGAGCCCGCGCGCCCCCCGAGGGGCGCCGAGGCCGCCGCGTCCCCGGGCGGCAGGGAGCCGTTCTCCTCCGCCGGGGCCGGCTGCCGCCCGGCACCGCTACCCGCCGCCTCGCGCCGCCGGTCTATCGCCATGGCCAGGGCCCGCGGCGCCCGCAGAGGCGCATAGAGCGCGGCGGAGCTCGGCGGGCGCCGGGGCACAGCGCCGCCGCCGAGGAGGAGGGCCCGCGGCCGGAGAGAGTGCTCCGGGCCCGGCGAGTCAGGCCACCCCCATGTCACCCGCGCACCCCCGCGCCCTGGGCGCCGGGCAGAAGCCGTTCGAGCCCTCAGCCGCCCCGGCTCATCCGCGCCGCGGCCCGGGCGCCCGCCGAGCTCCGAGGCTCTCCGCTGCTGCGCGCCGGCCGGGAAGGAGGAGGAGCCGGACCCGCGCCCTTGTCGCGACTCTGGGCCCTGCGGGCACCGGTGAGCGTTGTGCTGGGGCCGCCGGCGGCCGCGGGTTGGGAGATCCTCCACGGACTTCGGGCGCTCCCGGAAGCCGCGAGCTCGCAGCCAGCCTGCGGAGCCGGCCGCGCTCCCGGCTCACCGAGCCGGCCTCCGCCTCCCGCCCCGGCCCGCCCCCTCTCCCCCCGCCGAGGTGGAGGTAACCGCGGCACCTGCTGCGCCGCTCCTGCGCACGAGCGCCCCCTGCAGCCGGGCCGTGTCGCCGCCGCCCGGACAGACGCAGGGGCGGGGAGAGGGACACCCGGGCAGACGCAAGATCCCTGGCGGTCTCTGGGCGCGGGGGATGGGGGGTCCCCAAGGAGTCTGCACTGGCTGGCGGGGAGTGAAGAGACAGGGTCGTCTGCCAGTCTCAAGTCCCACAACCGCAAAGGACCCCGCCCCGGGCACACCGGCTCTCCGTGACCTCTGTTCGTTTCCGAGGTGCCCGGCGGCTGGCACCCCACTCCTGGTCCTGAGCCCAAAGGTTGCCTGCCTTCCAGAACAACCTTCTGTGCTTCTTCCAGTCTCAAATAAAGCTGCTTTTTGTGGCCACGGAGCTGGGGTAAGGAGGCATGTTTGCCAGTTTTAGAATGACAGCCCCTTACAACGCTGGGTCACACGCGACCCACTGCAGCACACGCCCCAAATCGCCATTTCTTTCTGTGCTCCAGAATGAATGTCAAATAAACACAATGCTGGAAGGCTATACCTTCAACAGGAGCCACACACTCGATACAAACGTGAATGAGGGCGGCCTGCCCCACCCCCTCCCCAAGGTCTCGGATTCACAATTCCTAGGCTGTATGCACAGGCGCACACATCTACACCTCACCGGAGATCCAAATGCTCTCGGCACTCCAGACTCCTGAGCCAGCCTTACCCAGCTAGCACTATATAAATAACACCAGTCCTGCGGCAAACGGCCGCATTAGCATATCTTCTCCTGCGTGCTGGGCCTGACACCAGTGAGAATTATGCGGCTTTCATCTTAGCCTCACTACGTTCTGGAGACATTTCATATCCTGAGAAGTTTATTAATGGAATTAATGGAAATCTTAAATGGAGCACTCTATCTCTAGTCTTAGCACGGGGGAAGGAAGCTCGAGTTCTCTTTCCAAAAGCATATCCTGCGAGTACACGTATGGAATGCTTTCTTTAAGCATCTCCATTATTTGCTCAGCTGCATGTTGTATAATTTAGTGGGAGACAGTTTTTTTTAAAGCATGCAGCTCAATGTTCCAGTCAACATGTACTTACTGTTGAAATTCTGGCACGTGGAGAGAGCTATTTCTGAAGACTGCCAGAGAGCTGGACTTTGGGGAACCCAACTGTGAACTCTCCTGAGTATCTGGGAAGGGGAGATTAGATAACAATAGACGGAAGAGACACAGGCTGCAGAAGACTCTAAAGGTCTGGGAAGCCCAGTCTGGAAATTTAAGCGCATTTAATGACACTTGAATGAGAATGTCATTATGAGACCCATCATGCTGTATAATGATTATAATCTAATAAAGTATTATTTTAAAAATCAGTTGGGAGTGACAGTGCACCCTGCCAATATGTGATCTCCATCTAGTCCTGTCCTTTTCCTTTTCCTCCTTCTTCCCCCTCCCTCTCCCTCCCCTCCCCTCCCCTCCTCCTCCTCCTCCTCCTTCCAATTTCACCTTATTGGTTAGCTTAACTTTTTCCCCCTCCTCCTCACTTGAAGAGCTAATACTTGGAAAGTACTGACCTCCACCCCAACAGAACTGAGTCAATGAATGAATGTTAGATATTTATTACTGACTCCACCCATGGCACACAACCTACATTTTCTTAACTGAACTGAAATGTAACAGGCCAAGCTTTTTTTCATTCCCCTTCTGTGTTAGGAAGCCTGTTTGGTGTCTGGTTCTGCCTCCTTTGCACATCTGCTCACTAGGAACCTAGCTGAAGTTTTGTAATTCATTGCAAAACACAGTCATTGATCTTAAAAATGGCTTGTCTAATTGAGATAATCATCATAGGGAACTTCGGAAGGGTTTGCTTTCAGATCCACATTCATTTGATTCTTTCATCCAGGGCTGAGATGAACTGAGCGTTAGATGCTTGACAAACTACTGAGGTTTAGTTAGTCATCTAACCTCTAGGGTTCTTTCATTTCAACATGCAGGGACAGATTACCAACCACAGTTTAACTAGTTATCACTTTGCTACTTATGTATATACCAAAACATCCTGTACACATTAAATATATGCAATAAAATAAAGTTTAGAACCTTACAAAAATTAGGGGCTCTAAAATGAAGTCTATTTGCCTTTTTAAGAAAAGCTACTTGTTAATGTATGCTTTTAAAGTAGGTGCAGCCCTGGCCCAGAAGGACCTTCATTTTAAAGCTCTTTATTCTTATTCTAAAGTCTAGCAACAATCCCCAAATGGTACATTCTGAGATTTTACAGACACACTGAAAAATGGTGTCCTCCAAAGCTAACGCTGAATGAAACCAACACCGAATGTTTGGAATTCAGCAGGAACAGCAGCAGCAGCAGCAGCCTCGACCCAGGCGTTGTAATTAAGTTACTGATTAGATTAGGAGTTTCCCTGAATCCCTCCTGGATCAGCATTTCTCCCAAATCTAGTCAAGACGATTAAAATGTAACTAATTTAAAATAAACTGGCCTTCTATTTATTAAAATGCACCACAGGTGACCTCAGGATGAGCCCTAGAACAAAGGAGTAAAGCAAAATTGATGTTCCAGAGTGGAAGAGGGCCTGCAAGGTTTAAAGGCTCCCCAGCTAGTAAACGGAAGTCCATTGTTTTGGACTAGCAACAACCCGGCCCCTAATTTTCTGGGTGGCCTTTGCTATTAGCCGTTGTTTGTTTACTTACCTATCTTCCACCTTCAGAATGTAAGCATCTAGTGGTTCTCTTGCTTAGCAGGATTCCTGGAGGTAATAGCAATATCTGGCACATGCGAGTTTCTCAGTGCGTACTTGTGGAGTGACTGAGTACACTCAGCCGTGATCATCTGATGATGCCCTCTGTTAAGATCTACAACAGGCTTTATTTTGATTCTTAAGTCATTAAGCAAGCTTTTCATATTTGTTTAATCTCTCAAACAAAGTGTTCAGCTGAGCCAACCTAAGAATTCAGATGAACTTGACAAATCCATGCCTTGTGAGCTATTGTGGTTAGTGGATTGCTCCGGATAGGAAGTTGTCTATTGGCTTTGCAGCTCGAAAACTACATGTGAGATTTCCCAAAACCATCACTGCCAACATTTCAAAAAAGAAGGACTGAACATGTTTTTAAAATGTGTTTGGGAATTCTCCTAACATAGCAGATGTCTGACTTTTCCTGGCTCCATATTTATGGGGCCATGCTCCCTTGAAATACAGTGAGCAGGCAAGGGTCACCAAGCCTGTCTTTATCACTGCCTGGCACACATGCACGTCATCATCTGGCCCCTGCAAACATCTCCATCTGAGTTCCTGACCCTAGTGCACATTAGCATTCTGAGTGCACATAAATAAGCTGAGTCATCTCTCTTCCTTTGACATTCTGTTAAGTAATCTATCACTCTGCAATTCCCAAAACCTGATATAATGAAAATATGGTGCAACCTACTCGGTAATATGCTTGGATAATTTTTCCCCGTGAATATATCAGGAGGACAAAAATGATTTTGGCTTACCTCCAAAACTGAGGGACATCCAACTTTAAAAGTTAATCCCAAGGAATTGGCATCAGGGTTAAATAACTTTAATCAGAAGCCAAATCATACTAAATGTATTTTGGATTGTTTCTGCTCATCTGTTAATTTTCTTTATACTTGAATTATAAGTGGGTAAATCACATACTGCATTATTCTTGACTTTGTGGCAGTTTAATTTCTTCCCTTCAGATACTTGCTTGAAGGATAGGTTACCTTGCTTTCTATAAGTGTTCCCATATTGTGATGTGGGGCAGCAACTTCCAACTATAGCTGTGTATGTAGTATTCAAACATTATTTTTTATCATCCTTTGGCTTCTGGAATGTCAGCTCATACTTTTTAACAAGGAATTTGACATTTACAAAACCTATCATAAATCAAAATGAAAAAGCTACTTTCATTCTGTGGCAGCAGAAGTAATAAAAATGTCACACAAGTTCTCCTAAGGAGAGCTGCAGGTATTACCTGGAGGAGAAGCCACCTGCTTGTCTACTGTAAGCCAAGTTCATCCTTCCTGCTCAAAGTCTTCCATGCAAAAAGCTACTCCACTACAAGTGGGATCGGTAGGGCCCAATTGCTTTAAAAAGTTTGGCTACAACTTATTTTCAAGCCTAGTAATGGCGGTGAATGCCTTTAATTCGAGCAGAGGCAAACAGATCTCAGTGAGTTCAGTGCCATCCTGGTCTACAGGAGGAATTCTAGGACAGCCAAAGCTATACAGACTAACTCTGTCTCAAAAGTACAACAAAAACAAAACAAACCAAACCAAACAAACAAAATAACAACAAAACCCACTTAACAAACTAACTGTTTTATTGAGTTAAAAAACTTCTTTCCTATCAAATGTATGTAGAAATTAGTGTTGGGTTTTTTAAAAAAGAAATCTGTTGCTTGTGTGTGTGTGTGTGTGTGTGTGTGTGTGTGTGTGTGTGTGTGTGAGAGAGAGAGAGAGAGAGAGAGAGAGAGAGAGAGAGAGAGAGCATGAGATGGACTTCCAGACTGGACCTTACAGATAAACTTTAAATGTTGTCCCAGCACTAGAACAGTTAGCTACCTTCTGTTTGATGAGATTCTTCCTGAACTTGGCTTCTAGGGCCAATGATGGGTTTTGGTTATGGGTGAGCAATGTGTTAATTGCCATTGTCATACAGGTTTTGGGGACAGACAACAAAGTAACAGAGATTTATGGCAAGGAATTTTCACTTCCTAAGATAAGTAAAGAATGCTCTTTCAATAACTCTTTGTCTCTACCTCTTTCTTCTGGAAGGGAGATAAAGAAAACATCCATCCCCGAGATCCCTTAGCAGTTGGTTTGGACTTTCTTTTTAATAAAGTCTAACATCAGTAAATAAATTTCTTTCAATGACTAGAACCTACAGAAAGATAATCAATACCCCTGAATGACCAGAATACACCTTCTGAAACAGCACACTTTGCCCAAGATCTTTCTGTTGTTTTTAAGATAAACCTTACACACTTGTTTATTAATTTTAGAAACAGAGACCATGTAACCCAGGCTAGCATTGAACTCATAATTCTGTTTTTGTTTCAGCCTCCTGACAACTTTCAACTGTAAGAACATGCAATTTTTGGTAACTTTACTTATTTATATTTATAGTTTCTGCTATAGGAATAATTACATTTAATTTAAAACCTTCTAAGAGCACTTGGTGCATTTCTGAGTTCAAGGCCAGTCTGGTCTACAGAATGAGTTCTAGGAAAGCCAGGGTTACACAGAGAAACCCTGACTCAAAAACCTAACTAATTAACTAATAAACCCCTCCAAGCTATCTCACAGTTTAGACTGAAAATGATATACACAGCACTAGGTAAAAAATGCATTTCTCTTTCTTTGACATGCTGGAGGTGGAACCTAGGGCCTGGCGCACACGAAGCAAGTGTAGTATCACTGAGCCACTTCAGCCCTAGACAAAGGTTTTATACTCAGTGACGCTGACTGCATAGCTTGAGTGATCATGAAAGACTTCTTGGTTGAAAAATGAGCTGTGTCTGGACGGTAAATGTCCCCTTGAAGCCTGAGTGTTGAAGGCTGCACCCCCACTGGGCATTAGTGTTGAGAGGCTGGAACTTAGGAGGTAAGTGATCATGGACCACTCATGGACTCAATACTTAATGTAGTAGTGCCTTGTGTTTCCAGCCTAAACTGTGGACCTTCTTAGAGGGGTCCTAATTAAATTGTATTGTTTCTGTAGCAGAAACTATAAGTCTGTAAAGTAACTGAGATATTGTCACTGAACTTTAAAATTATTATTATTATTATTATTACTATTATCTTATGTATATATGAGTTTTGCCTGTGTGTATGTGTGTACACCACAGGCATGCATTCCCCCCAGAATTCAGAAGACATCAGATCTCCTGGAAATGGAATTACAGATGGTTATGAACTGTCATGTGAGTGGTGTTAACCGGACATAGGTCCTCTGCAAGAACAGCCTATGTTCTTAACTGCTGAGCCATCTCTGTAGGCCATGATAATGGATTTTTTTAAAAATGAAATTAATTTAAAAATTTCGAACTCTGGGAACACTTTTTCTATTGATAAAACAATTCAATGCAATAATATCAACAGATGCACCTAGTACTCAGAACTAATACCATTCTCTATGGAAGGAGCCAGGGCTCCTTGGTGGAATGTTTGATTCTGGGACTGCAGTAGGAAACATACAAGGACGATTCTAGGCATCATGGAGTGCCAGGAAGTTGTGCATATTCTCCACAGGCACCACATAGGGAGTAAATTATATGGACACAAGAGCTGACTGAAAGATATGGTAAAGGGAGTGCTTGAGCTCTGGGGAAGCCTGAGCATGAAATACCATAGAATGACAGCCCAGAGCATAGCAGAGCTGCAAGTCTATATTGATAAAAATAAGTGGTCAAATAAACAAATACATATCATAAAGAGGTGACTGAGAACATGCCACAGAGATATTTGCACACTCATGTTTATTGCTGTACTGGTCACAATAGCTAAGAAATGGAGCCAGCCCACACGTCTATCACAGATGAATGGATATACATAGTCCATATACACAAAATAATTTTATTCCTTCACTAGGGAAAATGAACTCACAATATCTGTAGGATAATAGAGCAAGAGATCACTATGTTCCATGAAGTAAGCCAGACTCAGAAAGTACCACATTTCTTTTTTTCTCATACTCACAGTCGAGTTTTGAAGTTTTGTGTGTGTGTGTGTGTGTGTGTGTGTGTGTGTGTGTGTGTGTGTGTAAGTCATATAGAAAGAGGACTACAGACAGGGTAGGAAGGAGGGATCCAGGAAGTATGTCGTCCTAGGAAGCAAGGGAAAGAAAACAAAGTAAGACCCAGGCTAGAGTTGTAAAACCTACAAGCACTTCCTCAGTTGGTTCCTAACCTAGGGACTTAGGAGGAGCAACTTAAAGTCTGTCTTTTTACATTTGCCATTGTTTTTCCATATTCTATCATGCTCTATCCACATTTTCCCATAGACTTGAGTGTGTATTTGCTTTGTTTATTTATTTATTCATTCATTTGTTTGACTCGGGTCTCATGTAGCCCAGGCTAACTTGGAGCTCACTATGTAGCTGAGAATGACCTTGAACTCTTTATCCTCCTGTCTCAGATGCTAAAGCACCAAAATTACAAGGGTATATCCCCACGCTGAACACACATTTAAGCCAGAGTTTTCTTTTGTTTCTTGGAGCTTCCTCTGCCTTGTCAAGCTCCTCAGTGATTCCACTTCACTAAACCTAAGACAGAACCTCTGGGGAAACTGCAAAATACACGTGTACAGAAGGACCAGCCCATTTTCTAGGTAGTGTGACAAAGCAGGTCGTAGCTTCCAGGCGAACCCTCTTTAACAGAGTCTTTTTATCAGTCACAAAAATCCTGTGGATATAAATCTATCTACATCTGAGTAAAACTCCATTTTCTGGTATATGCCCCTAAAGGATAGAGCCCCTGATTTATCTTTCTTTGTAGCACTACTGCATGTCACAGGGCCTGGCACTTGGTAGTATTTGCTGAATGACGAAAGGAAAGGAAGAAAGGGATGACAAATGGTATTTTTCCAGAGAGAAGAGGGCACGGTACCTTCCAAGTCAGAGAACAGTGGGAGTGAATGCCCCAGGAGATGAAGACAAATGGTGTGTGCAGGAATGTGGAAGATCTATGTGTCTGCATGGTGGAGAGCTTTTCCACAATGTCATTTACTGCCAGTAATTGCTATAATTTGGATCTGGAAAGCTCCCCATGGCTAATGTAAAAGGTTTTAATCCCCAGCCCACGATCCTTTAGGAATGTTATGAACCTTTAGAGAGTGAGGCATAGTGGAAAGAAGTGGGGGCATAGGGGCATGCCCCTGAAAGAGATACTGGGGCCCAGCAGTGGGAGCGCATGCCTTTAGTCCCAGCACTTGGGAGGCAGAGGCAGGTGGATTTCTGAGTTCAAGGCCAGCCTGGTCTACAGAGTGAGTTCTAGGACAACCAGGGCTATACAGAGAAACCCTGTCTTGGAGAGAGAGAGAGAGAGAGAGAGAGAGAGAGAGAGAGAGAGAGAGAGAGAGAGAGAGAGAGAGACTGGGTAGCTTGTAGAGCAGGCTGAATCTCTTTTAGGTGCATGGCCTTTGGCAGATTCTTGTTAAGATTCTTGTTATCAGCCCCCTCCATTATCTCCCTGTTTATTGAGCGACTGTCAGGTAAGCAACTTCCTTTTCTGCCTTCCTGCACGAGGATGTGCTGCTTTGTACAGATGCAGAGGCAACAAGGTGCAAATGACCATGTCCTGAAACCTCTGACAGTATGAGCTAAATTTGATTATCTTTTAAACACCACAAGCTTTTAAAATTCTAGGGATTTAGAGATGGCTCAGTGCTTAAGAGCATGTGTTGTGTTACTCTTGCAGAGGATCTAGGTTCAGTTTCCAGCACATACATCCAAAACCAGCAGACGTGACACTCTTTTCTGAACAGGCATGCGTGTGGTACATAGACATACATGCAGGCAAGCCACATAATATGTATATGTGTATGTGTATGTATATTTATGTGTATATATATATGTATATGTGCATATATAGAAATACATCTAAAAGGAAAAGGGGAAACTTTAGGGAGATAGCACATTTAACCACCCAAGTTAATTGAAGCATGATTCACACACATGATTCAAATACTCAGTTTGATGATGGTGTATATGCACTATCAAAATCTAAATAAGAATAAAACATGTCATTGACCTGAAGAATGGTCTGTTGTGTTCTTTGTAACCAATCTCCTACTTCTTCATGACATTCGGGACAAGTGCTGGTCAGTTGTCTCAAACTGCAGATTGGATTTGCCTGCTCTAGAAGCCCGAAGAAGTAGAAGCAGGCATCACATGCTTTTTGATGTCTTCCTCGCTCAGTTTTGACACACCTTGTGAGATCTACTACTGTGTTACCTGTACCCACATTTCATCCCTTTTTGCTGCTATATAGCATTCGACTGTATGAATATGCCACATACTGTTCTCCGGCTTCCTGTTTGTGAGCATTTTAGTTTTTTCCAGCTTGGGGTCATTGTGAACCTTTTAGGAATGGTCTTTGTAGCAATACAATTCATTTCTCTGGCGTTCATAACCTAGGAATGGTTTGAGATTCAGCTTGACATGACTTGAGTGACCCTAGCAAGTTTTGCCCAAAATTTTCTAGCAAGCAATAAATGAATAAAAAAACAAGAGCTGTGAGTGTAGATCAACAGTGGAGCACTTACCTATCATGTGCAGGGTCCTTGGTTCATTCCTCAGCATGACTAATTAGTTAATTAATTAATTAATAAGAATGTATGAATGTAAAAAATATCTGAAGAAACAAAACCAATCTGTGGTGGTTTGAATGAAAAACACCCCCTGTAGTCTTGAGCATTTGAACACTTGGTTTCCCATAGGTGGCGGGTGCTGTTAAGGAGAGGTTTAGGAAGTGTGGCCTCACTGGAGGAAGAAGTGGGCATGAGAGTTTAAACCTTCACCGCCACTTCCAGTTCACTCTCTCCTTTGGGCTTGTGGTTGAAGATGTGCTCTTTCGGCTTCCTGCCACCATGCCTGCTATTGGCTTTGATGCTTCCTGGCCATGGTAGACTCCTATCTCTCTGGAAACTTTACAAAGCCAAAATTAACTCCTTCTGTAAGTTGCTTCGGTGGCGGTGTTTTATGATAGCTATATAGAAGTAGCTAACACACAAACACATTTGAGTAGTATGTGGAGCTTTCCAGCCAGACCCTGGTACACCAGGAACGTGACTGATATCTTTGACCTTGACTTGAGATAAACCACCTGAATAGACTCACATCTAGCCTGATCAACCTCTTCTTCTGACCCAAATCACGGGGATCAATGATCCTGCTGCTACTATGGATGCTCCTGTTGGCAAGTCCCCTACGGACTATGCTCTACCGATGATGGATCTGTTTGCTTCATTCTTCCGTCTCACAGCACCCAGACGTCAGTTCACAAATATGGGGACTGGGGTTTTTCCAGAACAAGCCGGGATTGATGTTTATGGGGGAGGCTGTATCTCACTATTTGAAAATGACACCTTTCTAGGTGTCATCAAGAATGTGTCTTCTGTGCAGCCAGATCACAGTGAAGTCTGTTGGCTCTGAATGCCACTGACTGAGCCAGGTGCTATTTTAGAACCTTGCACTGTGGCTCCCGGGCTCTAGGTCACCCATCTAAAAAGATTGTCCTTGGGTTGCTGTTAGGAAAAAAACCTAGGGCTAAAAAAAAATAGCATCATCTGAGAGGGCATGGAATAGCCTGTGTTCCTATGAAATTAGACGAATGCTCGCAGCCTTTCAGGACACAAGTAGCAAGCAAAAGGGAATACTTGACATGCCGGTGTTTAAGAATGAACTTATTTTAGCTCAGTTTTCATACTTGTCTAAATGGCCACCAGTCTATAGGCATCCTGTCTCTTGTGTATGTATCAGTATTGTTTTTACACACACACATCACAGAAAACTCAAGATAAAGCAGTTGTGGGAAGAAGGGGATTGGTTAACCCAGTGGCCCAGAAGCTGCGATTTGCATGGTTTTTGATAAGGAGGAATCCTGTCTTTCTCCATCTCAGGCTTTGCATTTTTCTCCACTGTCCTTTTGCTCATGCTTAGTGGGAGTTTTTTTTTTTTTTTTTTTTTTTTGCTGCATGCATCACACACACACACACACACACAAGAAATATCCAAGTGGTTAGTATCCCCAAAACCTGAAACATGTGAGTGTAGGGCACAGAAAGCCATGTTAAGGATCTCTTCCTAAGGACCAAAGCCTGAGTTGGGTGAATACAAGTTTTATGTTCTAGAGGATAGCAGGTCCAGTGAGAGAGGAGCGCACCCACAGGGAGACCTCCTGGATTTTTGGCGAGGCTGCACAACCTTCTGCTTATGTGCCCTTGAACAAGTTCTGTTCCTTTGGCGTGTCTTGGATTTCTTACCTGTACATTTGGAATGATCATTGCACTTGCTGAAGTAACCCTTCCCCAGGCATCATTAGATCACGTGAACAAAGAAGACCACAGCCGTAAGCAGCTACAAGTTACTATTCCTTGTCCAAAATGCCTGGGACCAAAAGATGTTTTGGAAAAAAAATATTATTTGACTATTCCCTTCAAACTGAAACATTCCCTCTTGCAGAAAGGCTCCTTGTAAGACTCAGAAAAGACATGAAATTTACAGGTATCAAGAATCTCTTGGAAGTCTCAAGGTTGTCAAGGTCACTCCCCTAGGTTATATAAGCAATAATGTCACTGGAGAGATGAGATGGGAACAGGGGCTGAGCTGCCTTTAAGATGCCCAGACATCTCCAGATGTGCATTGTTGCCCCTGCTGGAGTGGGCTTTTTGATGAATCAGCTGCCCTTGAGTTGTCCAGGTTCCTGCAAGGAACCCACCACTCATACTCTGATAAGTAACCCTGATATACTTTGATTCACTAAACTAAACCTGGGCGTGCTGGATCAGGATTGATTGAGGATGTAACATTCAAAGAAAGAAGAGACTGATCTCTATAGAAGAAGGTTGTCCTTTAATCAAAACAATGAAAGGCAGCAGTTTCTCCACAGTGGACACTGTGCCCAGACACAGATGGCTTGGGGATCTCATGGGACAAAAGAGGGAACTTTTGGGATGGAAGCTTCCATTTGCAGATCTGTTCCCCTGCAAAAGTTGTAAATAGCAACAGAGGCTGCTAGGCTGATCTAGTTAGAAGCTTCCCGGACCCATCTTCCTGCTGGAGCTGTTGTCTGTTGTCTACCTTCCTACCCAGGTTTCTGAGCTCACCTGAGGTTTGGGAGTTATTAGAGTGGAGTTGTTCTTTCAGTATGTCCTGAGTGTCTTGTCTAGGATGAATAGATCTTTTCATGTCTCTCCAGCAGAAATCACACAACACGTGTGTGTGTGTGTGTGTGTGTGTGTGTGTGTGTGTGTATTTTTCTTTATTTCTTTTCTTTTTCTTTTTTTCTTTTTCTTTTTTTTTGCGGGGGGATGGTGGTAGTGGTGGTGAGACCCAAGTATAAACACAAAATTTATTTTGGGCTAGTGAGATGCCTCATCAGGTAAAGGCACTTATTGCCAAGCCTGACATCCTGAGTTTAATCCCTGGGACCCACATGATGAAAGGAGAGAACCAGCTCCCCCAAAGTTGTCTTCTGATCTTTCACTAGTACTCCATAACACAAGCACAACACATATGTATACATATACACTGAATATGTATACATAAGATGAGACTCTTTGGTAGCAAAGGTTTGCTGGTCCAGACCACTGTGTTTTTCTGCCCCTAGACAGAGATCAGACCCTTCTGGCATCAAGAGTGGAAGGCTGGAGGTGGGGTATAGCTTAGTGGTAGAAAGTATCTCTAATAACTAGTAAAAGAGAGCGAACGCCACAACAGAGCTACTTCAGGGAGCAACCTGCTTCCTGGCCCCAATTAGCCAACCCTGCTGAAGGAATTATAGTTCCTAGTCCCAACTTGCTTTCCTGGTCTCATCTTGATGGAGATACATTGCTTCATATTTGTAATAGAACTAGTATTCACAGTTGTTTGATTTGTTTTGAGAGTTTTGCTATGTAGGCCAGCCCGATCTTGAACCAGAGACCTCCTGAGTGCTAAGATTATGGATGTGTGATGAGATACCTTGCCTTAGTAATGTTTTGTTGTTATTGTTGTTGTTGTTTTAACCTATGCACATCTTCTAGCAGGCTTTTAAAAATGAATGAGTGTGAGGAAGAGCTGGATCAGTGTTTTAGAGTACTTGCTGTTTTTCTATAGGTCATGAGTTTGATTCCTAGCACCCACATAGTGAGACACAACATCTGTATTCCAGTTCTATGGGACCCAATGCCTTCTTTTGGCCTGAAAGCATCTCTCTCTCTCTCTCTCTCTCTCTCTCTCTCACACACACACACACACACGGTACACACCTATACATGCAGGCAAAACATCCATACACATAAAATATACAATAATTTAATATGCCCATACATATTTGAGCACATAGACACATGTATATACACCCAATTTTTAGGTTAATTAATTTAAAATGGAAACTAAATCCATTTTTTCCCCCTCTTTTTTTTTTTTTTTTTAATTTTGGTTTTTCAAGACAGGGTTTCTCTGTGTAGCCTTGGCTGTCCTGGAACTCACTTTGTAGACCAGGCTAGCCTCGAACTCAGAAATCCTCCTGTCTCTGCCTCCCAAGTGCTGGGATTAAAGGCGTGCGCCACCACTGCCCGGCTTTTTTTTTCCCCTCTTGAAACAAGGTCTAATTATGTAGCTCTAACTGCCCTGGAGCTCACTATGTAGATCAGGCTGGCCTCTACCTCCAAGTGTTGGGATTAAAGGCTTGAGCCACTAAAACCATCCTAAATCCACAGTCTTGGGGATGCTAGGTGATTTCTGTATACTGAGTGAAATTCCCTAACACTGTGTTACTTTTTGAGATAAAGTTTCATTCACTAAATTGCATGGACTAGTCCTGAATTAACTCTGTTCCCCAAGCAGGTCTTGAATTTATCTTCCCAGTAGCTGGAATTACAGGCTGTGCCATTAAGCCTGCCAGTTAAATTTATTTTTTAACTGACACATAAAAACAAAAGTGATAAATATTTATGATATACCATGTAACATTTGAGAATACACACATATATGCACAACCATTATGGGAGTGTTAAACATCTTACATATACCCATCTTATCAAACATTTATCATGTCATTATATCACCATGAAATCTCTCTAGCTTCTTAAAGTGGTATCTACAGTTAGCCTACTGTGTAACAATAGCACTTCAGAATGTTTGATCTCTGTTCAACTCTAGCTCATGGCTATTTATCAGCCTTTTCCCAGCTGAATAATCTTAATAATCCATGTGGCTGTTTGAGTAGTTGACCACCTTTCCATAGAGGCTACCTCACTTAAAGTCCCCTATGCAGCCACGAAGGGACCACTAATCTCTGCTCTGGAACAAGGACACCAGCTCTTAAGAACAGCAAAGGCTTTGTAGAAGCCCTGTAGCTGCATTGGCTGCCATAGTCAACCCCACCCTGTGGTCAATCTCGAGCATTTGGGCTGACTGTAGACACTGTTCCAGAGATGTTGGAAAACTTTCTGCTCTGAGCAATGGACAGAGAGGACTTGATGACAAGCAAGGGCTTCTCCCTTCACAGAATTACTCCAGGCTTTGCGTGCTAGAGTGGTGTCTTCACACGCCATACCGGAGACAACTAAGGATGAGAATTTCATCTTGAAATGTACAGGTCCTGGCATCTTGTCTGTAACAAATTCTAGACCAAATACAAACAGTTCCCCATTTCCCTCTTGCTGACAAGACTCAGTCATTAGACAGCAAACATGTAGCTTTTGGGAAGGTGAAGAGAAGGCTTAAGCATGGTGGAAGTCATGGAGTGCTTTGGGTCTAAGGATGGCAAGACAAGCAAGAAAGTCACCATTGCCCATGGTGAACAGTGCTGACACTTGTGACTTGTATGCATCTGCATCACGAGTAAAAGCTTTCTGGAACTCAGAAGATAGCACCCTCTACCTTGTCTATCAAAACACTTTATCATCTTTGTAATCTCATTGCAGTCCTTTAGGTTTCCAATGCCCCTTATTCCCTTCCAAATCTAGCTGGATTTATAATAATGAATAAGATCACAAAACAAAAATACAAGAAAGAATAGTTAATAGCAAGCCCATACACCTTTAGAGACAGATTCAAACCAGAAATGCAGATCTGTCTCAAACCATCACTCAGGGTTCTCATACACTGGTACCCTTTGCCACCTGTCACAGCAGACAAGAACTGGGCAGGGCACCCTTGTCTAGATCTGACCAGCAGATCTTCTATGGAATATCCTGCCCCTTCTCTTGGTAGAAATGTGGACCCACCAGGCTACAATGGCCTGTCTCTTTGCTCTGAAACTGGCTTCCTTCCCCTCTGCCTGCTGTGGTTTGAGTTTGAAACCTCTCTTGAGGGCTCACGTTTCTAGACTTGGTTGCCAGCTGATAGAGCTTTTGGGAAATGATTGGGTCAAGGGAACTCTGCCCTTATCAATGGGTGAATAGTTTGTTGCCATGACTAGGTGATGGAAACTAAGGAGTTGGAACATGTGACTAGTAAGGAGGCATGGAAGGGACGTCTTGTTCCCAGCCCCTTCTTTCTTTCCCTCTTCCTGTCCTTCCCCTCCCCTCTCTTTCCTAGCTGCCACGGGGCAGTGGGGGATTGGCTTTCCTGCATCATGCTTTTCCACTGTGATGTTTTGTCCAAGCTGAGGCCTGGAAACCCTGAGCCAAGTGACCATGAGCCTAAGTCAACCTCTCCTTCCTTTTTAATTGTTTCTGCCAGATAGTTTGTCACAGCGATGGGGACACTAGCTAACACTGCTCCAACACTAGTGACCTGGGAAACCCCAAACGTTCCCCTCTAGGATTGTGTCTACTTCTGCTCTCCAGGCTGTCATGCACGTGTCTCTGGAGACTTTACTCCATGTATATCTTTACACTTTTTAATAATCATGTACCTAGCTGTGAAGATTTTAGCATTAATTCTTATTTGGGGAACCAGATAGAGCTCTGTGCAGTGAAAGTTCCTGATAACCTGCCTGTTTTCCCTCTGGGTTGGTTTGAGATATAGTTCCCTGGTGCAGAGGTCATGGAGACTAGACTCCTAAATCCTCCTCTCTGCCTTGACTGTGAGGGATGCTTAGAAGTCCCACTGTTGGGAAGAGAATTCACTAGAGACCCAGACAACCCAACTCTGTCCGTTACCTTCATTCATCCAATGCTTCATTTGTAGCCCTTGGGGATCAACCATCCTTGGGGACCAGGAGTCAGCAAAGCAGTCAGGATAGATAGAGCCTTGGATGTCCTGACACCATTCTGCAGAGAATTTACTAAGAGATTATATACTGCAGAGAGCATAAGCCTGGGTTCTGTGGATTATTCTTTGGTTTTGCCTTTATTCTTCACTCAGTTTTTTTTTCCCAGATTTTTTTCTTCTTAGATTGAACCCAGGGCTTCATGCATAGTAGGTGATTACCACTAAGATACAGCCCAATTCTCTCACCCAGTTACTTTAAAAAGGATCATTCCACCTCTTCTTTGTTGGGAGTTTTACAAAGGTCATCAATATTTTAAACAAGCAAGCCTGAACTCCTATTCAAAATTTCTAGTCATGGGCTAATGAGAAAGATACTGGCACTGGAATTGCTCAAACCCTTCCCACTCTCTTTCTTTGACATTGTGTTTAGGGTCAGCAACGTATCCTTCAGAATAGTCTCAATTTCGGAAAATTTAAGAAAGTGACAAAGCTCACTGAAGCCAGCCAAGGTCAGCTATCAAACTGAAATGTAATTTGGGCTTTTCAAATACTCCGTGATTATAAAATAGACATTTCTTTTCTGTTGTTGTTCTTATTTTGTTTGTGTTTTTGAGAAGTTCTCACATTCTAGCTCAGACTAGCCTGGAACTCACGGTGATTCCCCCTCCCTTAGCTCCTTTGTTGTTCTTGAAGTAGCTTTGATGATAATGTTTTTGCTCCTGGGAAGTGGCATGTGGGTATGTGCAAAAAACCCCAGGCGTTGAAGAAGAGTTTTCCTCATCTCCCCTTCAAAATACTCCTCTCCTTACAGAACTCTGTCCCTCACGTTGTCACTTCCTGAGTGTGACCACATGATGGATGTACAGCCTTCTTTGCCCCAGGTCCTCCTCTGAGAAGGTACATTTTCTATTTCCTTTGTTCTGACAGGCTGCTTTTCTAACAGTAGTTAAGATGAAGAGGTTAGAAAACGGAGTCAAAAGGTAGCATCCCTAGTATTCAAGGCCCTGTTTTTATGATTTCCCTTCCCTGCTTCAAAGGGGCAAATGTGTGAACGCAGTTCTGCTTTCCCTTGGGATTAGCTCTTAGGCCCACTCTTAGGCAAGTTTGTGCACAATCACGACTCTTAATGTTTTTCTTTCTTTCTTTGTGACGCTGGGGGAGCACCGAGGGAACCCAGGCCTGGCACATGCTGGTTAAACCCGAGCTAAGGCTCTGAGAGGTCAGTTGCCTCGATTGCCTATCACCCATCTAGGCCATGTCAAGAAATTAAAGAGTGTCTCCTTCCTTGGGTCAACCACTGATTTAGGGCTCTGTTCCTTGGTCTCTCATTTCCCCCCTTCAACCCTGATCCCTTGCGTCTGTCCACGGAATCATTGGAATTCAGCCTCACTATTTGAAGTTCTGGGCTAATGAAAAAGAGGCTGGCTTGCATTAAACCCATGTGTGAACTCACATTAATTAAAGCCTGTATGTAGCTTGGCAAATATCCATTTGCACTTCTCAGGTACCTCTGGTGGAGGTGTCTTCTCATTGGTTAAAAAAGCATGATTGCTCAAAATATAAGAGAAGGCTCCAGCTGGGTAAGGGTGACCCTTGCTCCTTACACTGTGGGGAGAAGGGGGTGCTTCCAAGGCAACAAGAAACTCCCTTTTTGGGCAGGGAAGTCTAACTTTAAAAGATAAGGCAGGCTTTTGCTGTATGCCCTTCATTTCCTTTGAGAAGTAGAATCCTTTGAGCTAAATTGAAGTGTTCATAAGACACCAGCTTGGTAGAGCCCAGTCTCTCCAGTTCCCAGGGAGTAACTCCTCCATGTTGTCCCCTAAACCTGAACTCTGTGCATTATAGTAATCAATAATGAAATTATGGAAACAATCGATGGGTTGTTATATCGCCGTTCTCCAACTGCATCTCTCTGGAAGCTAATAGCTTAACTACAGTAAGATAGGTTCCTCCAAGTCTTTCCATAGGATACTAAGCTTCCTGGAAACTCAACTGAAGAACACGCAGCTAAGAAGGACCAAAGCTAACGAAGGAATCAAAGTGGGGCAAAACCATTCGAAGGGGCTCTCTTGCTAGTTACTAAGTAATTCAGTTAATCAGACGCTATTATTTCCATGTTTGCTTAATTTAATTTTTTTGAATTTAATTTCATTTTTAAAGTATTAGCCCAAGAACAAAGGGGCTGCTTTGCAGTTTCTTAGTCGTACAGATAAAGTAGTTTAAAAGCGGACCTGAAAGGGAACTCTCAGACAATTTTATTAGACATTGAAAGGGAGGAATAAGCATCTAGGTAGGCAAACAGAAGATCTCAGTGGCTTCCAGAGGAGGAAACTGGTAAGAGAAGGATGTTATGTTTATGTGTGCTGAATTAGAGGTCAGGAGAGGGAGCCAGTTCAGAGGCAAGTCTGTGTAGCAGGGGACTCTTCAGAGAGAAACATTAACCAATGTGTTAGGCAAATGGGCTTAAGATTGGACCTGTAGCGGAGAGATAAGGCAACATTTAATTCAAAGTCCAAAATGAAAATGTAACTCATCCAAATTTTCTCTCTGCCCTCAGACTCCTGCTGGCAGGTGTCCATAAAGACAGGTGAAGGCCAGCCCCTCCCAGAGCTCTCTTCTACTTGGATTAGCTAAACCTTTCAAAATCCCCAGTTCTTTTCAATCTACTTGTGACTTCAGCACTCAAGAGTCTTGGATGAGCTTGTTTATGTCCCTTGGGAGTCATTTCATAAATACCTGACACAACTAAGACAATAAACAGCCCAGGTGGCCATGATGACTCAGCAGTAATTCGCTGGTGCCCAAGTTGGTGGTTTCTGTAAATGTTTGTTAATGGCTTCACTAGGGCTGGGCTGTGAGGTTGGAAGACTCTCCAGCCCCTTTCTGTTTCTGGCAACTCAGAGTGAGAGAGCTTGCCAGGCTACACATGGTGAAAGTGTTATTAACATCATTCCTCACATTATTCAATGAAAGTGCAATCGTGGGTTGTCTTAGGCCTTTCAACAGACAACTCTTTAACTTTTACGTGCCATCTAACATTTTCCTAATTAATAGGTAAGCTTCTTGGGAATATATCATTAATCTCAGCAGACCTCCAGCCTCTATCATCACTAAAGCTAAGAATGCGCTCAAATAGCCTCCGAAACCTGTGGGGGAGGTGTCTCTGTGTTGCTGGAGCCCCCTGGTAAATCTATTGGTTCCCAACTTTCTTTTGTTCTGCAACTCTTAGCAGTTCACATAACCTCTTTCATGTTGGAACATGTCCATTTTGAGTAACTTGAACATGTCACCCGTATTTGGTCTAGGATAAACAATTTTCTTATTGCCTTTAAAGTAGAATTGCTGTTTTGTGTTGAGAGCTTTGAAGTGATATATAGATTATGTATGTTTGTCTAAGGTGTTCTGAACTTTCCATTAAGCTTTCCAACAGGACCAGGGCCACTCAAAGGATGAGGAGTTCCTCAAAGGGAGATATATTTACTAAGCAATCTTGGATAGTACTTCTTTTAATGCCCATAATTTTAAAACCAATTCAATTTATTTCACATTTAGAACTTTAAAAGATGGTAAGGACTTCAACATCTCCACATGGGAAAGTGCTCCACGACCAGAGACTGTTCCCTAGAGAGAATATGTCATGTGGATAATGGTCTGACCACTGGCTTAAGACTGGACTGAATTTATTCCATGTACCATGTATTGTGATATCATGACACCCCCATGTCTAATATCAATGGATCAAACAGTTATGGTGTAGTTAGTAACTGATGGTAATCCTGCATTTTTGACATAAGCCAGTGTATGCCACTGTGGAGATTTGAATGAGAAAAACCTTTCTAAGCTTGTATATTTGAATACTTAGTTCCCAGTTAATGGAACTGTTTCAATAGATCTGGGAGCACATCCTTATCGGTAGAGGTGTGTCACTGGGGGTGGAATTTGAGGTTCCAAAAGTCCACACCATTCCCAGTTCCATTCCTCTCTGCTTTGCTTTTGTGACTCAAGATGTGAGCTCTGAGCTACTGCTCAGGGTCATGCCTGCCTGCCTGCCTGCCTGCCTGCTCCCTGCAGTGATGGTCCTGGATTCTAACTCTCCGAAACCGAAAGCCCCAAAGAAATTCTTATGAGTTTCTTTGGTAGTGGTATTTTATCACAGCAATAGAACAGTAACTAACACAGGTATACACAGATGACTCTTGACCTCGATGTGGTGCAGAACAATTGGAGAGCAGACAGTGTTTGCATTACATCCAGATAGAGATGCCCATGTTGATCTAGGCAACAGATTTAGTGGGCAGGAATGGTAGAGGCCTCAGGAGCAATTGTGTGTGGCACGTTTAGAGTTGAAGGCATGCAGGAGTGATCTGAGGCTCACGAAGAAACCAATTTTGTAAGCCCAGGCAGGCCTTGAAGATCTTCAAGGTCAAGAGTGTTCCATGTGATGAAATGGCCACAGGCTTTACTGTGAGCAATCTGGGAGGGAGATCATCAGACTGTCTAGAGACCTCTAAGTTGTTCAGGGCACTTAGAAAGGGGCCAAGGTCGTTTTGTGCGATAGTCATTTTTTTTTCTTTCTTTTGGTTCTCAATTGTTTATTTTCAAAAAAAACCCAATATTTTTGCGGGGATTCTTTATATCATAATGCCCCTCCTGTAATAGGTACATGTTTTATAAATAGATTCTCCCAGACTTTAGCTTGTTTTGCTGTTGTTGGTACTGCTTTGGCTTGATTTCCAATCTCATCTGTTAAATAGAGATATTTAATTTGAATTAAGATTTTAAAAGTCTTTAAAAATACCCTCTCTAACCCAGGAATTTGCAAATAATAGGAGCCATTAGGAAAGAATTAATATATTGTAGGTCCACATAACTACATTGTCCCTATTAGAACAACCAGGACTCTAAACAGATATGGTCTTCGTCTGCTGCTGCTGCTGCTCGAAGGACTGGAAAAGTCTTCTAAACTCAGCAATGTTTATCCCGTTAGCTCCACCCTCCAGATTAAACTCATGACTTTACATTCTACTTCCAAGCCGTATCCTTGGTCTCGCCTATGCGATAAGCAATCTTCTTCTAATTCCCAAGTTCACTATCCATTTCTAGGGGGAGGGGGAGGGGGTCACTAACGCCCTTGAAATTTTCTCAGGAACAAACACGGTGGTATGATAAACAATGGAACATAATACGCACTTCCTAGCTGCTGGGCTGTGCTGCTCTCTTGTCTGCTGCAATTGGTTGTGGCCATGTACTATTCAGTGTTGTTTATTTAGTTTCTACTTTCTGATCTATCTAAATTACCTCTGAAGGGTACACCCAGAACACTTCCTGTACCCCACTTTTAGAAATACCATCATTTCCTCAAGCATCATTTTTGGTGAATTATTTTAATATCTCTCTCTCTCTCTCTCTCTCTCTCTCTCTCTTTCTCTCTCTCTCAGGCTTATTTTGCTCACAGATTTGAAGGCAGACCTCTAAACAGCATTGTGCAGGCCCTGGTGAGGGTTCCCTTTGGCTGCGTAAATCATGTGTGAACTTTGTGTATATGTATTGTCCATAGACTTTTATCAAAGAAAATTCTGGAAAATATTTTGAGTTTTTGTGGAAAACATTTCTGTAGAGAACTTAATATTTGTAGGACAAGTCTAGGGTAATATCTTTGGGGACTTGTGTCCTTGGAGGTAGGCTGTCTGCCCCATGGACCCACCCTTTAAAGTAAAGCTTGTCCCCTTTCTCCTCCGTCAGAGGCTGTAGATACTCTATGGGAACAACACAGCTCATTGCTGGTCCACACTGTGTGGTTTACATGCTCCCATCTGTAGAGACTAACATTTTCAGAAGTGTGCTTCCTCATTCATATGCCTCCCTTCCTTTCTGTTGCCCAGTCTGAAAGCCCTCACTTACCATCTAGCATCCCTCATAGTCTTATTACTGTTGGGGTTAGCAGGTGTCATGGTGTGATGTGCACATTTTACAAGCATGCCCTGCATCCACTTTCTTTATAGATGGCTCAAGGCTTGTTTTGACAAAGTATATGCTCGTAACATTTGGTACTTTGGGGGTTCAACCATGTCCCCACATTGTTGACTAGTCCTATACTCATCACTTTTCACATTGTCATGACAACATGCCTGACAAAAGCCACTTAAGAGAAGAGTTCGTTTTGGCTTCCCCTTTGGAATGTACGGTGGTGCCCGTAGTGTATTTTGGCTTCCATTGCACATCTTGGCAGAGAGGGCCTGACATCAGGGGGCGAGGCAGCTGGTCACAGTCACGAAACAAAGATAGATAAACACTGGTGCTCAGCTTCAAGGTTGGTCTTCCCTGGTCAGTCAAGACTCAGAGGTTTAGGACAGTGGCTGCTCTTACAGAGGTTCTGGGTTTATTTGCCAGCATTCACCTCACAACTGTCTATGAGGGGATCAGATGTCCTCTTCTAGTGTGTATGCAGACAAAGCGTGCATATACATAAAATAGGGAAATAAACCTTAAAAAAAATCCTCACTGGAAATAACCTCCCAGACATACACAGAGTTGTGTCTCCCAGCTGATTCCAAATCCAGTCATGTTGAGTATGAAGCCCTGAGGCATATTTCTTCTCTCTATAATCTAAGATGCCAACTATTTCCCTTTTTCCCATCTCCAAGGAGCACAGCTCCTTCTAGTTCCATGCATGATGACAGCCTATGTGGGCTAGTTCCCCTCAGATTTCTGATTCTCTCAGTTGCAGCAGTTTTCCTCCTTGTCTCTTCTCTTGGTCCTTCCACCTCTAGAAGCGATAACAGCTCTCCTTGCTGTCAGACTCTGTGGACCTTACATATCCCTGTGTACTTACACCAAAATTCTCTGCTTCTGAGAAATTAACTGGTGTCCTATACTTCAGTTCACTCCCAACACTACTCAAAGGCAGGATGAACTACACAAGTCACTCTGTCCCTAGAGGATGTCTCCATTTCAATTACCAGTTATGCATCTAGAGTCTCCAGGTAAGTGACTTCAGCCCATGGCTTCTGCTGTCCAAGTCATCATAGAATGTGGAAAGGCAAGTAAGCAAGTACAGGCAGAAGATAGGAAAAGAATAGAAGGGCAGATGCGTCATGGTAACCTGCTCTTTCCATGTTAAACCCACTCTTCTGTGATTCACACAGACAAAAGCTCCTGTGGTCCCCATGCTGGTTCTATAGACCATTAGAATGACTCAAAGGAATGAGGAATGCTCTAAGCTTGCAAGTTCATTTTTAATAGGGAGCACACAACCCAGGACCTGCTAAATAAAGAGCTGCAGGAGGTGAGATCTATAAGCATCCCAAGTTGCAATTCCACTGTCCCCATGGGGTCAGGGCGCATCACTTACTGGGCATATCAACATGTTTACCCAACCAGAGAGCTCCCCTGAGCCTCATTTTTCAGATTATCTTTTATTGAATCTTTGGCCTCTGGCATATCCCCAGTGATTGGGAATTGGGGTGCTAAAGTTTCTTCATCGCATGTGTGCTATTGTGGATGCCAGCCCCATCCTGAGGTTACCTAGGGGATCATCAACACTCAGTTCATTGGCATAAACTCTAGTGTGGTATGAGGACTTGCTGTGTATAACGTGCTTTTCTCATTACCTAGGAAATTCCAAAGGCGTTAGGAACTCTGCATCTGGAATTGGGAAATGCTTTTTATTATACCATACCCTCTAGTGTTCCCCAACTCTACCCACACTTATTTGCACAAGAGTGGTTTCAGTGAAATATCTCTCAGAGAGATCCTGGCAGATAGAGTGGCCTTCCAACCCCATGTACATGCACTGTCATTGCCAAGTAGATACCATTGTGCTCCAACTTGTGTCTCCACAGTATCAGGGATGCCTTATAGCACAAACATGATCCTTGCAGCCTTTATTACCACTATTCTAGCCTGCTACCATCGTTTTGCTTGTTTGTTTATGGCGATGCTGGAGGCAGAATCAGGGCCTTGTAGGTAAATGGGGTACCACCGAGCCTCACTTTTCATAGTCTTTATGGAGTCAATTATATACAACCTTTGTCTGATTGGTAAGAATTTTTTAAAAAATAGATTCTGTGCCTTGAGTTGTTTGCCTCCATCAAATGTAATGTTGAAGCTTAATTTGTTAATGTCAGTACTGGAGGTCAGTGGGACATAGTGGCACAAGTATGGGTCATGGAACAGAGCCCTCATGAGTAGATTAGCACCAAGTCATGTCAATGGGTTCTCCCTCCCAGAAGAGTGGTAACCTGTCCATGTCTCTGTCTGAAAGTGATCTATTCTTGCCTGTCCTCTCTTCTGAGTCTTCTTGCTCCCTTGTCCTTTCACATTCTACCACAACTTGAGGCAGCATAAGGTTCATGTCAGAAGCCATGCTCATGGACTTCCAGAACAGTGAGGTGAAACAAGTGCATACATTATCTAGTCTCACATATTCTGTTATAGCAACAGTTCAGGTCATACATGTATCCAGCAACCCACATGGGAGAGACTGCCCAGGTGCTGAGCGTATGCAGAGCAAGATGCCACCATATTTGTGCTCGGTCCTGATACCATTGTGGGCCAGACGCACCATATTGGAGAGCTTGGATTTCATCTTGGAGTAGACAGAAGGGCCGTTCGGGAAGAACTTCATTTCTGCCATACCTAGGACATGCCTCAGAGCTCAGCAAGGTCCCTATCACAGGTTCAGTGACATCTGCAGGGTGAACTGATCCCATGTTGGCTTAGGGGTGTACTTGTTCTTTTCTGTTCTGACCTTTCATACTCCACGGACCTCTTTGGCTTCTCTTCTAGCACCAGGAGCACCCATCTATTTGATCGCTGGGCAGGTGGTCCTGGGTTGTATGATGAAGCAGGGTGAACAAGTCATGGAGAGCTAGTCAGCAAGTAGTGTTCTTTTGTGGTGTCTGCTCCCGTTCTTGATTCCAGGTTCATGCTTGACTTCCTGTCTTGACTTCCCTCAATGATGGACTGTGACCACGAGTTGTAAAGTGAAACAAACCTTTCTTCCCTAGTTGATTTTAGTCAGCGTTTTATCACAGCAATAGAAAACTAAGTCCAGCCTAGGTGATTCACAGTCCCGACTCTCAGAACTCTGGTAGTCAACTGTTACACTCTTGTTTTTCCATTTCCATCCAGAATGCATATTTGCCGTGTAAGAATTTGGAATCATAACTCTAAATGCCGTAGCACTATTACATAACTGGACCCCAAACTACTATGCTGTCTATCTTGCATGTTTGTGGGAATTAATACTGTGCCTTACTCTGAGGGAATGTTTGATGAATGAGCAAGTGCCCTCAGGCGCACACAAATGCTTGGCTAAGAAAGCTTTACCAGCCAGTGTGTAACCAGCTTGAGTCACAAAGAACAGAGACCTCCATGCTTTATCTCAGACAAGACAAAAGTTGAGGCAAGCTCACGCCTGGTGAAGGATTACCCGTGGACACTCCTGTGTCGCATCATCTTATGTGGGCATGCCCTAGGAGTACCTTGTCCTTTCTGAAATTTGCATCTGCCATTGCATCATAATTACATGATTGTGCTGCCCCTTTCAAGAGACAATGAAGTCCTTGAGAATGGGGAGAACCTATGACTATTCTCTGTGCTGCCAAAGCCTGGTACAGAAACCCCCACATAGTTTGGGTTACGTAGGGGGAGGGGAAAATGACTTAACAGTGTGTGTGTGTGTGTGTGTGTGTGTGTGTGTGTGTGTGTGTGTGTGTTGGGCGGGATATGCCGACAAGTTTTCAATGCCATAAATGCCATCAACCTCTTCCTCATTTTTGTTCCTTTCTCCCATGTTTCATCACCTAAAGGTGCCAGAACAGGCCCCACTTGATCTATTTTGGTCTTGGTGTCTGCCAACGCATACATTATCCGGCTTTAAAAAGAGGTGGCTATTCCAAAGACTGGGATGAAATGTTCTTTTTGGGTGCCTAGAGAGCTAATTATGGGATTAGAAAAATGCCCTCACCCCCCAACAGGAATTACGATGCTTCCTGTTTTTTAATGTAAAACGTGAAGCCAGCATAATTGACTGCTGCTCTTAATGCCCTCATACATTACAGAACCCCATTTGAGATAAATGATTTCCGAATGCCTGATGAGGCTGCCTCAGAAAGCCTCCATGGAATTAATGTATTACAATATATTCAAAGCATTTCAAGTCTGGGCTTGCTTTGATATTGTTTTTTATTGTCACCATTGCTGGAAATATAAGTTCATATAAATATAGCATGGCTGATGGGTTGTCCTCCACCCTGACTTAAGCCTCACACATTAATTCAGATGCTTATCTAGCTCAATGCAAATGAGTAGTGGAGTCATAATGCAAGTCCCTGGAAATGCTCATTGTAACATAGCAGATATAACATGTGCTACAAGCAAGGACAAAGGGAAGGGAAGCCGAGGAGGGAGGAGAAGAGAGAAAAGAGGCCCAGGGAGAATATGTGTGTACGTTTGCACAAGCTGCAGCTAACTATACATATCTACAAAAGGGAGATTTAAAATTGTTCAGACACAATACGAAAAAAAGGTTTATTGAAATACACATGGAAAGGCAGGCACAATGGTATGCCCCTTTCTTAGCTTTCGGACGCTGTAACAGAATCTGTGAGATCATCAGATTAAAAAAAAATAGAGGGCAGTGGTGGCGCACGCCTTTAATCCCAGCACTTGGGAGGCAGAGGCAGGTGGATTTCTGAGTTCAAGGCCAGCCTGGTCTACAGAGCGAGTTCCAGGACAGCCAGAGCTATACAGAGAAACCCTGTCTCGAAAACCAAAAACAAAACAAACAAACAAATAAAAAAAAATAGAAGGTTTATTTTGGTTCATGGGTTCAAGGGTTTCGATTTATGGCTGCTGGGCTCTGCTGGTTTGGAGGATGTGGCAAGGTAGATTGACATTTCAGAGAGTATGTGTGGGAGCACGGTCAGGAAGCAAAAGAAAGAGGAAGGGGCTAGGTTCCCTATATCACTTCAAGGAAATGCCTCAGTAGCCCAACTTTCACTAAACCCAACCTTCTAAAGTTTCTGCCAACTCACTAACATGCCTTTAGCACAAGAATCTTTAGGGAACATTGAAGAGTCAAGTCGTAATGGGACCTGTCATCCCAGCTATTCAAGAGGACAAGGCAGGAATATCATTTAGTACAAGAGTTCTCGATGCTGGTGTGAGAGACATAGCAAGACTGGCTCACAACATGCTAAGAGTCTAGGGATGTAGCTCAGTGAGAAAGCATGCGCTTGGCATGCATGAGGTCATGGATTCCACCCCCAATGGAATAAACAGATACAGAAGGTTCAAAACTCGATCAAGAAAATTCTATTGAAAAGTGTTGGTATTG
Organism: Tokudaia tokunoshimensis; assembly: GCA_036184795.1. NCBI lineage: Eukaryota > Metazoa > Chordata > Mammalia > Rodentia > Muridae > Tokudaia > Tokudaia tokunoshimensis. The sequence continues at coordinate 30,099,345 of BTHU01000022.1, read as the reverse complement.
AAGAGTCATTCTCCTTCCTTCTATTAGCAGTTTCTGATGTCTGCCCAGCACCCCTTCACTCACATGGGAAGGAACACTTCACAGGAGGAATGCTAATGGCGGGTTACAGTTGTGTTTGTGTTCCCATGATGGGCTCTAAGCTTTCAGCCACTCTTCAAATCAATTTTAGGATGTATTCTCATCACCTCCATGCCACAGAGGCAGAGATTAAAGCAAAGACAAACTGAGCTGCATAGCTGCTCACAGAGACGTGGATGCAGGCCTTGAACCAGACAGAGCATGAGTCCCAGCCTCTACTTCTTTGACTTCTCTGTCTCTCAGGCAGAGGAAGGTCTGCAGAGTTCTTCTGCCTGACCTGAAGGGCGGTCTCCAGTAGCGTTCTCTTCCACTAAGCTAAGTGTTTTCTACAGTGAGCTGCATCCCGTTACCAGCCTTTGCTCAGCAAATCCTACCATTCTCATAGGATCCATTCTTTCTTCATTCTGGTCTTACCTCAGCACCCCAAGTTGCCATGACTCTGTGCCTGCCACGCTCTTCTCTGGCTGCTGCCCCCGGAGCATCTGGCCTGGTTTGCTGAGTAAGTCAATCGCTCAGGCTCCAGCTGAAAGCTCTATACATCAACGTTTTCCAAGTTCCCTATCAGCTAGGCCCAATAAAGCCAGAGACTATTGCCCAGCCCTAGCCTACTCTGAGCTGGCCAAGCTCTTTGCGGTCCAGTTAGACAACATGCTTGTTTACATCCCTGTACTTTTGGTCCAAGGGTAACTGCCAGTGATGCAACTCCCCCTCTGCTTTCTGTTACACATTCGCCCAAGCTCCAACCCATCTTCTCTGTCTAGTACTGTTCCTCATCATTTCCTGCTCCCTTTCTGTTGTAATACCAGCATGCAGATTGTTGTCATGCAGATTGTATGATGGATACTTGCCTGTTGTCCTTAGTTACCTCAGTAAGAAAGAAACTGGTTTCTAGTCTGGAACTCACCTCACATGTCTGACCCGGTATGCCTGCCTGGGATAAACATATGATGTACTTTCCTAAGCTAGGAAGCAGCAATTTCCAGGGTCATTTGAGGGCAAAGCTGGATGCCTAGGGGGCAGTGCTATGTGGGATGCAGCTAAAATGTGTGAGACAGAGGAGGTGTGACAAGGAGACTTCAAGCTTCTCGGGAAGACTCAGCTCTGCAAAGGCAGCTTGGAGCTCTGAGCTCAGTGGTGGCGAAGGAAGTAGGTGGATGCACTGCTGGAGCTTAAGACTGTTTCCAAGGGAGAAGAGTCAAGGTCAGGGTCAAAGATGGCTGCTGCTCCTGGTCCCCATAGCCACCACTCTCACCCTTCCCACGCACACTTCTGTTATAAAGCACAATCGGCAAAATGGAATTACCGGTGCCTATTCAAGGCAAGAACAGCTGTTACCCTGTACACACAGCACTGTGATACCCAAGGGGGCAGGAAGTATATCAAGGGTGCACTCCCCATGGTAAGAACTTGACTTTCAAGACCTGGAGACCTGGTGCTCACTCATGAAGTGCTTCCTGTAATGCCTGGTGTGCAACCACTGGGATAGACACGAAAACATCTCCTCCTCCTCCTCCTCCTCCTCCTCCTCCTCCAACTGGTATCAAGTCTGCCTTGCTTGGAGGAAGGTTGGATGATGGAAGAACTTGCATATGAAGGTCAAAAGGGCAAGAGGGGGCTTTTTCCCCTAAGAAGCCAATGTGGAGATTGCTAGTTAATTCCTGCAATAATGGCCTCCTCGGTCCTTCCCTCAGGACTCAATCACCTCTCATTAGGCCGCAGTCTTCAGCCTTGTTGGGGGTGGGGATTGCATTTCCAGTACACGAACTTTGAGAGACTTTTTCAAATATCATCTACTAAGACAACTGAAGTCAGCATCCTTCAGAGGGTACATTGTGGCGTGTTCTTTCAGACTGTAACACTCCGTTGTTATTGCTGTTTTCGTTTGCTTTTTCTGATCTTATTGTGTAGCTCAGGTCTGCTTTGAATGCACAGCTCTCCTGTTTCTGTTCCCTGAGTGCTGAGATTACAGGTTTAGGTCACCATACTAAGTTTATGAGATTTAAACAAAAACTCTCTTCTTTATACCTCTATCCAAAAAAAAAAAAAATCTGGTCTCCTATTTTATCTTCTCCCTTTGCTGCTAACACAATAAGCCTCCACTGGTGAGTTCACAGCACATCTGAAGGCTTGCAAGCACCCACTGTTGGGAGTGGCCTGTTGGGTCCCACGCCTCCAGAACTATTGGCCACAGTCTCTTCCTATGTAGCCACTGTCCTTTAGTAAAAGCACTATCAACAATCTAAAAACTACTTCCTGCCCTTTGGTTATCCCAGAGTTGTGTGCATTGGGTGGGAGATGCTCTTGCCTTAAATATTGCTCAGTGCTTTCCTGGATACTGAGAACACCTCTCTACCCTCTTAAGGGATATGGCACTCTAGTCCTTGCCTCAACTCCAAACTACTTGGCGATGTTACTCTTACAGAGCATGGAACGACCCCACGCCATTTTTATTTGAAGAACAAAAGACTTGTCTGTCCAAAGATATTTTCCCACCATTAAAACTGGTAGTTAAAATCCATGCAACTAAAAGTCACTTGTTAACCTGTATAGTTGATAGAATATAAAGCTGTGGGCTGTGAGGGGGATCCCTGAAAGCAAGGATAGTTATCTGGGGAGCTTTTAATAAATATGGATGTCAACTCCAGACCGGCCAAACAGATTTCTAGGAGGAGAGAAGATGACAAGAGTTTTCTAGTTCCAAAAGAGAGTGAAGATTCACAACACTTCCCTTAAGAATCTGAGGGAGCCATTCAGTCCTTCAGTTTTCTAGTCCTCCCCAGGGGCCCATGCACCCTAAGGCACACCCTTCTGGCTCAGAGCTCTCTCTGTATTTTCTGTCCCGGATGCATCAGCATCTAAACCCATTGGCCTTGGAAATAGACTTTGAGCCCCATCTCAAACCTGCTCAAAACTACTGCTCTGCATAGGTCACTATGGGTCTCTTGGGTATGTGAGGTTTGAATGGGATTTTCTAAGATGATGTTTTGAATGCCCATTTGGCTTCTGATGTTCTCTCACTGTGACAGGTTGAACAAGGTATTTCTTCCCTTCCCAAAGTCACATGTTGAAATCCTACCTCCAGATGACATTAGAGTGTAACCTCCTTTTGCAGAGGGGAGGATCATGATCCAACATGACTGGTAAATTTATAAAAATGGAAAATTTAGGCTCTGAGATAGGGGAAATGTCATATCCTGATAGATAGAGAGAAGACTGGAATGGATCCTTCTCTGAGATTCCCTCAGAAGGAATCTGCCTTAAATGTTACTATTGTTTGAATAGGACTTGTCTGTCTTTCAATTCAAAAAGAAGTTTAATCCCCCAAATCTTATGCTAATGGTGTTAAAAAGGTGGGAATGTCTTCTGACTGAACTTTGAGGTGAGTGACTAGGTTATATTAGATTATTAGGAAGTAGCCCCCCTGACTGAACCTTGGTACTCTATTTTTTTTCTTTTAAAATAATGTCATTAATTTTTTGAGAATTTCACACAATATAATTTGGTCATATGTGCTTCCTACCTTTCTCCCTGAATAGCACTTTCCAGTTACTATGAAAGCTAGCCATCAGGGAGGAAGCTTTCTGGTCAGTACCAGCATGATCTCTCCATGTCCTGTGACCCATGTATGTGGCATAGTCAGCAATAAGGTCTCATAAGTTATTGTGGGCAAACAGAGAAATGGCAACAGAACTTATTGTTATTTTGAGGGGGTATCCCAGGACACCACTGACCAAAGGGAGGTATCCCACACCTGGCAATGGGCTTTCTACTGGCCACTTGTAGCTTCTGGAATGAGCTTGTTCCCCTATGTAGGGCAACTGCAATTAAGCTCTTATATGAAGAAAATATATGTGCACATGCAAGGAGTTTCTACAGTGACAGATTTCCAAATGACTTTTTCAAACATGCCTACTATTAGTTATCTGTACCTCGGCATCCTCCTTTACCTCACACTCTCATCTCTTTCCCCACTTAAACCTCTCTCCCATCATTCCCCTGTTCCTATCATATCATCTGTGTGCTAATATCTTCCCCCTCTCTTAAGATGTTTTTCTTCTTCCCACCCATGATTCCCTTTGAGTTTTCTGGATTCTATAGGTACTCCAAATAAATATACGAATCAAAGGTTCTATGCTAGGATCCACATATGAGTTAGATGGGAGACAAACACGTGATGTTTGTCTTTCTGGATCTGGGTTACTCCACTCCCTGGTGATTTTATAAATAGAGGAGGAGCTGTAGAGCTCTATGCTCTATGCTATGATGTGATACAAATGTGCAAAGTGTGCATGTGCATGCATGTGCACGTGTGTGTGTGTTTGTGTGTGTGAGTGAGAGAGAGAGAGAGAGAGACAGAGAGACAGAGACAGAGACAGAGACAGAGACAGAGAAATCCCTTGTCAGAGATTGGGTGATGCTGCTTGGACTTCTAGTCTCCAGACTTGTGAGTTGAGTGAATGTCTTTCCACGGTGAAGTAGCCTACACAGGTGTTTCATTATAGTAACAATAAACTGCTTAATATTAATAGCTCTCCCTCCAATTTCTATCTTCTACAACTGTAAGACAATAAATTTTTAGTGTTCAAAGCACTCAGCTTGTGGTAGTTCATTACAACAGCCACAGGAAACAAATATGCTCATACTGCCTCCCATCTATTTTGCTGCCAAATGCCCTAAGAAAGAACCAGAATAGATCCATCACACCCTGTCATCCCTGATCTGCAGAGACACTGGCAGCCAGCCTAGAGATGGGCTGCCTTGGGTCAGAAGCCGAAAGCTACTCCTGCCAATGACAGCAGGGTGCTGACCAGTTTTCTCTGGAAAGCAGAGGGTTTCCTGGATAGCCATAAAGTCCTTCAATCCATCCTGAGCCCCTAGCCTGCTCAATGCACTCCGATGACTAAATTATTCATCTCAAGGCTAAGGATGTATGTTCTAGATACATCTGTGGACTAACTGATGAGTCAATCTCAGTAGCTCAATACAGGGGCCACTGGTGTCCTCTCCTCTCTTGGTTGTATTGGCATAGAGTAAGTTTTTCACCTAATTATTGTAAGACCTGGCTTCATTGCCCCAAACCCAAAGCCAGCATCAATAGTGCCCTGTATGTTCCTGGCTTCAGACTGTGTTGGCAGATGGAATAAGTGGCTGTGCAGAGACCCCCACCCTAGATGCTTCTCCAAAAGGCAGTTGGTATTCCCTACCTGTCAAATAGAGCTGATAGAATAGCTCTACCAGTGTTCTCAGCTCAGACAACCAAAGTCACTCTCTTGTTGAGCAAGTTGGGGTGCACCTGTTTCTGTGATGGAGGACACAGGCCATTGGGGAATCGTGGTGAATTTCAGTGGATAGGTGTTTGGCCGAAAGGATTTGGCATTTGCTTGGATGCTTTGAGAATGTTAAAGAGGCTATAGATTGGATATTGCTGGAAAGCTGAGATGATTCCATAATGGAGTACTTCAAGAGATATCCACAATAAGGGAGAAAAGAATGGCTTGGGTTGTAATTGGTAATATAAAATGAATGTTATTCATTTTATCCAAAAGAGAGTTGGGGCTGTATGTCTGTTGTGGGTAGTACAATGGCCTTGCCTTTGTCATGCTTACACTTTCTGACAGCATCCTCCACAAGGAGAGCCTCAAAAGAGGAGGGAGGTGTGTATATGTCCAGGCTTTCGCTGAACTCACATTGCTTTCTCTGCAGACCATGCCTATAGACTGCCTTCTGAGAACATCCCTCACACGATCATGAAGAAAGGAAATAAAATGTTGATGGCACATCTTGGGGAGAGTATATTAAATGAGTGTCAGATCCATTTTGTCAGCCACTCCATGAGTGTACCTCTCTGCTTCATGGGCCCTCTGGGATGCTCTAGCCCAAGGTTTTGTATCTCTTTGAAGACTCCTGGACTCCTTTCATGGAGGCAAACTTCAGGTTTTAATTATTTATTTGTATCGAAACAGGGTTTCTCTACATGGCCCTGGTTGTCCTGGAACTCACTATGTAGATCTGCATGGCCCTCAGTCACAAAGATCTGCCTATATCTGTCCCCTGAGTACTAAGATTAAAGGCATGTGCCACATAACTGGCCAGACCTCAGTTTTTTCTTGTGTGCGCTGGTCAACAGCTTTTATAAATTCGATTTGTTCAGAGTGGGACCATTTCAACTGCCCCAGAGGAATATTGGAACTGCTTGACTAATGTCCATTTCTCCTTACTTCCTTCCCCTTCCTTCACAACTATGCCGGAGAGGGGAACTGTTCCTGGGAGAGCAGCACCAGTCAGGATGAAGTCTAAGCGTAACCTCTACAGAACCCCTCAAGCTGTGCAGGATCAGATCTTGATCTTGGACTTCTCAGACTCGAGAACTGTGAAAACTGCATAGCAGCCTCTTGGGAGCACTCACACACCTGGGGACTTGTTAGAAATGAACATCATTGGTCTGGCCCAGACCGCTGGGGTGGCCTGAAGAAGTAGGTTAACAAGCCCTCTAAGTGATTCTGGTGATTTTTTTTTCCTTTCTCTGATGGAGTTGGAAAAAGAGCCTAGGAAGATCCATTAGTGAGACTCTGGGCAGTTCCTTCCAGGACATGCTCAGATCACCGTTTTGAATTTTAATGAGTTCAAGGACTGGTCTGTGTTGGGAAGGTGCCATACTGGTATTTGGTCCATTTCTTTCTGCAGAAGTAAATTTGGAGATTATTTATGTTTTTCTCTCTCCCTCTTATCTAAGTACCTAGCACAAAATGGACCAATGATAATCAATAACCTTTTATGCTGCCCTTAGATGCCTTCTTTTCCTCAGAAAGCTTGCCTGAGAGCAATAAATCCCTGATGGAGCTGGCTCCTGTGATCCTGGGAAAGGGTTCTATAGGTTGGACTGGGGAAACACTGCCTGGCCCGCTCAGTGCTGCCTGGCTCTCCGTCCTCCTCAGTGCTCCCTGGCTCTCCGTCCTCCCCATCCCTGCCCCTTTCTCTTTAAGACAATAAATCTGTCTGTGACTTCTACCTAGTCTCTTAGGTTCCCTTCATCTCTTAATGGGAAAATAAGAGTACTATTAACAAAAGCACACTGGCCTTCAAGAAAGTATCAGAAAAATGCAGCTCTGAAAGAACACAGAAGTATTTTCAGAAAGATTGCAACCCAATGTGGCAAAGCTACTCTCAGGTGGGTGTGGTGGCACATGCCTGGAGTCCAGCCCCCAGGAGACTGAGACAGGTAGAATCAAAAGCCTTCCTGGACTACAAAGTGAGACTCTGACAATCAAATGAAATTAAATACTAAAATAAATTGGTAAAGTAAAATAAAAAGAAGAAAACTATCTCTTCCTATCTTCTTATTTTGTTATAGCCCTTAGTCAGAAGAATACAGACAAATACAACCAAAAGACAACTCACATACACAGCAGCCAGCCCTCCCACACAATCACTGACAAATAGATCATGTTTTTAGAGTCCAGCCACAGAGCAAGGATAACATTTCTACTCTTATATCTTGCTTCTTTTCCCATCTACACTTCCTGCCACATACAGAAGATAGAAGAGCTGAGAGAGGACTTCCCAGCACTCACAGGGGTGGGGATGTGGGTTAGAATGAGGGTCTGTGTGCTTGATGTTTCTGTATTGATGGAAGGTGGTGTGATTCTATTAGGTCATGTGAGTGACGGTACCTAGAGACCACCAATGAGAAGCTATAGGATTTCCTGTATCTTTGGTCTCCTCCCTCTCTCTCATTATTCAGCAGGTGGGAAAGAGTAGAGTGGAGATATTAAGGCAGGGAAGTGTCCAAGATCTTCTGTATCTCCATTTCCCACTGCAGTTTCTGAGTCTATCTCAGAAGAGGCTGGGAATTGGCAAAACCTGAAATGGAATGCTATCCCAGATTGCTTTAGGCCATCTGAATGAAGACAAGAGTCCAAGAGTCCAGGACACTATAGCTGAAAAGACAGTTTACAATTCACAGTTGCCAGGAGCAGGGACACATCATAGTGTGTGTGTGTGTGTGTGGGTGTGTGTGTGTGTGTGTGTGTGGCCCCCAGGTCACTAGGAGGTAAAGGAAGGTTGTGTTTTCTGTGGAAAGGGAGAGGTAGGCTGAGTAAGCTTAGGCTTAGGACCAGCCAGTTTGAACTAATTTCAGCAGTCTCTAGGTCTAGGAGAGGCAATGTTGGGATAATCTTTTTGTACACCATGCAAAGATGTGTCTCTGTCTTTTCTTGCCTGCCTAAGGCACCTCCTGATTGGTTTAATAAAGAACTAAATGGCCAATAGCTAGGTGAGACTTCCAGGAAGAGATAGGAATTTTGGGAAAGAATCAGGTGCAAGGTGTCCTCCCGGTAACGAGCCATGTGGTAGACCATGGATGGTGTTTTGAGCTTGTTGAGAGGAAGCCAGCTAAGGCCAAGCTTTCATAACTCATAAAAGGCCTCTGTGTCATTACTTAGGTGGCTGGCAGGTTGAGACAGACCTGCGACAAGATAGTGACTCAGAAGGTAAGAGCCCAGTGAAGAAAGTATTGAGAGTAGAGACTTTGGATTTACGATATGTGTTTGAAAAGCAGAAGGTGATTACTGGGGAGCAAGGATGAGGGGGGTTACTGGGCTGTATGGAATAAGGCACTCCCAGAATATACATGCAGGGCAGATGTTAAAGTACCAAGATTAAGAAGCTAGGGAGTGGTGAAAATATAAAGCTAGGTCACCTCTTTGGTTCTTGTCTGAGAGGGTTTGAGAAGCACGGCTCTTTAATTTGCCAACCTCCACAGTCTAGTAAGTTAAAGCAGAAGGAAATGTGGGACAAACCAATCTACCCTCAAACACACCCAGATTCCACTCTCCACAAGTGCACACACAGAAATGCAAGGTCAAAAGTAAATATTCTAGACATTTTGGTATTTTCTTACCGATCTGCAAAGGGTCCCTCCGAGGGCCTCTGTGTGGAGATCACCATTTAGGAGCAGCAGTAAAAGCTGCACACCAATGCTTTGTGCCAGGACACTGCAGAGGGCTTCTGCCAATGTTAAATCATTCAGAATTCCAGTTTCACTCACCGAATCTGACACATACTCTCCCCATTGCCACACTGAGGCCCAGGGAGGGTAAGCCACTCCTATGGCTAAGAACAGACCTGTAATTTGAATTCTTACAGGTTTTGGTCATCCGCAGTAGAGTTACACAGAAGCCTTGGTAGAGTGTAGTGGCTTGTTTTATGTCAACTCTACACAAGCTAAAGTCATCAGAGAGGGGGAAGCCTCAACTGAGAAAATGTCTCCTTAAGATTCACCCACAGGCAAGCCTGTAGGGCATTTTTCTTTTTTTTTTCTTTTTTTTCTTTTTTTTGGTTTTTCGAGACAGGGTTTCTCTGTGTAGCCCTGGCTGTCCTGGAACTCACTTTGTAGACCAGGCTGTCCTCGAACTCAGAAATCCTCCTGCCTCTGCCTCCCAAGTGCTGGGATTAAAGGCGTGTGCCACCACCGCCCGGCGGGGCATTTTTCTTAATTAGTGATTGATGTCGGAGGAAACAACCCAAGGGGGTGGTGCCATCTCTTGGCAAGTGGTTCTGGGTTCTATAAGAAAGCTGGCTGAGCAAGCAAGCCATGGTGAGCAAGTCAGTAAGTAGCACCCCTCCATGGCCAGGTTTCTGCCCTGCTTGAGTTCCTGTATTGACTTCCTTCCATGATGAACTGTGATATGAAAGTGTAAGCCAAATAAACCCCTTTCTCCCAACTTGCTTTGGTCATGGTGTTTCATCAGCATTAGTAACCCTAATTAAGACAGAGAGTATGGAAGAAAATTATGGTTTAGTGCCTGGGTTCTTATAATTGCAAAGTCATGTTGCAGAATGATGGACAGGCATCCTGGGAATTGTCAGTAAGCACTTTTGTTATATGAATATCATAGAGGGGATACTCACATGGAATGGACAACTGTGCATCTACACTATGTGGTTTACTCTGTTTGTATTATTTAAAAATAATAATCTTTTGGCTAGGTGTGGTCTAGCCAGGTCTACATAGTGAAACCCTGTTTTTGGGGGGTAAGAGGATGACTGAAGAGATGGCTCAAAGGGTTAAGTACACTTGTTACTCTTCTAGGGGATTGTAGAATGAATTTTAGCATTCACAGGAGGTGGCTCACAAACACCTGTAACTCCAGCTCCAGTAGATCTAATACCCTCCTCTGTCCTCTATGATCACCAAAATCCACATGTACATATGCATACATACACCATCGCCACCCCTATATAGTACATGCATGTACACATGTGCTTACACAATTAAGAAAAATCTTTAAACAAATCTTTTGTTAAAAATTAAGGTGGGCATGGTGGCGAACTCCTTTAATCCCAACACTTGGGAGGCAAAGGCAGTCAGATCATTGAGTCTGAGACCTGCCTGATCTACAGAGCATATTCCAGGAGTCAGGGCTACTCAGAGAAAGCTTGTGTTGAAAATCCAAACAAAACAAAAGCAATCAAAGACACAAGGTGGGTGTGGTGGTTCGTGCCTTTCAACCCAACACTCAGGAGGCAGAGGCAGACAGATCACTAAATTTGAGGTCAGCCTACAAGAGAGTTCCAGGACAGTCAGGGCTACACAGAGAAACCCTGCCTTAATCCCCGTTCCTGAATAAAAACCCTCAGATAAACAGCCATATAAATTAGCCTAAGTCATATTCTAGGTTGTGATTAATATCACTATTTTCCAGTCTACTCCTTGTCCCACTGATGAAAGACCTTCTTCAGGCTGCTTTCCAGTTAACTTTTTTTAAAGGTGCATATCCTAAAATAATAATTGTGGTATAGGGAATATATAAACCAGTCATCTAGTTGTTAATTACCACCAAGTTCCATACCCTGTGAGTTAGTATGTGTGTTGTGCTATCCGGTGACATTATTTCTATACATTGTATGCATTTCTATCTACTGTATGTATTTCTATCTATTCTATGTACTTCTTTCCACTGGCACCACACAGACACACAAGTGAGGGAGGCATCACACTATGACACTGGGAGGCACTATAGATTTTTAGTCCTATTATCGTCTTGGAAGATTCCCATCATATACTTGGCCCATCCTTGATCAAAGCGTGTCGTCACATGGCTCATGATTTTCCTTTACATAAGGCCAAGAACAGAGAAGGACAACTTTTTCTGAGCTTAAAAGCACATTACTCTCTCATGCTGTGGTGGTAAAATGTGAAGTGGCTGGGGTGGGGGCAGGGCATGGGAGGCAGCCCTCCTTCCCTCAACCCCCCTAACTCCCCTCCCCACTGCTGACAGGTGCATTTCTGAAGGTGGCTGCCTCTTGTTTCTGCCATAAAGCATCCTTCGGAACCATTTTCTCTGCTACTTATCAACTTGGAGCCCAGGAACGTGTAAACTATTGGGGTTTAAATGTCTTCAGTCATGTCAGAAAGTTCTGACATGGAAGTCATACAACAGGTTGGGTTCTGCACCAGAGAGCCTGCCGTTTCTAAATAAATCATATATTTTGAAAAACCGACTTCATGGATATTAAAAAAGAGCCGTGGAAAGATACCCTGAGGGAACTTGGTGACTCAGACTACAGACAAATAAATTACACCTTTGGTTCAGACTAATTCTGTGTGTGTGTGCCTCTGCAAAACAGTCAAGCAAATGTAAAGAGTTAGTCAGAGTTTAATTGGCTTAATATACTAATCAGCAGGTGGTAAAACCAGGGCAGGAGGCTAGCAAATCTAATTGTGGAAAAAGAACCCTAATTGGAGATTTCATCTTCTAGGGAAATATTTATCCTTATTTTCTCAAGATTTTATTACAGCCATGAGTAGTGCTAATAGCGAGACATCACTGAACAGGCCAGAATAGTCATTTCATTTTTGTATTATCAGGTTGGAATGAACATAGATCAACCAGGAAGGTCACAACTAACCCACTGGGTAGACTCACAGGGCCCACTTGGTTTTCAGCCATGGTTATATGGAGGAATCCTAAGTGACTCCCTCCCCCAAAGAAACCTGGTTTTAGAAAGGAAAGAGATCCAGTGGGCATCCTCTATTGCTTCTGAGAGGTGGAGATATCAGCATCCACACAACATAATCTTAGAATCAAGAGTCAGGGCTTCTGACAACTCAGTGTTTCCACAGGCCAGTAGTTTTTACTCATTCTATAAAGGAAACAGTCTTCAAATATTCTTCTTTAGCTTCAGGGACCTTTGATTTCATTTGCATTTCTACGAAAGAGTCTATGTTTCCTAATGGACGAGAAGAAAAGAATATAAAAAGCAACCCATCTCCTTCGGAGTTGACATGTGCTGTACACAGGCTTCTTGCAGCCTGTGGCTGTTCTGTTTTCCTTCCTTCCTTCCTGTGCATTTTTATAGTTCCCAGGAAGCTCTTGGGAAATGTGATTATGTATAGGAGCTTCAGGAATGGGCAGCAGTTCAGTAGTAGGCTGCATGCTTAGTATGCAAAGGTCCTGGGACAATCCCCAGAACCAAAAACTATATGCTAAAGGAATGAAACTGAAAACAAATGCAAACAAATTAATTTCTTTTCTGTGTTGTTTTGTTTCTAGTAAGAATTGTGTTGGTTTGTATCTTTGTTCGTCTGTTATATCTTTTTTTTCTGGCTTTTTAAAACTCTCATTTACTTTAATAAGCTGATATATAAATATTGTATACATTTATGGTGTACCATATGGTGTTTCTTTTTTCTTTCTTTCTTTTTTTAAAAAAAGATTTGCTGTTTTAATTTTTATTTATGTGTATGTGTGTGCATACGCATATGGGTGTTCCTAGAAGCCAGAAGAGAGCAACAGGTCCTTAGGAGCTGGAGTTCCAAGTAGTTGTGAGCACCCTCACGTAGGTGCTGGGAACCAAACTGGAATCTTCAGGAAGGGCACCAAGGGCTCATAACCACCAAACCATCTCTCCAGCTCATCACTTGATATTTCAACACAGGTACACATGTGTGATATTCAAATCTGGCTAAGCTCACGAAGATTCCCTTTGTCACTGGTTCTCAGCGATTTGATAAGATACTGTTTTAGCTTTCTGATGCTGTGATAAAAATATCTAAGGCAATCAAGTTATGAAGATGGAGGGTTTATTTGGATTCAGAGTTTTTGATGTTTCTGTCTAATGTTATGTGGCTTATTGCTTTAGACCTATGGTGAGGCTGCACAGCATGGTAGGGATTATATAACTCAGGAAGATGCTCATCTCGTGGAAGTAAGAGAGAGGAAGAGGCCATAAACCCAAGAGCCCCTTCAAAGTGATACCCCCAGCTTACTAACTTCCCTTCACTAGGACCCACCTCCTAAAAGTTTCACCTCTTCCTGATAGTTCACAGCTGATGACCCAGGTTCAACAAGGGACACTTTGGGAGGTAGTTATTCAAACCATAAACTGGCCCTGCATGTGTGATTATGCTATGTATTTAACTGCCGACTCAGTGTTTTGACCTATGAATACATAATTTTTAGAACAATTAAAACAGTATAAACTTTTTACAAAGTGGTCTTTGGGATCAGCAAGACTATATAAATCAGGTTTACCCCTGAGTTTGCAGTAGACTTATAGGGAAGTTGCTTTAACATGCCAACGACTGAGGTTTTCTCAGTTAATGGGGCTCATAATTGCCATTTTATAGAGCAACTGTAAGGCATAAATAACCCTAAGAAGGGTGTCAAGTCTGTCCTATTAGCCAAATCTCTCCACACATGTGCTCCTTTTAGAAACATATGTGACCTCAGGGAGAAAACACAGGTGTGGGAGGGTAAGCCTGCCCACACTAGAGCTGTTCACAGGCTTATGTTGAGATGCTGTATAAATAAAGTACACAGGTCTGAGGCATGCAGCTGGATAACAAAATATGTAAATTTCTGAACCTAAAGGTCAACAGAATGCCTGGATACAATGAAAGCACATGGCTGAAATATTAGCATTCTAGTAACAAGAGATGGTCCTCAATTCTTCAAAGAAGGAGCAGAAAGGTCATGCATGAAGTCAAGAGAATTCAACGTTTATATTCTTCTTAAAAGCTGAGGTGGAAGGCAGAGATCCAGAGAGCAGTGATTGTCCACCCACCAAATGACAGGACCAGAGGAAGGGTAGAATAAATACATTGAGTGGCTTCAAATATTCAGCTATACTGTGTCCATCTTTTCTTGAAAGTTGTAAGAGATCAGGCCTTCAAAATAAGGGATCCATCAATAACAAGGAAGGAAGGAAGGAACTGTAGGGAACAGAGCAGAATCAAGAGGCCTGGAGAGGTGGGGACAGGGACTTGGCTTGCTACTGACAGGAGGACTGATGGTTTGGAAGAGAAATACCTTAAAAAATTGAAGTTGATAAGTAGATTACTTGATATGTTTGATCTATAGATATACCACTACATTAGGGTTGTTTCAAAATTCTGTCAAAAATTCATGGAAGTAATGAACAAGCCAAGCAAATACAAATTATTAGCTTTAAATGTTATTAGATCCAAAGATTTGTTCCTTAAGTTGCTTATCACAGAGACAAAAACACCTGACAGAAACAACATAAGGGAAGGAGATTGTTTTCAATTGATGGTTTCAGATGATTCTGTCCTTCATGTCAGGGAAAGTGTGGTCCAGTGGAGCAGCCCACATCATGGCAGACAGGAAGCTGGAAGGAAATGCAGGAAGTGATGGTGTAAAATATAGCTCCCAAGGACACTCCTACAGTGCTCCACTTTTTCCAACTAGGCCCCTTCCTACCATTTTCCATTTCCCAATGATGCTGTTACATGAGTTTATCCAAGGATGAATCCCATACATTAGGTCAGAACCCCAGATTTGATCAGCTCTGCAAATGCTCTCCAGACCCATCCAGACCTGTGCTTCACCAATGTCCCATGGTGCTTTTCAATCCAATGAGTATGGCAATTAAGCTTAACTATCCTAAAGATGAAAAATGAAAAATATATGTAAGTAATAGGTTCAGTCACAGTTCCTGAACATAAGGGACATATAGACTATTAATGTCACCACTCTTGGCATGATGGGAGAAAAGGAATTGTGGACTAAAGCACTAGCTGATTCAAGGCACTGCATGACCCTTTTCCATTCCAGGCAATCAGTAGGTAGATATTTAAAATGGACAAGTGAAAAAAAATGGCCCAGGGCCTAGAGAGATGACCCAGTGGTAAGGAACATGTCCTGTTCTTGCATAAGGACCCAAGTTCAGTTCCCAGCACCCACAGCAGGTAGCTTTCATCCACCTTTAGGGATCCAATGCCTCTGGTCTTCTGGCTCTTCTCTCTCTCTCTCTCTCTCTCTCTCTCTCTCTCTCTCTCTCTCTCTCTCTTTCTCTCTCTCTCACACACACACACACACACACACACACACACACACACACAGAGAGAGAGAGAGAGAGAAGAGAGGGGAGATAAAATAATAAAAATATAAAAATAACGATCTTATGACACTAAGATTATAGTTATTAATACTGGCATAGTGAAAAGAATTAAAAAGTGCCATTTTAAGTTATCAGATTTGTAGTACTATTTGAGTTTTAATGGTACACATGTATTTCTTTGATAGTTTTTTTTAAAGAAACTTCGAAGCAAATAGAAACTGAGATGACTGTCTTGAGAGGACAGACTTTTGACTTGCCAACCTGTGGGTTTGGGGATCTGAAATGCTGCTATCTGAGGGTACCGCCATAAGGTAACGATAGCAAGAAGATCAAAGGTCAGCCTGCCAATGCCTGAGAACTGGGTCAAATCTGAGATGACAGCGTCAGAGAGGGGTTGACAGGGGCAGGTTCTGGGCTGGGGATACTTTGTAGAATAAACATCTAGTGGAAAAGGACAATAGGACCCTGTTGGGCGGGGAGGGGGGGAACACTAAGAATTTGAGAGTATGGGGTCATATGCCCCATTGCCTGAGGGAAGTTGGTAATCACAGCCAACACTGTAGAGAAGATCCTTGCTAATCCTGATTCAGAAGATTCCATAATGGCCAAATACCCTAGATACATAGGCTCAGACAATTCTTCTACCTCCAGTGACCCCAACATCCTAAAACGTCACCCTTCTTGATAACATGTGGTAACAACCACCGCACCGCACCATCTCAATGGATTAGATGATGATCTATTTCTTGCTCTCACCATTTGTCTGCTACAATCACCATCATTCAAAGACCTAGGATGATTTCACATGAAGCAATCTTGATGGGGGAGTCAGGGGAAGGAGCTGATGATCTAAGCTCTGGTTCTCACACAGTTCTACCTGGAAGTGACACACAGCTCTTCTGCTCCTGTTTCTCTAGCCAGAGCTTGTCATAAGGTCACGTAGCCTCAAAGGATGGAAAGCATGTCCTCATCACATCACTCACCCAAAGGAGAAATTCAGCTTCTGATGAAGCCACGGGAGCTCAAGACCAGGCCAAAGGGGATAAAGCAGAAGGGAAGAAAAAAATGCCTAGACCACTAATAAGATGGCAAAAGGCCAGCTTACTTAGAGATGACTTGGAGTAGCAATGCTTCTATGTGTGTGAGCAGGGTAGGAGATGGCCCAAATCACAATCAGATGGCAACCCAATGTTGTGTGTACCACTCGGCACTAAAGCATGTCGAGGAGAAGGAGACTCCAACAAGGTGAAGACATTTCAAGGGGAATGACTGAGCACAATGACAGTAGGAGTCTGGCTTCTTGATGGTGAGTGAGGAACAAATGAAAATGTGACTTTTCTTGCACCCTGGGTTTTAAGCCTCTTGATATCAGTATCTGCTATGGGTGTGAATCCCCAGCGCTTTGCAGAACCACTAGAACCATCTAGAACCACTAGATCTTTGTGATTCTTGGCATTGTTCTCTCATTCTCATATGTGGTTGCTGTTCCACAGCTCCCAGGCCGAAGACTCAAGTAACAGATAACCAGACCTCGGTGAGAGAAGGCAGTTTCTGGACAGTTGAAAAATTCCATGGAGATGGAAGAAGGTTCTGTGAACTGCCTACCATTTATTTCCTTAGGCCAAGAAGGCTGAGTTCCCCATAACTCTTTGCTCTCCTTCTGCGCTCTGACAAGCCTTTCACCAGTTGAAGTTCCAACAGTGTTGTGCATTTAATCTCAAAATTTGAAGAGAAAATAAATAAATAAATAAATAATCCATCCATTGATCTATTCATCCATCTATCCATCCATCTATTCATCCATCCATCCATCCATCCATCCATCCATCCATCCATCCATCCATCCATCCATCCATCCATTTTCCAACTAAAACAAGATACTGAGAAATAGTGTCACCTTCCAGTATAAGTTGTGGAAAATGTTGATGGAAGATGCCCTTGGGAGATGGATGAAAAGGGCACTATAGGGGAAGCTGGCTCTGGTCCTGTCTGCTGCCACCTGGGAGATGGCCAGCTGGGCACGAGGCTGCTCATTTCTGGGTCTTGACTGCTCATCTGCAATCATGTATAGATTAGGCATATGGTCTACATCTGCTTTTAACATTCTGGTCATTGATGACTGCAGAAGCCAAAGGAAAGGCAGGCACAGAAAAAGAAAGAATAAAGGAAAAGGGAAGAGTAGAAAATGAACTTAGGAGGAAAAGAGAAGAAAACCTGATGTCATGTTTGTTGAGAATAAAAGTCTATGACTTACCCCCATGTATTCTTAATGGAAGCTTATGGAATGACAGATTGCAGCTGAGTGGACAGCCCTCAGCAATGCATCTCAAAATAGAAGCTCAGTATTTATTCAGAAGACTAATTTCATTTTCCAGGGAGAATTTTCAGTCCAAAGTGTTTACACGGGCAATTAAATTCTTACCTTTCAACATGTCTGCCTAAAAGCTGTAAAAATAGGGATGATGTCTCATATTTCTAAGGAGCCAGAGCTTTCTGAGCGCCTATGTTCCTGAATTTGGTCCTCACCACGGCGCCTTGAGGTGATGAGTACTGAAATCCCCTCTCGCTGATTATACACATGATAACTCAGAGAGGTTAACCCACTTTCCCAACCAAAGCAGAGATGCCAAGAGTCAGGTCGAGGTCTGCTTTTATCCATAACACACATTCTTTCCCT
The DNA here is from genome assembly GCA_036184795.1 of Tokudaia tokunoshimensis. Lineage (NCBI taxonomy): Eukaryota > Metazoa > Chordata > Mammalia > Rodentia > Muridae > Tokudaia > Tokudaia tokunoshimensis. The sequence goes on along the minus strand of BTHU01000022.1, from coordinate 30,081,227 downwards.
GATGTATCCTGGTCCATGTCTGTGATAACAGAAGATGCAGTTAAAGCAGCATTCTCCAAGTCTGTGGCATGGGTCATGTCTTTGTCTTTCTTGTCTGTGTTCTCCACAGCTCTTTTTCAGTCTTCTTCTTCTTCTTGGTGCCTCCCTCTTTTCCCTTCCCCCTCTTCAGTCCTTCACATCTTTTGGAATAGGTGTGGATTGAACATCCTTTACAGAAATATTTAGGAAGATGTGTTTTGTGTTTAGGACACTCCTCTTCTGATTTTAGACTGTTTACACCTACACAATGAGGTGGAGGGAGATTCAGTTATAAACACCAACATGAGTTGTGTTTTTTGCACATGTCTATATGGTCATATGGAAGGTCATAGGGAATATATAGTACTTTAAGACACTTTCATTTTGACTGCCACATGTCACATGATGTCAGATGTGGAATTTTTTTATTTAAGGTGTCATGATAATTCTCAAAATGTTTTGGATATCAGTGCACTTTGAACTTTGGAATTTCACAGTAAGGATGTTCAACCTCTGCAGTTTGTCAAAAATGCAGACGGTGGAGAAGGCAGTAGAGTAAAATCATAATGTCCCCTCCTTCCTCTCTGGCCTGCTTCTGCCTCTGCTAACCTGACATTGTTTTTAACTATTTCATGGCTTCTTTATGCAAAACAAGCACATATATATTTGTATTTTCTACTTTCTTTGGTGGGCACATCAAATCACTTCATAGCTCTCCCTTTTGTATTTGGCTGTCTTGACCTCAGTGCACGAGCTGCTTGCCCATTCTTACTCTGGCTAGTACCTCCTGTGAGTGAATCACAGCTTTCTTCAGTTCCTTTGACACGGTCACCATGGTGATTTCCAAGGTGTCAGTGTCACAAACAATGCTGGGGTGAGTAAACTTGCCACATCAGTTTACACTTGCCAGATACAATCCCAGGAATGGGGTTGCTGACCAAAGGGAGTTGATGTAAAATGCTGACGACTAGTGTCCTCGTAGGGACAACATTATCATGCTGTCCTACCAAAGAAAAATGACAAGAGTCTGCATCTCTGGCCAGTTGCCAATGGAGCATTTTTCAAACTTTTGGAATTTTACCAATCTGATCAAGGGAAAATTGTATCCTAATATAGCTTTAATTTTTCATGTCTCTGATTATGGATACTTGTATTTCAGTCCATTTATGTCTCTGATTCTGTGAACCACCCCATGACCCTTTGTTCACTTTCCTATTGATCTTGTGGTCTATCTACTTTTCATCTCTGGGTGCTTTTCTCATGCGTTGGAGAAAAGTACTTTTCTGTGTTGCAAGCCACAAATATTTCTCCCAGTTTTTTTGTCTTGTGCTTTGGTTTTGTTTCCTGTGTAATCTTAAAAAGTGTTTTATTTTTGGCTCTTAGATCTTGAGACAGAGTTAGATGCGCCAATCCACTCCAAGGTTATCCAATCAATCAGAGCCCTAATAGGAAGCAGATGGTATACTTAAATTAGGATAATTTAAGATGGTTTTATGTACAGGGACTGACTGCTTAGTCCCCACATTGGTTTATTATAAGGGTATGAGCAAATTTTAGAGGGTTCCTAAGGGATGGTGCTAGAACCAGAGGTAACAAAGATTCTGTCACAACTAAGGCTCAAGGGATGAGGGACACAGAGTTTCTGTAACCTGGAAGGAGACAGAGCTGGGAAAGGCAGTCTTCTAGAGCAGACCTTTTCCTCTGCTGTAGGAATGAATAGAAATCTACAGGAGGAGATTCTGGAAACAGAGGCTACACTTTCATTTCTCTATGGTTTTTTACTGCCTTGTGATGCCCATGGCTGTTTCCATGTGGGAGGCTTTCCTGGCTGAGAATGAGGCAGAGTGGCTCTGAGCCCTGCAGAGGTGGGGAATTTACATCCCTGCTTTCTGGCAATACTTGTAGGCTTTTAGTTTTCTGCCATTTAAAATTTAGATCCTTTAGTGTGGATCTCAGTGCAGGGTGTGTATTTATGGTTTCCAGTTCGCTTTTCACTCTGATGGTCACCTTCCTGTTCCAATGTTGTTTGGACAATCGATGGTCACTGATTAGATCATTCATGTTCATGCATATATTTGGGATATCGTATTCTGTATCTGTAGTCTTCTGTTTCATTGGACTGTCATCTATCAATTCATGTGCCATTTATTTTTATTCATCACCAAGGTTTGTGGGTGTTTTTTTTTAATAACTGGAGAGAACATCAATCTTCCCCCTTTTCCTTCTCTTAATCTGTAGCATGGCTAGTTTTAGTTTTTTAACTCTTAGCAACCCTTCTGCCTTAACCCACCTCCCTCAAAGCTCTTGGACCATAGATGCAAGCCATCATGCTAGACTCTTCCTTTTTCTTTTGTCTTAGAGTTATCCTGGGATATGCTTACTTGATTATTTTGAAGGCATCTGTTTATTTACCTCTGAAGGTCAGAAACATGTTGGGGAATTTTAAGACTGTTAAGTCCCTACATTTATTTATAGGACATGCAAATTCTTAGAAAGACCCTAGATTTCTCCTTGCAAACAGCAATTTGTGAGGGAACTCACAAACAATGTCCTACCACATGAGAAAGTCTACTCTCTGAAACAGTGGGACTAATTGACTTTAGATGTCCCTTGAGAGGTGCAGACTCACTGAAAAGGACACAGAAGCACATTACACAAATCAGGGTATTTCTCCAAGAAATGCCAATACTTCAGCTTCCTTGGGATATACTACAAGACATTTCTAGGGGGGAAAAAGTCATTATTTTTAAGGGTAATGGCAAGTTGAGGACCTACTGTAGACTAAAGCATGGAAGGAAACTTATATACAATTGGATTCTGTTTCAAGGAAGAAATATCCATAAAGGGTGTTAATGGAACAATAGATAAGAATTGAATTTGTATTGTAAGTTAGACCATATGATTATATCCATTTAATTCACCTGAACTTGGTCCTTGTAGTGTGGTTAGAGAGAGACTATCTTGTCTTACAAAATCCATGCTGAAATTTTTGGGAGTAAGTCATACAATGTTTGTTATGAGTTTTTAAGTTGTCCAGAAAAAAAATAACATGTGTGCATTGAGAGGGAAATGGTAAACGTAAGGGAAGCAACTCATTAATAATTGGTAATCTGAGAAAATGGTTGAGCGGGTTAAAGTGCTCGCTGCACAATCATGAAGGTCAAAGTTTGGATGCTTGGTGCCTATACAAATGCTGGATTCTCTGTCTCTGTCTCTGTTTCTGCCTCTCTCTGTCTCTCTCTCTCTCAGTGTGTGTGTGTGTACTGCCTATAATCCACGTTGAGCAAGCTGGTCCTAGATTGATGGACTCTGGTTTTAAACAAGAGACCCTGCTTCAATATACAAAGTAGAGAGTAGGTCAAGAAGAAACCCAACATCAATCTCTGACCTTCATATGGATGTATGCACATGTACTCATACACATAAGTGCACATTCAAACACATGCAAAATGCACACTTACCATATACAAACACATATGCAAAAAATTAAGTTGGAGACTGATATAGGAACACACTTGACATTAACCTTTGTCCGTCACACATGCACAGATGCAATCACACACATGCATACACATAAACCAAATTGGTAATCTGTGTGAAGACTATTGAAATTTTGGTAAACTTAACATTATTCAAAAGTAAGGAAGATGAATGAAAGTTCAAGTAAATAGATTGTGCTAAGAAAAATATTTAAAAGAATAAATTTGCTTTTAGTCAATTCAAATTTGATTTTGACTTTTAACCTGCTGTTCAGAAATAATCGATTCAGGCCAATAAGCCTTATTTTTAATCCCCTCAATTAATCTTTGCTGATTTGATTAAAATTCACATATATGTGTGTGTATCCCCCTCCCCACCCACTTCTTCCACTCTGTCTCTGCCTCCAGCAACTTCTATCTGCAGCAAGACAGCTCATCTCTCTTGGGTACCTGTCATGTACCGAACAAAGATCCAGGAAGCATGTGACAGCGCAGAACTTGCTCCTGGGAGATTGGTGATCGGCAAAATGGTATTTGATCTTGGATTTCAAAGCCATTTATGAAATTCCCCCAACACTTTTTTTTGGGGGGGGGTTATGTCCTGGAACGATAACATTAATATCCATTGCTGCTACCATAAACAGATGCTGTGAGTGTACCAGGCTGATATTTTGTGACTCACATGCTTGAATTCTTTACTCAGACAACTTTGTATGTCCTTCATCTGACATGCAGGAAGTGAGTAAACCATTCCCTGGCAAGCATTAGGCAGCTTCTTTGTTGGCTCTGCCAGGTCCCTACTGTGCTGAACACTCTGGGCCATGAGGTAGATATCGGGCTGCTAGCTACAAAGTTGTGAGAAACTCCCACAGTCCTAGGGATGCAATGCTCTTTGCCTTATAATGCATAGACCAGTGATCCAACCAGCTGATCTTCAGGTAGCAAAGCACTCTATCTCCAAGAACCTTAGAGAAGGGCTTGCTTACAAAGTGTGTGTGCTCCAGGAAAGGATTCACAAAGAAATCCTGTGCAAGCAGAGGAAGCCACAGGAACCATGACAAAAGGAAACAGATGCTGGGCTCCAAATAAACAGGACCTCTAAGAGCTGGAAACAGGAAGGCTCAGCAGGAAGGTAGTGGAGCTGCAGGGTGATACTGACCCCAGGGGCTGAGAGGAAGGGCTTCTACCTGGGATAGTCACTCATACTATTAATGAATGGAACCCTGAGTTCCTGCCCTTCTGCTGCCATTCCCCTACCTGAGTGTGTGTGTGTGTGTGTGTGTGTGTGTGTGTGTGTGTGTGTGTGTGTGAGAGAGAGAGAGAGAGAGAGAGAGAGAGAATTGAAGCTCACCCTACTGATTAATGAATCAAAGATTTTTCTAGGTTATTTACCCCCACTCCTCGGCAGGGACCCATAAAGAAATGGCTCATCTGGGCAGTGGTTTCTCAAGTGCCACCCAGCATGATTCAGCAGTGTAGTAGGTGCTTTACCCAGCTTCTGGTATCTGCCTCTTCTTGTTTCTGTGTGCCTCCTGTGGTTATTGTCAACACAAAAGCAGTCTCAAAGGGAATAAGAGATAAAAATTTATTCTGGAGTTAAATACGAGTGGCCATGGCTCAGGAACACTAATTGTTTTCCCCAAGTATCTTGCTCCACAGTTGCATGAGCTTTTATTAGTTGTAGAACAGAGAAACTCATAAATCACGGTGTTTACCCAATACTTTTGTGGGGGCCAGAGGTAACAGTTGCTGCAAACAGGGAGAGCTCTGCTATGTGTTTGAGATGGTAAATGATGGTATTCCTAGTAACTCTCCATAGCCTTCAACTTTGGTCATTTGGCCGTGGAGACTCTTTTTTTTTTTTAATTTTTTAATTTATTTATTTTCTATTTACATTTCAAATGCTAAAACCATTCCCGGTTTCCCTCCTCCCCAAAAACCCCCAACCCCTCCTCCCACCCCCTGCCTCCAAGTATATGACCCCCCTCCCCCCTCGATTTGCCTTTGTTGGGGCATCTATTGAACTTTCATCGAACCAATGATGATGCCCCATTGGTCCAACTCCTCCCACTGATGCCCGACAAGACATTCCTCTGCCACATTTTTGGCTGGAACCATGCGTACCCCTTGGTTGATGGTTTAGTCCCTGGGAGTCCTGGGGCATTTGGGTGGCCGACATCGTTGTTCTTCCCATGGGGCTGTAAACCCCTTCAGCTCCTCGGTACGGCCCTCCAACTCCTCCATTGGGGACCCCACACCCAGTCCAATGGTTGACTGCTAGCATCTGCCTCTGTATGTGTAAGGCTCTGGCAGGGCCTCACCCCCACCCCCATCCCCCCACTCCCCCCCCCCCGAGATAACCATGACATGCTCCTTTTGATATGCACTTCTTGTTGTCTATAATAGTGTTCGAGGTTTGGTGACTGTTTATAGGATGAATCCCCAGGCAGGGCAGTCTCTGGGTGGCCTTTACTTCAGTCTCTGCTCCACACTTTGTGGAGCCCTGAGCTAAGTGAGCAGGCATTTAAAAAGGTAAAATCCACAAGTTTGGTACCTCCCGTTGACATAGCTGTGAGGGTTGTCAGCAAGCAGGACAGGATGCGAACTTTTAATAAGAATAGGGCACAGTTGTGTCACCATGGTGCCTCTGTTTGATCAGAGTTACAGAAGAAAAACAAAGCAGGTTAGATCAAGTTCCTGTAAGTGCCATACATGCCCTAAGGTCAGACTGACTTTAGTTTCAGCTCAAGGTCAGGTCAGGATTTAGTAAATAAGTTTTTCTCACTTCAAAACCATGAGCTCCTCACACCCCCCCCGAAACCCCCACCCCCACCACCACCACCAAAAAAATCCACCATTTTCCCCAGCCTCCTGCATTTTGTTTTAGCAACAGAAAAGACTAAGACAGCACCAAGCACTGGCATTGTTCTGTTTCAGTTTTAAAGGTCAACACCTGTACATCAGTTGCCCTTAGTGACTAGGACCAGTTTGGAACAAGGGCTACCTGATGAGAGAATATGGAAATCTGGCTTAGAGCCTTGTTTTGATGCAGGACAAACTCATGGGACGGATAGTTTTCATTCTGAATTTCTTGTCAGGCCCTGGTTATAGTTTGGCTTGGGGTTCTTGCCTTTCCAGCTGTATGGTTTCTGGGCCTTTTCCAGTTCCTTAGGAGAATTACCTGCAAACAACACTTGCTCACACAGCCTGATCTCAGGACCTGATTCTGGGGACCCTGGACCTAGACGACCCCTGACATAGCCTTGAGATTTTTTTCCCCCTTCCTTTCTTCCTCTTGCTCAGGCCCCGCTCGCTCCGGGCCCGCTCTCTCTGGGCCGGCTTGCTCTGGCCTGGCCTTGAGATTTTTAAGGAAGAAAAGAAAAATGGCTCTGGATATTATGAGAAGGGGCAGGAAAGAAACTTCAGAGTGGGTCTGGTGTAAAAGCAACCCTTCTAAAGTGTCTTTTAAGGCACAGACTCTTAAACAGTGAGAGGCATGATTAAGTATGGGGTTTTCAAGACTCTTGACAACAGTAAAAGATTTCCGAATGCACAGCAAACAAAAATGAATTAAAAATGAATGATGCTCAAGAGTTTCTGTCAATGGTCACCCATGTTGCCTTTCCGTGATGTCACCGCAGCCTCCGTTCTGAACACACATGTGTGATTTGCTCTCTGAACGCCCTCATGCCACTCAACACCAACAGTCCCTGCCTGGAACACTGTCAGCTCAGAAATGAGACACTGTGTGTTATAAACCATAGTGTTTATCCTGTAGCTACAAAGTTTTCTATTCTTATGGAAACATTGTGCTATACTTATAAAAAACAAAGACTAAATGTTTCCCTCAGCCATTCCTCAGTGTGCAGTATATCTTTGCAATGTATCATATTAGAATTCTCTCCTTCCTACTGAGACAGGGCATCGGGCATCCTAGGCTGACCTCAGATTTGCTATGTAGCCAAGGATGAGCTTGAATTTTGAATTCTCCTGCCTCCATGCCAAACCAACCAAGCTACAATCTCATTCTTTTAAGATTTGATTTTTAAAATTTCTATTTGACTGGAGTTTCTTAAAAATAAAATGAGGGATTGGAAAGATGGCTCAGTAGATAAAAGCATTTGCTGCTCTTGAAGTTTTCAGCACCTGCATAGTGACTTACTTGCAACTCCAGCTTCAGGGGATCCAATGGCCTCTCCTAGATGTCACAGGTTCTAGCACATATGTAGGCACACACCAAACAAACAAACAAATAGAGAGAAAGAAAATTAATTTTTGCTTGGGGCTTGGAAAGAATTTCCAATGATTTTTGGAATGGTTCTGAACACACTTCTGTAATTTTGGACTATGTGTTTATATAAAATCAAAATGTTGACCAAGCCTGAAACTTGTTGAATATGCTCTTCATCCTTCAAAATCAAACATTCAGTCAAGATTTAATCTTATTAGAAAGCTTAACTCTCATCTTTAATAAATGGCATAATTGTTTGCATACCAAATAATTTTTTTTAGAAATAGATTACTTAATGACTTATTATCAGTGAATGTTTGATTTGGAGACCTATTTTATATATCTATATACCCAGGGTGGTATCCAATGTTGTGGGTTCAAAGGACTTGGGAAGAAAGAGTTTAAGACATTCAATTCTAAAGAATGTATATTTAGTTGCTATGGGTTTTTTTGTTTCCTAGTCAGGATGTATAAATGAAACCTTAACAGAAATGATAGGGGCAATGATGGGGGCTTGAGTCTCAGTGCGGGAAGGATGAGAAAAGCTTATGGTAGCTTCGGCCCTCTTCTGAATACATACTGAATAGAATTAAATTTAACGAGAACACCAGCTTCCCAGGGTCATGTTTCCAATAGCATATGCCTCCTAGCAAAAGAGAACATAGTTTATCTGAGTCATCCTGCAGAAACCTGAAAGGCACAAGCGACCAACCTGTCTGAAGGCCTTTTAGATGGAGAAGATGGTACAGTGTCAGGGCATCGCTGCTCTGTCTCCTCATTCTATGTTTGACAAGCCACAGCTCAGGTACAAATATGGACAACCATATTTCCTCCATGGAGTGAGAGGGGTTTAAGGGACCTTTAACTCAGAACTCAGCCTCTCCTAACCCTACCCATTTACTAACCCGTGTTTGAAGTCTGTCTTGTGTGTCATGAGCAAATAACAGGATACATTATATCCAGTTAGGGAGCCTGACAAACATTTGAAGGATGTGGCGGAGGTAATTCTGTGGCAGTGGGGAATTACCAACTACATGACTCACCCCTCTGTGTAGAAACCAGCTTTCAAAACTAAGTGTGCGTGCAGATAGATGAAATCCAATTTGGCCAGTTAGGACAAGTTCTGAGACTCCTGCCAAATGGAAGGAGCAAGGTCTGGGCTGCTCCCTCATGGTCTTCTGAGAGAGGCAGGAGCTAGGAACTCAGAAGGTAAACTCAGTGGACAGTCCTCACCATCAAGGAGACCTAAGAAGGTATGGTGGGGATAGGAGGACAAGAGCTACTCCCACTGAGCAGTGAGGATACATGCGGTGACGTCCAGAAGAAGCTCAAAGCACAGGGTTGCCAAAAAGTACAGTGTTTTTAAGTATTGGAATAATAAAAGTTCTTGCATCAGAAAGTTGTTATGAAAATTAGATGAGAGAATTCGAAGCATTTGGAAGACAATAAGATGATACATTAAGTGTCAGTACATTCAAAATGTTCAGAGGAGCAGCAAGTTCAGAAAAATATTGAGACTCATGATATGTACACATACATATATAATTATACACTATTGCAATCATTATATATTATAATCTAGTAATAAATAATGATATTAGACTACAGTATATTACATGCAAAATTATATTTAATGTTGTAATAATCTGTTAATACATCATTCAATGTTTTTATTACTAAACACTTCAAACTTCATATTTTAAGTTAACGTGAATATATTTGAATGTCTATATATTACAGCAATATACCATAATGCACTTTTAATATATGCATATTCACATGTTGTCTAATTTTATTTTTTATTAAATGAGTTTTAAATGCTACCAAATATTATGCATTAATATATAGGTATGTTATTGTACATGCTATTATATGTCAATATTATAGAATTATAATTCTATATGTATACTTCAGCCACATTCTCTAATTTTTTATTTGACATAATGTTATTTTAAATGCTACTGAACTTTACCTATTAAACTAGCATATAGATATTAATTATTAAGTTGTATAAAATGTAAAGTTATATATGTAAATTGGTAAATTGTATATTATTATATAACATAATAGATAGTTTGAATAATGTACAGCCCTGTTACCACTAGTGAGAGTCTCATGGTGGGAATAGCCTAGATCTTTGGAGAGAGAGGAGCACTTAGCTGATAGCTCATAGATATTGAGACTTGTTGAAGTGTCATAGGAAGAGTGGTGGTAAAGAATGTCAGGATCACATGGGAGGGTCTTGGAAGGCTACAAGCCATATTCTACAACAGTGGGATCTTCCCCTTGATTCACATTGTGTGGCTTTCACCTCTAAGTTGGATATGATCATTACTGTCTTGTTTGTTTTTTGTTTTTTTCAAGACAGGGTTTCTCTGTTTAGCCCTGGCTGTCCTGGAACTCACTCTGTAGACCAGACTGGCCTTGAACTCAGAAATCCTCCTGCCTCTGCCTCCCAAGTGCTGGGATTACAGGCATGCACCACCACTGTCCGGCTTGATCATTACTGCCTTGAATGAGACTTTCACAGATTGGGCCCATAACATTTTCTCATGAGCTTCTGAGGTTATGAGAGCTCCTTTTCTCTCTGATGATTTAAAGCGGTTAACAATTGCCAGGAAGAGAGATGCTTCTTGGCTAGTATTTCTGCCTGTAAGTTACCCATGTTCTTATAAGTAATGTCTACACAGTCCCAGAAAATTCACTGACCACCAAGCTGTTGTGTTGAGACACAACAGAACCAAAGATATGTTTGAAAGAAGTAGCTACAGGTTGTCCTTGAGCCTGTCAGATCTGGGGATCTACCTTCAATATCAGACCCAAGGAAGCTGTAGCTGAGGGTGAGCCATTGTGGGTCGAATACCTTTCCTAGGTGATGTAGAATGTACCTTCTTGCTGTGGAAGAAGTCATGTTTCCCCTGCTGTGTGTGGGTATGTACAAGAAAGGGCAGTTCAGATAAAATGATGGTTCATGTCACAGGGCAAGGGAAAAGGGACTCTCACTGGAAGGACTAGAAAATAATCAACTGGACAAGGGCCTGAGGAACAGGATCCAGGGGAACTCTAGAAAGTGTTGAGACCAAACTGCAGGAATGGAGGGATATGTACGTGAGAGATACATAGGCCAGGAGTCCCAGCACCAAGTTCAAATGCAGGCAGGAGCTGCCAACACAGAAGCAAGGTGGTGGGTATACAATGCCAGCTCAAACTGGCTGTGTCCTTGAAAAGTCTTGAGTGATGGGTAGTTGGGATGGAACCTTGGGCACAGGGGACTTGGATCAGGGGAGAGAGAGGTGCAGTTGTGAATGCAAGGAGGGCAGTGTGTCAGGATACAGGGTGCAGCAAGCCTGACAGGAGGAATACAAGACAGTCAGGCACCAGTGACAGCAAGGTTCCAGACTCAGGGACAGGGAAGACAGTCATTATCACTAACAGGACATGTATCCTGGGGAAAGGTTGGCTTTTATTTAATATTGTCACTGTTATCATTTGAAAGTTGATTGAGCTTGTCCCCCTGGTATAAGATTTAGAAATCTCAAAATTCAAAGAGAGTTCTGAAAAATAGATATTTTGGGGGTTTGTCATTGATAACCATCAAGTAAAGAAACCACTGGCTTGCTACTTGTTGGTAATTGGCAAGATTATGAATTTAAATACTGTATGAGTTCTCTGCATCCTTCCTCTTTCCTGTGCTCTCATCCATATGTGTGCACATAATGCATGCAACCTCCAAAACATGCTGAAAAGGTGTAGTAAGTCGTCTTCTGAGAATTCTGGGAAGGGTTAGGATGATGATCAGAGGACATTGGGGGTCTTGCTCTGAGTTTCTGACTGAGTTTAAAGCTCCCTAACTGGAAGACTGAACTGTGGAGGTGATTACTGCCTTCTCAGGCATTGTTCAAAGCAGCCTGACCATGCAAATGTTTCCTACCCAGGACATGCAAGCAGCTAAAGAAAGTTTTGCTGTTTGTCAAGGTCTCATTCAACTAGCTACTTGGGCCTTGGCCACCCTGGAGTAAGGCTGGTTTAAGCCCAATGGGCTCTCCTCGCTATGCCTGTTTATGTTTACAACATTCTCTGAAACCCACAGATACAACAGGCATACCTCGGAAAGCCTCATGCCCCAACTCTAGCTTTCCTTCCTTATCTACCCCTTTGTACCCCGAGGCCTTCATTGCAATCCAGGGTGATAGAATGCACAGATGCTAAGTGAGCAGTCTCTGCAGGGCTTTCCAGGCTGCTTCTGTGAACCTCGGTTGCAGAATGTGTATTTACCTTTCCCTTTCAAATTCTCCCAGGGTGACATCCTTTTCCTCCTTCCTGAGTCAGTGAGCTGTAATAGACATCAGGGGAGGTAGCCTTCCTATAATCTCCAGGTACTGGTTAGTAAGGAGCTTTCCCCTGAACTTCCCTGTTCTGGCCGTCTCTAGAGTGTCCAGTTGCATGTGCTCTTCTGTCACCATTGTGTGGAAGCAGTTTCCATTGCTAAGCAGGCCATCTGCCCTGTTGATTCCCAGCATTCCCTCGAAGAGCCATGTAAAGATAGCATGCAAACCCATGTGGTAGCACATAAAATAGAGGCGAGAAAATAACCCTGAGCTGGGGCTCCTCAGTCGACTCACCTGGATAACCTGGGGGGCGGGGTGCAGGTGGGGAGCCAAACTCTGCTTCAAGCATTTTTCTGACTCTTCCTTGGAAAGAAGGGTTTGGATGTATCGCTCTCTGAGATCCAGAGTGGTAGTCAGTTTTCCAACACTAGCACAAATCCCCATGGTAATGAACTTCTAAAGAGAAAAAACTTATTTCAGGGACTTTATTTCTCGAGGTTTATGATTGGGCCTTTGAACCTGTGATAAGGCCTCATATCCTGGCAGGAACATGAATCCGAACAAACCACTCATTTCACAACTGGGAAGTAAAAGAGTATTGCATGACATTTTTCTGGAGTGTTTACTTCTATTCACTCCAGATAGAGAGGACAGCATCAGGCCAGAGAACTATTCTACCCAAGTGCATCATGCAGAAACAACAAACTTACTAGAGTTATCTATAAGAGAGTGAGCGACCACCAGCAGCTACTGTACAGAAGTCTCTTCCTCTTCCAGCAGTCTTTAATCATTCACATAACCTTAAGAGGGAAGGGGCCTACCAAGCCTTCCTGCCCCCTCTGTGGGAATGTTAATAGGCTAGGTCTCCTGAGGGCTTTAGGCTGGTGGTGAACATAGCTGCTCTGAGTCAAGACTGCAATAATCATATCCATCTTGGTTGAAGGCATACTGAGTTCTCAGAATGTCTTTTGAGGGTACACCCCAAATAATCTGAAGGACTTCTACTAGCCCCTACCTTTTAAAGGTCTCACTATGTCCCAGGGGGATTGCTGGGGACTAAATAGTTGATACATTGTCATGTGTGTGTCCATTGTAGAGCCTAACTGTAGTGTAGCATCTGGCCAGCTCTGAGCCTCTATCATTCATCAGAATGAATAGAACTTAAATACGTGTTTAGTTTTCTGCCTTTCTTAGTCAGGTTATAGAATTAGGTAGCCCACCACACCTGGACATGAAGGCTCTGCCTCCGGGCGGTAGCCACTGTGCTTATCAGTTCTAGACTTGAATCTTTTTACTACATATATTCATTGGATAAAATAATGGGTTTCATTATAAGGTTTTTTTTTTTTTTGGTTTCTCTGTGTAGCCTTGGCTGTCCTGGAACTCACATTGTAGACCAGGCTGGCCTCGAACTCAGAAATCCTCCTGCCTCTGCCTCCCAAGTGCTGGGATTAAAGGCGTGCGCCACCACCACCCGACTCATTATAAGGTTTTTTTTTTTTAATTTACATTCCAAATCACTTCCCCTTTCCCGTTTCCTCCCTCCCCGAAAGTTCCATAAGCCCCCTTCCCTCCCTCTTTTCTCCACTCAACCCCCTCTCGTTACTCTGTCCTGGTGTTCCCCTACATCCAGTCTTTCCAGGACCAGGTTTCTCTCCTTCCATCTTTTTAGAAATCTATTGATATGCGGATTGTGTCTAGGGTATTCCGAGATTCTGGGTCAATATCCCCTTATCAGTGACTGCATACCATGTGTGTTCTTTTGTGATTGGGTTACCTCACTAAAGATGATATTTTCAAGATCTGACCATTTGCCTAGGAATTTCGTGAATTCATTGTTTTTAATTGCAGAGTAGTATTCCATTGTGTAGATATACCACATCTTCTGAATCCATTCCTCCGTTGAGGGACATCTGGGTTCTTTCCAGCTTCTGGCTATTATAAATAAGGCTGCTATGAACATAGTGGAGCATGTGTCCTTATTGCATGCAGGTAAAGCCTCTGGGTATATGCCCAGGAGTGGTATAGCCGGATCCTCCGGGAGTGTCATGCCCAGTTTTCTGAGGAACCACCAGACTGCTTTCCAGAGTGGTTGTACCAACTTGCAATTCCACCAGCAGTGGAGGAGTGTTCCTCTTTCTCCACATCCTCGCCAACAACTGCTGTCTCCTGTGTTTTTGATCTTAGCCATCCTGACTGGTGTGAGATGGAATCTCAGGGTTGTTTTGATTTGCATTTCCCTAATGACTAAGGATGATGAACATCTCTTTAGGTGCTTCTCAGCCATTAGATATTCTTCACGTGAGAACTCTTTGTGTAGCTCTGTACCCCATTTTTTAATAGGGTTACTTGCCTCTCTGGAGTTTAACTTCTTGAGTTCTTTGTATATATTGGATATTAGCCCTCTGTCGGATGTAAGGTTGGTAAAGATCATTTCCCAGTTAGTTGGTTGCCGCTTTGTCTTTTTGACAGTGTCTTTTGCCTTGCAAAAACTTTGTAATTTAATGAGGTCCCATTTGTCTATTCTTGATCTTAGAGCATAAGCTATTGGAGTTCTGTTCAGGAAATTCTCCCCTGTGCCCATATGTTCAAGGTTCTTCCCTAGTTTCCCTTCTATTAGTTTCAGTGTGTCTGGTTTTATGTGGAGATCTTTGATCCACTTAGAATTGAGCTTAGTGCAAGGAGATAAGGATGGGTCAATTTGCATTCTTCTGCATGTTGACCTCCAGCTGAGCCAGCACCATTTGTTGAAAAGGCTATCTTTTTTCCACTGGATGGTTTTAGCTCCTTTGTCAAAGATCAAGTGACCACAGGAGTGTGGATTCATTTCTGGGTCTTCAATTCTGTTCCATTGATCTACATGTCTGTTACTGTACCAATACCATGCAGTTTTTAACACTATTGCTCTGTAGTACAGCTTGAGGTCCGGGATACTGATTCCCCCAGAGGTTCTTTTACTCTTGAGAATAGTTTTAGCTATTCTGGGTTTTCTGTTATTCCAGATGAATTTTTGAATTGCTCTTTCTAACTCTATGAAGAATTGAGTTGGGATTTTGATGGGGATTGCATTGAATCATTATAAGGTTTTTAAGGATGCAGTTTGTGCACTTTGATCTTATTAACCCTTTCATTACCCTACTATTCCTCTATTTGCCTTGTGGTCTTTTGCTCTGCTAAATCATCCTCTTTTGGCTTTTATGCCTTAAACAAACAAACAAACAAAAGGTCTAGATTCTGCATGTAACAGAAAACACACGATGTTTGTCTCTCTGAATCCGGCTTCTTTTGCTTAACATGATGATCCATGCACTTTCCTGCAGATGACATCACTGTGCTCTTCGTGGCTGACTGAGTAAAATGCTCTTTGTAGATATACCAATGCTCTTTACCCATTCATCTGTGGATGGTCTCTAGGCTGCTTCTATAATCTGCTTTTGTGCATGGTGCTGCAATGAGCATGCATGTATCTCTATTCGCCAACTCAGATTCCTTCCCTCAGGTACGTAGCCAGTGGGTAGCCATTGCTAGAGCGGGTTCACATGGTAGTTCTACTTTTAGTTGTTTTTCTTTTTCTTTTTTTTTTTATTAGTGTCTCCATACTAACTTCTATAGTAGCTGCCCTAATTTGCATTCTTACCAACAGAGCAGAGCATTCCTCAAACCCTATATCCTTACCATTATTTGTTGCAGTTTGCTTTTTGGATGATTTATCTTTCTGACATGGGTGAGTTGTAACCTCAACACAGTATCAGTCTGTGTTTCGTTGATGGCTGAAGGAGTTGAATATTTTTCCATTATTTACAGGTCATGTTTATTTCTATTTCATTTTTTTTGTTTTGTTTTTTGATTTTTTTTAAAAACTGGTTACACACTTAAAAGGAACAATAGCACTTGATGTTTCTTCCCACACAGGTCTGTAGGTCTTAGGGTGACAGGGCATGGGTAAGGACCTAAATGACTTCTGGGGAAAGAGGAAAAGGGAGAAATGCACTCAGCCTGCTTAAGTTAGAAAGTCACCAAGCTCCTGGTCCAGCCAGAGGGAGGGAGCGCTGGGCTCCTGCTGGGCTCCTGCTGGGCTCTGTGAGTGAGTCAGCAGAGGATGGGAGGATGGTAAGTGGGCCTGGTAGGTCCTCAATCTGCCACTGAGTGAGAATATTGATTGCTCCAGTGCAAATGTGAGAGGGGATTGGTGGAGGGAGAGACATACACAGCAGAGGCAGAGGCAGAAGCATGAGGTGTCTGGCTTTTATATCCTTTCTCAGGAGTCTCCTGGTGAGAGTGAAGCCAGTCCCTGTTCCTTATAGAAACCTGAGTCACTGGTATTGCCTTTGAAATGGGCTGGAGGTGAGCCAGCATGGGAGGGACGGGCAGGACAAGGAGGTGTGGAGCTGGTGACAGGCTGTGAGCATCCATCAGCAGCTGTGGCATTTGCTTCTTTCTGAGCTGGACAGTGTTTATGAGCAGCCACAGTGTCCCCTGCAGAGAAAAGGGCTGAGCCAGACAGTCACGGATAACACCTTGGTGTATTATTTTTACCAGCCGATCTCCCTGTCCAAAGAGGGAATTAGTATTTTGCTAAAAAAGAATATAACTTAGGAGCTGGAGGCACCACATAGACAGAAGGAAAAGATTCTGTTTGTTCTGCGACAGGGTCAGCTCATCTAAGGAGAATACTCACCTCTCCTCCTTGGCTATGTCTGGAATTAATCAGAGTCAGACTGCTGGGTGCCAAAGAGAAATGAGACATGCAGTCCTTGAATACTGAACACCACAGATCCCAGTTGCTGTGGGATTCTAGAGAGAGAGAGGGGAGTCTGGACATATCCACATTGATACAGCATGCCGTCGTTAACAACCAAGGACCTAGTTCTGCAAACATTTATGAACTGGAAGCTCTTGCTAGCATCTGTGACTGTGAATAAGTCTAAGACTGTGACATATTCATGTCTCTCTTCCACCCCCCCGCCCCACTACCCTTCATTCCTCTCCTTTCTTCTCTGTTCTTACACTTCATTATTTCTCCTTTCTGATGATTTTGATGGTTGGCAGGAAGGAAGTTCCTATCATATCACTTAGTTGAATAATCTCATAAAAAATCATAATCTCTGAAAGCACAATCTTTACATCTCAATTTTATCTATTTTATAAAAGAACAAAACCTAAAGCTGTTTAGCCTTAAGTAAATGTTTCAAAGAAGATTGTTTCTCTGAACATATCATTATTTATCTTCAGACATTTTTCTGAGCTAACATCAGTAGGTTGGAGTTTTACTTTTGGGAGAACACACATCTGTGTGTGTCTTGAGTTTAGAACTTGTCAAGGTCTCCTTTTAAAGGAAGGTGACATTCTCAAGTTGCCTCCATTTCCCCTCTTTTTCCTCTCAGTTTCAGTGAGTAGCGTTGTTACTGTGTTTGCTCACTGTGACTCCATGCTCCAACATGTTCAAGGCTTAACCTCTTTTACCTGTGCTCTTGTTTGGAAAGAGTCATTACAGAAGGGGTCAGTTAAGGCCAGGTTATACCAGAAAACAGTGTGCCTTCTGCCTGTGCCTGAAGATCTCAGGAGTTGAGGAAAACTGTAACCAAATATCTGACCAAAAACAGCTTAAGGGACAAAGAATTTATTTTGGCTCACAGTTCAAAGGAATACAGTCCATGGGGGGGGTGGGGGAGGGAGGCACAATAGCAAGAGAGGCTAGTTCATGTCAGAGAAAGAAGAATGCCAACTCTCTAATGCAGTGGTTCTCAACCCTAACGCTGCAACTCTTTAATGCAGTTCCTCATGTTGTAGTGAACCCCAACCATAAAATTATTTCTTTGCTATTTTATAACTGTCATTCTGTTCCTATTATCAATTGTAGTGTAAATACATGATATGCAACCCTGTGAAAGGGCCATTTGACCCCCAAAGGGGTCACAACCCATAGGCTGAGAAACACTGATCTAATGGCTTTTCTCTTTTACCTCTTTTTATTTAGTCTGGGACCTAGGAAAGTGTGTGAGATTCACTTAATCTGAAACTAGGGAAGCTGATGTGTAACTATAGTCTAGAACAGAGGGCAGAAGAAGACCCATGCTTCATCTCAAATTGAGAGAGAGAGAGAGAGAGAGAGAGAGAGAGAGAGAGAGAGAGATCCATCTCTTCTGCCTTTTTTTGTTTCCTAGGCCAGTTGGATGTTCCCAGTCACCATGGCTGAGGGAGGGGGTGTAGGGGTGGGGAGGTGGGGAGGAGGGGCAGGAACCACTTAATCTACCAATTCAAATGCTTATATTTTCTGGAAACATTTTCACAGAAGTATCAAGAATACTCCTTTAACATATTTGAGTTCCTTTTTCTTGGTCTATTCAAAATGACAGATAAAATTAACAACCATAATTGATATTTAGTGTAGCAGTAAAGAATTTAGATCCTGGAGTTAGAGACAGGTTTGAACTTCTTCCCTGCTGTTTACATGCCGTGTGGCTATAATTAAAGCCACTTAACCTTCGTGCCACGGTTTGCTCATCTGTGAGATGGAAATGAAAAGAGACCTACCATCAGACCCACGGCGAAGATGAAGGCTGATGCTGAGTGATGACATGGGCAGTTAGCTGGAAGCCATCTTAAAATCCATCTCACCCTGCATAGCCATGATAACCAGACAGTAGGGACCAATTCGGAGAAAAGTAAATTTATCACAAGCACATGTCTTAAAGGGACATTCCCAAACCTGGGTGCTCCAGGTCAGTTATCCACGTGGCCTCTGGTTGCAGCCAAAAGACACAGTAATCCTGTGATATGAAGCTCTCTGCGAAGTTTACCATCACCTTGCTTTATAAGTAGAAGGTAGATATTCAGAAATACTGATAAATAGTACAGGAACCATCGCCCAGGGTTGAGTGTGAACCTGCTGCACCTTCAGGTACCTGAAGCAGTAGCTATGCTTACATATAGTCATATGACCAGTGAAAGGTTCAGGTTAGGGCAGCTGCGTCACCCAGACAATCGGATTTTTCCAGCTCCTTTGTACTCTTTGGGGATAACAACTGTACACATGGTCCACCATTGTCTAGATCATCCTTCTGCAGCCTGCAACTGATTCTGTAGGAAAATAAAACAGGAGTCCAGGAGGAACACGTAGGTAATGGCACCTGAGTGAAGTGTCCGTGGGTAGACTTGCTAGGTTGGGCTAAGAAAGGCATGGAACCTGGACCTAGCTGCCAGCTGGTTGCTGATGCCCTGGACCATGTCTGGTATAGGTCTGAGTTTGCTGAGGCCCTGGCCTGTATTCTTAAATTGTTCTATGTGTATATTTATCCCCGGGGTGTTCAGGCCATTCTTCCTTTCCCAGTGAGTTTATCCTCTTGTCGACCAAATATGCCCTTTAGCGAGGAAGTTTTTCTCTTCACTTGTGCGTGTTTATTAAGATTCTTTCCCCCTCCCAATATAATATTTTATTAAATATTTAGGAATTTCATTCAACGCACCCTTATGATTCTCTTCCCATTCTTCCCAGGTTCACCTTCCCACCCTTGCCCAGCTCCAAAAAAATTAAAAAGGAAAGAAAACCCTCCAACCAAGCCCAGTTTTGTTGCCTATACACCCAGTGGAGCAGGGTCAGACTCCCAGTGACTAGACCCTTAAAGAAGCCTGAGCCCTTTCCCACCAGCACCCCCACCAGAAGCCATCAACTGTGAGGAGCTACACTTCAGCCTCTTTATCACAATTTTTAAGGACTCTCTTCGACATTTTCATGTCTGGACTGTTTCTTCCCCTTTTTAGGAGGGGCAGTGGAGGTTGGCACAGAAGCCTTCAGTGTCTCTCAATCTCAGTTATGAATCTGCAGCTATCGATACCACTGCAGAAGAAGCTTCCCCGCCCATTGCTGCCCATGGCGGCAGGAATCATGGATATCAACAAGGTTCCCCATAGCATCATGAATCCTGGAAGGCTTTTGAGGAGACTGAACTCAGAAAATGAATTCTTCTTCATCTTGGATATCTTGTTCAGAGTCAGAGTGGCCATGCAGCTAGGTATGTTTGGGGGCAGTATTGCACAAGCTCCAGGTGGCTGCATACTGGTAACCTTGCCCTTGCCTCCAGTGGTCCTGCCAGTATTCTAGGCAAGAACCATGATGACCATTGTGTTTGCAGCCTGCTGGCCCATACCTGTCTCCGCTGCCACATCTCTGGTCAGCTTCTCTCCATTGTGTGGACTGCTCCATTCTGCCCTTCTTTTTTCCCCTCTCAGGTTGGGAAGAATTTCTAAAACTTAGTTGGGCAGGTTCCTTGGGAGCCACCAATTGTCACCAGACCTTGCTCATCTCCAAAGCCTCCTAAGCCCCAAAGGTCTCTGTGTTTGCCACGTGTCTGTTGTTACATTGCTTGGGATGAAGTCATTCATCCTCTTCTTTGGCTAAACATGAAGAAGTAGATGCAAGAGTGACCCACTTCTCACCAAGATGCACTCAACGCCTCAATAATCCAATCAAGGGACTGCTGCAAATACCCAATCCCAAGCCTGTCACCCTATGGAAGATGGCATGGTTTGGGGGAGGGGGGAGGTGTTCATCACAGGGCATCCCACTTTATCAATAGCATGCCTCAGGCAGAGAATGAGAGTGTTCCACACTGCTGCATATGTGTCATAAATTTAACATTGTCCTAGCTAGCAGCTGTTCTGGTGCACAACGGCTTCTGAAGAAATTGTTTTGATGACTTTAAATTTAAGCCTATCTCAGTGTCTTTGCAGCCATAGTGTCTACTTGGACATGCTGGTGTGTGGTTGTATGAGTCATACTGTGAGGCTATGGAGAGCAAAGCCTTGGCTTGGTATCAGTCCCAGCCTTTACTATTCTATTTTGATTGCACAAAGTGCTTGATACATATCTGTTGAACTGACTTGAATCAGTTCATTCATACACTCAGAGTGATGGCTTGATAGCCCTGAGCATATTCCAAATAGATTTCAAAGGCAATTGAAAAGGAGATTGTTTTAATCAGGGACATTACATAAATGAACACTAGTTATTATTAAGACTTAACACGATGGGGATTTATTTTGCCAGTACACCACTGGGCAAACGGGTCCAGACTGGCTTTCTTCCCAGTGACTTGTCTCTAGGCTGCTTTTGTCACTGCAGCAGCCATAGTAATCCTAGACAGAGGTCTCTGCCAAGCCAGTATGGATTATCAATGCTTGATCTTCAATTGCTGCAGTAGCAGCCCCGCCTTATCTGAGAGTTTGCGTTTTTTGAGGTTTTAGTTACCAGAAGTCAGTCTTGGGCCAAAAACTCTGAATGTAAAAATCTCCAAAGATAATCCACAGGTTTTAACTGTGCACTGTTTTGAGCATGGTGAAATCCTATGTTACCTTGCTGTGTCCTACCTGGGAGGTGAATCAGCCCCTTTGTTCAGGGTGTCCACACTATTAGCTGAGCACATGTCATTCACTTGCTGCTCATCTCAGTTACCAGATAACTGCTGTGGGGTTAGTAATGCATGCATTCCTAAGTCCCTGGGCAGCAACCTATGCCATTCGCCCCTATATTTCATAAGACATGGACTTTGTCATCCTGCCCCTGTAAGTACAGGGCATATGTGCATGTGAGTAAATGTGTGTGTATAAAGATCATATACTAACCTATAGCTCACTATAATTTCTCTATTTCACTATCAGTTATCACTGTTACTGTGCCTAATGTATAAATTAGACTTCATTTTAGGTGTGTGTCTAGGAAAGGCATATTATATGTAAGGTTTGATATTATCTGTGATTTCAGGCAATCTACTGGGAGCTTAGAAAGTATCCTCCTGTCTAAGTGGGGGACAGGAAGAAATACAGAAGAAGCTAATGGCACTGCCCAAAATTGTTAGATTAAAGGTCCATCTGGAGAGAGAAGCACAGAATTAAGACTGTATAAAGAATATCTGGGGTGAGGAGTAGGGTAGAATATGTGAGAGACAGGGATATTAGGCGGGAACCAGAGGAAGTAGCATGGGAAAAGGTCCTGGGGCAGAGGGTAAGGCAAATGGAGTTACGAAAGAAACACCAGCCCTCCTCTTCTGAGCACTCTGCACTTGTAGATCCAATCAACTGTGGATTGAGAATATTTTGGGGAAATTTTATCTTTTTGTTTTGTTTTAGATAGTTTTATTTGCATTTGGTACCAGGGACTGAGCTTAGAGCATCTTGCTTGCTAGGTTCTGATCTATAGACCCAGTCTAGAAAACTGCATCTATACCAAAGAGGTACAGTTCTCTCCATCTTTCTCTCAACAATACAGTTTAATAACTATTGATGGCAGCATTTACCACTTACACAGTGTTAGGTGTAAGTCATGTAACCATGGTTTCATATTCACAGGAGGATGTTAGGTTCTATGGCAATATAATAGCATTTCACACAAGAACTTCTGCATCCTCAAATTTTAACAACCATGGGGATTCTAGAACTAATCTTCTCATGGACACTGCATGGTAACTATAGCTTACTAGATTAGTAATGTGTGGGTGGAGGGGAGGGGCAACTGACAAGGGAAATGGGGAAGGAATCTTTACTGATGGCCTTAGCAGTGATAAAATGAGATGCATGAATCTGTCCCTTCTTTAATATGCCCCGCACTTTTCATCATGACTTTAGTCTTCCTCTCCTCCAAGTAAAGACTTCATTCTGTACCATAGACAGTTACCTTAGAGTTGGCAGACAGTTAAGCTTCTCTAGTGTTCATAAAAATACAAACCAAATGGTAGGTGTCATAGCACACTACTGTAATCCAGAAGGAGATAGGAGAATCCACATTTGAGGTCAGTCTGGGATACATAGCAGGATCCTGTCTCTAAGGACCTAGAGCTGGGGTGCAGCACTTGCTTATCATGGATAAGGCATGGGTTTGATCCTCAGTGTGCGCGCGCGCGTGCACACACACACACACACACACACACATGACGGGGGGGGGAGAGAGAGAGAGAGAGAGAGAGAGAGAGAGAGAGAGAGAGAGAGAGAGAGAGAAGCCATCAAACTGGGAGAATATTTTCTACATATATAACTTATTATAAGGGTCCAGTATCCAAAGGACAGAAAGAACTATTTGTAACCATAACATCTCAATAATAAAGATGTGCTAAAGAGATGGTTCTGTGTTTAAAATCACATACTGGCTTTTTTTTTTTTAACAGAGGATTCCAGTTTAGTTCCCGATTCTCACATATGAGTAACTCCAACCAAGAAATCTGAAACCTTCATCTGAACTCTGTGGGCACCTGTACTCACACATACACATCCCCATACATGTAATTTAAACATCTTTTTTAATCAAGCATTTTGTTTAGCTTATTCTGCTCCCTTTATGACAGCCCAGCCAAGCAGGGCTCCAGAAGCAGCATCCTGAAGTTACTGTCATGGCAGGGGCTCGATGTGGCCTCAGCTTCAGCCAGTACAGCTGCCCCCTTGTCTTGCTTTCTAACTAGACATTAGTCTTCCTAATGCTGCGACCCTTGAATACCCTCTAATGATACCTAGCCATAACATTTTATTTTTGTTTCTACCTCATAACTGTACTCTTGCTGCTGTTCTGAATCGTAATGCAAATATCTGTGTTTTCTGAAGGTCTTAGGTGACTGCTGTGAAAGTGTTGTTAGTCATGCCCCAAGGGGTCATGTCCCACAGATTGAGAACCAACGATCTACAAATGCTATCTCAACCTCTGAATATGTACAAGGATTTTAACTTCTAACTTCAAGCAAATACTTTCTGCTCTACCTGAAACACCTTCTCATTCCCTAGAAAATCCCTACTCATCCTGCAAGGCCCAATAAAAATATTCCTCTCTGTGACTCATTAAGTGTGATCTATCTGCTGTACTTCCATTGTGCACCCAACAAAACTCTCCCCTCTTAGAACACAAGCCTCACTGTGCTGTAACCCTTACATATTACTAGTTTTCTCCCCTGTCAATCAAGAATGAACCCCTAAGGATAGGGATGACTACACCTTTGTGGCAAGACATTGCCTGAATGTTGAGGAGTGAATGAATGACTGTTCTCTCCCACACCTTGTGTGTCTTCATGTGATTTACGTGTCTGTAGAACAGATTGGGTAATCTGTGAGGTGATGAGCGTCTAAGACAAGGCTTTGAAGGATGACAACAGAGTTGATTTTCATTAAGAGTCCATTTTGCTCCCCACCAGCAAGCACGGTCTTATAGCTGCCTGACCACACTCTGCAAGAGAGGAGAAAGAATATTTTTAGCATAAATTCAATTTCTCTTTCCCAAAGCCTTTGAGGAAGTTTGTGAGGCACAGAACTCATGTATGGAGTTCAATTGTCTCATAAGCCCAGAGTGATCCTAAACCACCCTTCCAGTGGTTCTGAGGGAGAGAGGGAAGCAGGTGGTCTCTTGTCTTTGACCTGGGGTTGTAAGCAACAGCTTAGCAGTCATGAATCAGCAGGAGCCATCAGAACTGTCATCAAATGGGTCGTTTAGCAACAGAGTGTTCCCAATGGTGCCAAACTCACTTTGCTCAATGGGGCATGATACAGGAAGGGGGGGATCCTTGACACTTAGGCACTGATGACTAATGGAAATGATTGGATGAAGTAGGATTTAAAGGAGGTCTCAAGTGAGCCAGCCACCTGTGCCACTGGAAGAGGGAGCATGATGGAGGGGCATGCTGAAAGCTTTCATCAGACAACACATGGCTCAGAGCATCTGAGAAGAAATGCAGTTTTGGAGACACATGGCAGGAAAAGTACTGGGTCCAGGTCAAAGCCACAGAGTGGCTTTGGCTGTCCATTGTATAAATTTGCAGGGACCACTTACTCAGAGGACACTGGGGTATCACAGTGCACTGTCTGCAGAATGACCCGTGACTCTGGGTTTCTTTTAGCTTCATGGAGGTAGTCTTCTCTGTTCTAATAGGGAAATGTGTGTTTGGTTGGGAACATGTGTAGGTCAGTGTTTCTCACCACAGGTGGAACCAAATGACCAGTAAAGTAAGTGGTAAGCCCAGGAAAGATCGACAAAGGCCTCCTGTTCTACTACTTGGGTCCCTAGGGCCAGTGAAATAGGAGGACAAGAATTAGAGTGAGGTCTCTGAGATACCAGCCTGGACTGGATGGTCCCCAAGGGTAACTGTAGCAGCTAGCACCAACTGTTTTCACTGGCTCAGCCCGAGTTACTGTAGCTTATAAAGGCACAGCTGTTTCTCACCTTCAAAGAGCCATCAAAGAGCCGGAGAAATGGATCCACAGTTAAGAGCACTTACCTCTCTTCCAGAGGACTGACCCAGCTTCGATTCTCAACACCCACATGACAGCTCACAATTTACTGTACCATCAGTTCCAGGGAATCTAATGCTTTCCTCTGGCCTCTGTAGATACTGCATACGTGTGTTGCATGGGCATACATACTGGCAAAATACTCATGCACATGAAATAAAAATAAATAAGCATTTTTAAAAAGTGGTCATCGGGACAGTTTGCTATCTCTCCTGAGAGGTGATGTCAGGTCAGAAGTCGAAGCAGACACACCCATCTTCAGTTGTATATGCTGGTGACATTCTGCTTGGATTTTATATCCATATGATGATGGTCTTTGTCCACATACCACCTCCCATGCCTATGATACATTGCCACATTATCAACTTGTACTCTGATCTATCTTAGGAGGGAGCCCTACCTAGGAACATGAACTTGTATCAGTAAACTATCTGGGCCTCAGTTTCCTTTCTGTGCCACTGGGGCACTGGGGACACTTGTGGGCACTTTGAAAGTAAGCCATTTAGCACAGGTGAGTGTTCCATTTGTTCCTTTGTGCCACTGTTTGAGATCATTCCAGTACTTTTAACTGAGATCATTCCTGCTTCCCTACTTCCTGACATCTTATTCCCACTCTATATTCCTAATATCCCTTAATATTTTAATTCCCCGAGAATCAAAATTCACTGGAAAAATAAGAATGGGCGAGAGGGATAGAGAGTTGATGGTTGAATGACAGCTAGGCAGAAAACACTTCTGAGTAAGGTGACTATGGGTAAGGATTATGTAACTGTGCATTTCAAAAAGCCAAAGAAAAGGATTTTGAATGTTTTCATTGTAAAGAAAGGCTAAGTGTTGGAAGAGGTAGAGGTAGCTAATATGATTCAAACATTGTACCAAGTGCAAATGTATCAAAGTATCTCCTAGTAGCTTTGTGGGACTCCTATGTTGATGCTATAAACTATCACAACAGAGGCAAATTATAGAAGAAAGAATTTATTTAGGCTTACTCTTTCAGAGGAAAAAAATCCATAGTGTTAAGGGTGGCATGATAGCTAGAGCAGGACTATCACATATTCTACTGAAAACATGAGACAGAGAGGAAGAGAAATAGAGTGAGGCTATATATGCTCAAAGCCGTATATAGCCCAGTGATACACTTCCTCCAGTCAGGCTCTGCCTCTTACAGGCTTCACATATGGATGCTTTGGTGTGTGTATGTATGTGTGTGTGTGTGTGTGTGCGTGCGTGTGTGTGTGTGTGTGTGTGTGTGTGTGTGTGTGTGTGTCAGAACTCAGCCTATATCTGAGTCCTGTTGACCATAGTATGATGAGATTGGAGAACAAAGAATTCTAAATCCCTTGGTTCCATTCTCAGTTTGACCCATTATGAAGCATGTAGTGTTAGTCAAATCATGTTGTGTCTCTAGATGTCTGCCTTATCATTTGTGATTGTTGATTTCATGTGCTAACGTCACTGGACCATGGCTGGGTTTGGCGACACTTACCTTTAGTTCTGGCATTTGGGATTCAGAGGCAGGTGGAACTCGAGTTGCAGGCCACCTTGGTGATAATTGGAAATGTTAATGTGGGTGTATCTATGTATCTGTGAGTTGTATTTCTGAACAGGCTTAGTATTTGAGTAAGTTGACTGAGCCAAGTACATAGCCATCCCCAGCACTGGTAAGCTGCATCTGTCCAAAGCCCAAGTAGCACACAAAAGCTGACACTTGCCCATAGCAGGGTTCTTCTTGTCTAACTTAGCATTGTCCTGCTTTGGAGCTTGAATTGAAATCTTGGTTCTCCTTGAATCTGGAGCCTGCTGATCTTTGGACTAGAACTTATACCATCTTCTCTCCCGGGCCTCCAGCTCGATGACTCACCCTGCAAATCTTGGGACTTGTCTGCTTCCATAACAACACGATCATATCCCTTATAACAAATCTCTTTATATATAGACACATCCTGTGGCTCTTGTTTGGAGAAGTCTGACTAATATGCTACCCTTATAAGTGGAATAAGATGTCTATCATACCAGCTCTCCATGGTTCTTTCTATGATTAAGTGAAGATTTTCTGAAACTCAATGCTACTTCCACGGCAATCATTGTCATTGTTGTCATCAATCACTATTATCACCACCACCACCACCACCACCACCACCCCCACCATCATCAGTAGCAGCAGCAGCAGCAGCACTGTCATTGGCAGCAAGGACCTGAGAGTAGTTCCAAAGTCAATTCAGTTCTGGTCTGATACACCTGACACAGTGGCCCATCCTCTTCTAGATACCTCACCTGTCCCCTTTCTAGTTGCTCCTCAGTGAAGGGGTAGTTGTTCCTACCCTTTTAGCCTCCTTGGTCCCTCAGTTACTTTCTTCTTCTTACCTGGATCTTCAGTCTTGTCCCTGGAATAATTACTTTTTCATCTATAAATATTTGACAATGTGGCCTCCCAGGGAGCAGCTCCTGAGGAGGTTTGAGAACTGCTCTGAGCACCAGCACCTGCTGAACAGGTCTGACTAGGGCTGGAGACCCACCAGACTGACTTGCCATGCTAGAAGAAACAATTAATTCTCACTTGGAGCTATGCAGCCAGGGTGGCCCTTTGGAACCAATGTACTTGGAGGGAAGGCCCTAGACCACTGGGCATGGCTTCCCAGAGGAAGATATATGACCGCAGGCCAGGCCACCGTCTTCCACAAAGGGTAAACCTGGGAGAGACTCAGCCAAGTACTATCTGCCATAGCACTCCTGTGACTGGAAAAATGAACCCTCCTGTCCTCAAGGGGATGAGGTTGACACGGAAAGCCACTTCCCGCTGTCAGAAATAACCCTGGCACCAAATTACTAGGAGCTTGAGAGGCTCTGAGAGTTAATTCATTCTATCATAAAGATTATGGGAGATGGAGATCCCAGGAAAACACAGCAGGCAATTCCAGAAGGACTGTGTTTATATCCTGCTCCCACAAAGAGGGCCCAGAGCTCTCTGCCACACTGAGCCAGGCTCCTATCCACAGACATCATGCGTATTTCCATACAATTTATCGTCTTTCTTGTGTTTTATTTAAGAAGCTCTGATGCCTCCTTACAGTGAGGACTTAACTGAAGCAATTAGGTTTGTGCCATTGCCTTCTCTTCTAAAATGTACTACTTCGTCATCTCCTGGAGTTCAGAGTACAGTGATTTAAGTCCTCTGCACGTGGCTGGAGGAAGGCGCTCCTTTCACTAACCTTTAAGCACCTGATTGAATCTTATTTGTCATCCAGAGATGACAGCAGCCATATTCATTCTGACCAAACACCAAGTTTAAAGAAAGGTCTTTCGCAACACAGGTTTCACAGGCATGAGCATGGAGTTCGGCATAAAATGTTGCCTTCATGATTCTTTTAATCCTGGAAGAAAAACCAGGCTGCCATTTCTAATGAAAAGAATTAAACTTTAAGAACAGCTCCCCAGCTTTGTTAGTCTCCAGTGTGTGGGGGTTGGAGTGGCAGGGGGGCCTTTAACCGTGGGATCTGGGGAAGCTTTATGTTTGGAGCTGGGAGGAGGGAGGTCTGACACTAAGCCAGCTCTGCAGTAGGAGGCCCTGCTCTGTGGTGAGAAGGTTTCAGATCAGGGAGACTCACACCTCCAATGCCTTTCTTTTCTCAGATACAATCAATTCATTAAGTAGACAAGAAGGGGGTACCTTTACAGCAGTTATCATAGAATTCCCAAGAGGGCCTCATTGTTTTCTTATAGGACATTCTGAAATACATTCCTATCATTACTGTCCCCAGAAGTTGCCCAGACTTCCCGAGACCCACAAAGCATTCAGAGGAATCTATAGTTAGTGACCCTTCACATTCCCCAGAGCAGGGAAGGATGAAACTAGGTTTCAAGCTGTGTGGTTTAGAGAGTAAGAATTCACTAATCAGAATATACCATCCAATTTGGGACATGAAGAGGCAGTTGGCCCCATTTAGGTTTAGAAGTAAATCTGAGCGAAAGTAGCTGTTGCTGTGGTTATTGGGTGGAATTCAAGCCATGTGTGCAGAGATGCTGAATCACAGAGCTGTAGTCAAAATCCCAGAAACAGGCTCACAGTGGAGTCTGTCAAACATGCCCCTTTACTCGAAAGTGAAGGCTGACCAGTACGTTATGGTGCAAAGCTGGAAACTATTTTTTTTTTTCCTTTGAGGCACATAAAATTCTGATGCTTGACAGTCAGGGTTAAGCTCTGTAACTGAAAACTCTGAAAAAAAATTTTTTTAATTGGATATTTTCTTTATTTGCATTTCAAAAGTTTTCCCTTTTCCAGGTCTCCTCTTAGGAAAACCCCTATCCCATACTCCCTCCCCCTGCCTCTATGAGGATGCTCTTCCACCCACCCTCTCTCTCCTGTCTTCCCACCCTGGCATTCCCCTACATTTGGGCATTGAACACCCTCAGGCCCAACCAAGGGCCTCTCCTCCCACTGATGTCCAACAAGGCCATTCTCTGCCACATATGTGGTCAACGCCATGGGTTCCTCCATGTGTGTTCTTTGGTTGGTGGTCCAGTCCCTGGGAGCTCCAGGGAATCTGGCCTGTTGACACTGTTACTCCCTCCACGGGGATGAAAACCCCCTCAGCTCCTTCAGTCCCTCTCCAACTCCTCCATTGGGGATCCCCTCGCTTAGTCTAATGGTTAGCTGTGAGTATTCGCCTCTGTATTTGTCAGGCTCTGGCAGAACCTCTCAGGAGACAGCCATATCAGGCTTTCATCAGCAAGTACTTCCAGGTATCCACAATACCGTCTGGGTTTGGTGACTGTACATGGAATGGATCCCTGGGTGGGGCAGTCTCTGGATGGCCTTTCCTTCAGTCTTTGCCCCACACTTTGTCTCCATATTTCCTCCTGTGAGTAATTTGTTCAGCCTTCTAAGAAGCACTGAAGCATCCATACTTTGGTCTTCCTTCTTAGGCTTCATATGGTCTCTGAATTAAATCTTGGGTATTCCGAACAAACTCTGAGATCTTAAGTAAGCTGATGATAAACTCAGATGAGAGGCAACAACATCCCCCTGTTTCATATAATAATGTCTAGGTACCTATCTAAGGGCAACCTGGGAGTTATGAGCCCAGGGGAAGCTCTTGGGATATAGCAAAGCAAGGAATGGAAGACTTAGGTTTCAAGGTACACACCAAACATTTATCTGTCACATCCACAGGAAAGCAGAAGATGGATGGAGTTCCTATAAAGCTGTGCCTCAATTTTCCCTGGAACCATATGGAAAACACCCTTAGTGGTCATATTACTTTCCTGTTGTTGTGACAAAAAGCTGTGAACAAGACAACTTGTAAAAGAAAAGGATTTAACTGGGCTTATGGTTCCAGAGGGTTAGAGTTCTAGAATCCATGATGGTAGAGCAAAGGCATGGTAGTAGTAACAGCTGTGAACTCACATCTTGAGCCAAGGGGTGGGGGGGGAGAGAGAGAGAGAGAGAGAGAGAGAGAGAGAGAGAGAGAGAGAGAGAGAGAGAGAGAGAGAAACTGGGAGTGGGGGAATGGCATGAGTCTTTTAAAGTCTCAAAGCTCTCTCCCAGTCACATACCTCTGCCAACAAGGCTACACCTCCTAATACTTCTCAAACAGTTCTACCAACTAGAGACCAAGTATTTAAGGTTATGAGCTGATGGGAATCATTCTCATTCAAACTAACACAATGACAAAGGGAATCATAATAGCCTTGGCACTGTGCTGGTACCAAGAGAGGCAGCCATCTCTTCTCTCCTCTGCTCTCTGAGTACCATCTACTTGTGTGGTAACCCAGGCCCTCTACTGTTAGTGTTGATGCTTCCTTTGGATCTCCTTTTGATCCTTGGGTTTAATAACTGCTCTCAGGAAGCTCTGGTAACTGATTTGGAGCAGGAACATGAGCTGTACACAGAGTATGGGCTGGAATGTGGGAGGGAGCTAATGGAACGGGAATAAGTCTGTCTGGAAATATATGTTTTTGATCGACTCTTGCAGCCTGGATAGAGCATTGTTTGATCTTTGGGAATGCTAGCACTATCTGCAGGAAGCAAGTGTGTAGACTATGGGCACAGACTATAGGTGTGAGTGCTGGCACCAGGCAGAGATCTTTGCTTTGGTATGGGACGGAGATCACATGGTTTGACAAGGGTTTTAGATCATAGGAAGGCAAAAATATGCTTAAGTTCTGTTGGTGTTTCTGTGTTTATCCTACAGAAGCAATTCCTATCCAAGCCTGCAAAGCTCATTTCCTTATATCTTTGGTTTTAAAAGATGTGGAGGCAGTAAGATGTGGGGAGATTGGAAACCTAGAGATCTGCAGGACGGCTCTGCTCTCCAGTCCACAAGCTGTGTGATGTGAATAAGTCATTGGGATGCTCTGAACTTCATTGTTATATCCAAACAAGGAAGGTGTCACATAGGCTCTGTGAATGTGAAAATTAAGAGATAAGTCAATACAGTTATTAAAATAAGTAAATGGAAATAAGATTCGCATTAGCGCATTGTGTGACAGTGAGATCTAGTGTCATTCTTTGATACCCCAGACTTAAACAGAACCAACTATGTGTTTTGTCCTCCTTCCCATGTTCTATCCTTCCATAGGCTTCCCATTGCCTCTTCTGGAAGACATCAGGATTGTCTTAGTGTCTGGAAAGTGGGGATGGATGAAGCTTGCCCTTTGCTGTGCATGATCCTAGCAAATCATGCAGTGGCTAGCAAGTGGGTCTTGAATTGAAGACTTTCAAACATTTAAATCACCCCTGGGGCCTGCTGAGGAAAGGATGGTGTGGACAGACAGGGGCTATGGGTGCTCTGTTCATTGATTTCTGTCTTTTATCCTAAATGTCTTTACAAGAAGGTGATTTAAAAGAGTGTACGATCCTAGGAACAAAACATTATAAAGGCTTGGAGTCACTGAGTTGAGACCCTTTGGAAGAAAGAAGGGAACCAAATACTACTCACGAATTAAAGGGTACTCCTACTCAGTGCATCTCCAGCATCCCCCCAAAGATTTGTATGCTAAGGTTTGGTACTCAGATGGTGGGACCTTTGAGAGGAAGGACCTTGAGGAAGATTGATAGTCATTTGAGGCATGCCTTCCAAGGGGACGACGGCAGGACTTGGGTCTCTGCCTCTCTCTTCTTCACTTTCTGGGGTGAGTGGTTTTCTGCCCTCACATGATCCCTGCTTTACCAGGGACAATCGATCCCAGACTGCAATCTACTAAGCGGGGAGACGAATGAGCATGCCCTCTGTATGAGACAATGATACCAGGCATGTGTAGCAGGGGCAGGAAACTGACTAAAGTGATATGAAAAAGTGGAGAAATCATAAGGATCTCCCGGGCAGAGACACTTGGTGACCAAGAGAAGCTGGCTCTCCAAATATGTTCCGATGATTTTCTAACCCATTCTTTCTGCATTTCTCCCTGTTCTGATCTCCAAATATCAAATGTCTGTGACACCCATGTGTTAGCCTTGCTTCAAGTAAATAAGGTTTTGGGATTCTAACTGTAACTCACCACTCCTCAGAAATGCAGAGAACATATCTAATTTTGGTCATGGCTTTGCATGCTGCCTACTGGTTAGCAGAGAAAATATCTCCGTGTAACTATATATAATTTAAAATAATTTAATGTTCAATGGAATTCAAATTTCAGTCTAGAATGTGAGCACTTTTTTTCAGGTTAAGTTCCACTCTACACACACACACACACACACACACACACACACACACACACACACACGGGGTCAGTTAATGAAGATCTGGCCATCTCTGGCTATCACCTTGGTTCCACTTCCTCCTCTTAACCACGGGCTGTCATTCAAGGGCTGGCTCCCTCTTTGGTCCACGCAGAGCCCAGGCTACCTCTGTCAGGGTGGAGCTTTCCTTGTAGCCATTATCTGCAGACTCTCACAGTCTTGCCCTTGTCCAGGCCTCTTTCTTAGTCACCTAGCCTTTGCTGTTGAGTTACAGCCAAGCTATGACTGTGGATGTCCTCTCAGTGTCTACTCTACATTGCCAGGGTTGTTTCTGCCTTGGTTGGCTACACTACTGGTTGAAGTGGCTACAGATGAGTTTGGTGATGGAACTGGTGAGCAGGCATTTTTCAGAGCTCTAGATGTGGAGTGTGGCAAGAGTCAGCACATTCCAAGTGCTACTTTCCTGCAGGGAATGGACTTCTTGCCTGGGTGGAACTCAAGAGTTGGGGAGTTGGCCTACCCATCCGGCCAATTACATTTCTCCTTCTGTCTTGCCCTCCAATGTCCTTTCTGTCCCCAAACACTCTTCCCAGTCAAATACAAATCTCATGTCCTGACCATCACAGGAATGCAGTGAAAGATGCTTCTCTCTATGACAGGAGAGAATGCACAAGGGATTAAACACATCTAGAGGATTCTCTCTCAAGGTAACCTTTGCTAACCTGTCTTACAAGTTATCCAACAGTACACACCTATTTTGCACACCAGAGTTGAATGCTGCTCTGCATCCCCTTTTTATTTTTTTGTCTGCAACAAACTCAAATCTTGTCTATGCAGATCAGATACTGGTCAGATAGTTGCGGGAGTATATGTCCAGGTAAGGAACTCATTGATGCTGTGCTAGCTTTCTGTTACTGTAGTAAGCTACTAAATTTTAAGGGGGAGAGGGTCGTGTTAGGTCATGGTAGCAGCTTGTGGAAAAGGGACCTTTTCTGTTCTGGCAGGAATGAAGGTGCCAGGGTTACAAAGGAGGGGTCAGGTTCCCAATTTCTCTTTTAATGGCACGTCCACAGTGGGATAGCTTGCTGTAACTTGGCCTCACATCTTAAAAGTTCTTAGCATCTCCCAGAGATAACTAACTGTTATCTAACTGTTGTTAGGGACCACAGTTTTGTTTATTGTTTTTGTTTTTCAAGACAGGGTTTCTCTGTGTAGCCCTGGCTGTCCTGGAACTCACTCTGTAGACCAGACTGGCCTCCAACTCAGAGATCTGCCTGCCTCTGTCCTGTCTCCCAAGTGCTGGACTGTGGTTTGGGACCACACTTTTAGCATATGGGCCTTTGGAGATACTTTCCAAACCACAGCAAACAGTATGTGATATACAGTCCTGGTGTGTGTGTGTGTGTGTGTGTGTGTGTGTGTGTAGAGAGAGAGAGAGAGAGAAAGAAAGAGAGAGAGACAGAGAGAGAGGATAAATAGCTCTTTAAAAGTAGAATCATTTAAAAAGTAGACATGAAGTTCTGCAACTTGCTTTACATGGTACATAAATTTTTCACATTTTTCTGTCAGTCCTTGGAGAAGACCTTATTTTGAATGGCCTCATGCCAGTACTTGGTAATATAATTTATTTAATCTTTTAGTTATTTAATTCATTTGGTTTTGTGTGTTTATAGCTTCACTCTTTTTCTTTACCAAGAGCATGGATATGGACACACTGTAGTATATTTATCTGCTCGCATATTTCTTTTCTGGTTGCTATCCTACCTTTCCCAAACAGAAGGAGCCTAGAATTGTTATCTGCCCTTTTTACCACGAGCCCAGGAATAGAATGTAATAAAAAGACAAACAGAAGTGAGAGAATAAACAGAATAAATGGTTCACTGGTGCAGATGAGCAGATGGATTTCTTTGCCGCTGGGCATGCTGTCTGTGGAATTAACTTCCACAGGTGGAAGTGCAAATCAAGAGCTACACATGCCTGCATTTCACTGGGAATCATCACAATGGAATACATCTGTGGAGCAGAACTAGAGAGCCTAAGACCAGACTTGTTTGCAGGAGACTGTCTGGGAAGCTATTCCAGGGAATGGCATGGGAAGGACAGGAGAGGGTCAGGGGCCAGGGACCACTGGACTGGGCATCCAGGTCTCTGACCCCCTCAGGACATTGTGAGGCACTTTGAGAACTGCCTCAGAATCTTCTTCTGAGACATGTAAAAGAACATGTCTGTCTAGCTCCTTAGTCTTAACAGACAAAAGTATCACAGGGCAAGTATCTACTTCCCTTTCAGGGTGGCTCCTGTGCTCAAAATGTACTGATAAGCTCTTGGAGCAAGAGGACAGCAGATTGGGCTCCTTAAGGGAGAGGTCTTACCTTGGAGACATTGAACACTGTGGTTGTAACTGGAATAAAGAGATAGGCTGGGGCTGGGCCTGGTGGTATACGGTTGTAACCTCAGCCCTCAGGAATGGAGGCAGAAAGATTATGAGTTCCAGACCAGCCTGGGCTCTGTAGTAAATTGAAGGCCAGCTTGGGTTATGTAATGAAATCTTGTCATCAGAACAAAACTCCACAAAATATGACCTACTAAAAGGAAAATAGACTATGAAGAATCCATGTGGCATGAGGGTGGTTGTCATACTCCATCATCCATTCCCTTGCCAAATGACCTGAGATACATTGATTTCATGTATGTGCTGCTCTGAGATAACCTACACACGCACATACACTCTCTCTCTCCGCTTCTCATCATATTATATGCTTTATTCAAACTGCTTTTTTTTTTTACTCAAAACTGTGTCTCGGTTATTCTCTGTCAGCACACACATAATTCCTTTTGTTCTTTCAAAGTGCATTATAGCACTGTATGAGCACTAACTTCCTGGTGGTAAATATTTGCTTGTTTCTAGTCTATTACTGTTGTGAACAAGGCCTTGGTGAGCACGCCTGTTTTACACATGCATTGAATCTCCTTGAGCTGAATACCCTTAAGTGGATTTAGGAATTCCACATGCTTACCTCTCAAAGTCCCTTTTTAACATGGATCTCAGAACGGGGCTGAATGAAGCTAACTGTGATGCTGGTTGATGCTTTTGGGCCATAGAATGGACTAGTCACTGATAGAGTCTGGGTTCAAATTGCTACATAACTGATGAAGAGGCAGGCCAGCTCTGAAGTAGTCTGCAGAGATCTGGGTTGCTTGTGCTTGACTTGGAGACAGAATTAACCAGACAGAAATCTGACCGTAGGAAGTTCTGTACTCCTGACTGGGTAGGACTGCAGGGTCAGTGGAATTCCATTTGGGAATCCACAAGCAGTTGTGGAGTAATGGTGTGGATTTCCTTATGATTGCTGATATCCTTGTGTCCCGGGGAGGATGTGGTGTGAGTGGGAAGCTTCTCTCACTTTAGGTAGATCATTCTGCTCAATACAAGCTGACCTTCTCCCTAGGTCTTGCTTCTATTGGCCGTGCTGGTCTGGTTTGCCTGCAGTTCTTCACAGAGCCAAGAGATGCACCCAAGATGAGTTTTCGTGATGGACACTGAATCTTAGAGTCAGTGTGTCTGAGAAGAGGAAGTCAGACTTCCCCAGTCAGAAGCCAAGATATCCAGAATTATATGTAGTTCTTTCCACTTTGGGGTCAGAATCTTTCCCCTGGTCCTGTTTCCCTAGTCAGAAAGAGATGGGGAGGTGCTGGTGGAACGTGAGACCTGAACTCACAAAGCCAGTATGATTGCACAGATTTTCTCAGTGACGGGGCTGCCCCAAGCACAGGGAAGATTGGGTACAGGAACTTCTGTGCTGGACACTTGCCTGAAAACACGGCTGGGGATAGAGGTCTCAGGGAGCAAATTTTTGGGTTGTCCTGGTGGGCTGAGCCCTATGATTGGGAAACTGTGCTTTCAAATACTTACTGACAAATTATTGTGCCAATTTGTCTCCCATAGGAGTCAAAGGCCTCTTTTTCCCACACATTTCACCAACATTCAACATTGTCTCCAGCCTCACAGGTGAAAAATGACCCTTTTCTACTGAGATCCTTTGTCTGTTCCTGCTTGCCATATACATTTTTATGTCTTTTAAAAAAAATGGGCTCATCAGCCCATTTCTTTCTATCACTATCCCACAATGCCTGAGACAATGAACTTATAAAGACAAGAGGTTCATTATGTCTCATAGTTTCTCAAGTTTCAGTCCATGGTCAATTGGTATCATTTCTTAGTGCCTACAGTAAGACAGCCAATGTGGCAAAAGCATGTGGGAACACAAGACCATCCATCTATGAATCACAAAAAAAGGGAAAAGACAGGTACACAACCAGTGATCTAGAGACCCCCTTATGGCTCCTCCTTTTATAGTCACCAGTGTCTCCTGATAGCATCATCCTTGAAACAGAGATTAAACCTTGAGCCTTGGGAAGACATTTTGGATCCAAATTGCAACCTAAGCATTTATAATCCCAGCTGTCAGGAGGGACACTTGAACCTAGGAGTATGAACAACCTTGGCAGCAACATGGAGGGAGCTCTTCTCTCTTCCCCTCCCCCCCTCTGATGTATGTAAGTGTAATGTGTACACTCCACGCATGTGGCAGTCAGAGGACAATTCTGGAGAATCACTTCTCCTTTCCACCAATATATAGGCTCCTGGTATCGAATTCAGATTGTTTGATTTTTCAGGCCAATCACTTGTCTCTACCAAGCCTTTACTAGCCCCCTGTAGAATATTTATTAGTCATTTTAGTCCATTTTTAAATTTTATGACTTGTGGGTTTTATGCAACACATAGAAAGAATTTTATACAGGGAGATGGGGGAAGAAACAGAGGTTCTTCTATATTGATTTGTGCTCTCTAAATTTGCAATTACGTAGATTTCACTTTCTATTCCAATATCAGGTTAGAAGGTTGGGGTAGTGCTTACGTTCTTCCTTCTCATCCCGCTCAGAGGAAGAGAGTAGTCAGTCCTCCAGCATTTTGTGAAGCATCCACCTTTTCCTCACTACATTTGTACTCTGACTATGGGACCACAGTGGTTGCATCTCTATTCCAGCTTTTTGTCTGATTCCTCTTCTCCTACTTTCCTGGTAGTTCTTTCTTCCTCAGAAGAGGAAAAATGTGCTTGTATTATATAGAAGCTGAAACCTGAAGCACAGCCCAAGTAGGCGACATTCCACCTTAAGTTACTTTGTGTGTAGTCTTATATTATCTCTATAGTCCCAGGATCAGCCACTGGCCACCCTACCTCCTCACTAGACTTCTTGCTGTCTGTGGACAATTGTCTGGGCTGAGCCCATCCTTTCTGTCTCCTTACCTCTGCCTCCACTCTGGCCTATGAGGTCAGGATGTGTGGGCCTGGTCAATGGATCCTGCGTGCTCCTGTGGGATCCAAGCTAGCCAGTCCTGAGGTGTAGCTTGCTGTGTAGACTATTCTGGAGACTTCTGTGATCCAGCTATTCTTGTTCAGCTATAAGCAAGTTTTGTTACCCCTTTATTTGGCAATCTTTGGTAGGAAATCTCCAAGGGAGGAACTTTTAGCTGTAGCATTTGAGAATTTCCCTGGCACGTGCTGAACATGAGCATATATATCCCCACATTCCCCCACCACACACACTTACACATATGATGTGTGTCTGTTTCTGTTCCATGTGTCTATTTCTATGTCACTGCCAGACGTGATACACACCATCCTGTGGCTTGACAGCTTAGGTAAAGGTTAAGCTCTAACGTGGCCCATAGGAATTTAATTTAATATAGACAGAATTGCAGTAGAGAATCCCCTAGCTTGACTCTAAGATGCAGTGTCAGAGCTCTGAGCTTAACAAACTCAGCATGGACAGCGGTAACTCCTTCAATCACTCCATCTAATCTTTCTATTTCAGCCTTGGGGGAAAGAGAATTGCTTTCCAGGGAAACAGTGTGGCAGCAAATAGGTGTGCCTTGACTGTTGGACCACACACGGGTCAATGAGAGCCTCATGTCAGGAGAAACCCAGATGGGGTAGCCCATGTTTCACCTGTTGTGGGGTAGCCCATGTCTCACTTGCTGTGGCAGGCAGGTTTGCCAGTGGGTGGGCAAGACTGGCTTCTCCTGAGTCCTCTCTTTTTGACTTTCAGACAGCATCTTCTCCCAGGGTCCTTTGTGTGTGTCCTAGTTTCTTCATCTTAATTAGTGTATGAGGGATGAGAGGTCCTTGAGAGTGACTGGGGCTCTGTCACCTCAGGTGAGCAATAACTCAGGGCAAATATGATCCTAGACAGTTAAAGTGAATCAAATGTACCCCAGTGTGATTGCTTCCAGGTCCTTTGTCTCACAAAGGCAGTGAATACATTTCACAGACAATAAGAAGGTAAGTTTTAGAAAGGGGTTTATTATATGTTAGGGTTCTCTATAGGAACAGAACTCATATACTTATATATTGTATATAATTCTGAGATATACATACATCATATATGTCATCTATATATAGTATGTACATATATAACATATAGCAGATATATTAGAGTGGCTTAGGCTGTGGTCCATCTAGTCCAACAGTTGGCAGTCTACCAATGGGAAGCCCAAAAATTCAGTAGTTGTTCAGTACATGAGTCTGAATGACTCAGCTGGTCTTCAGACACAGAATAGTTGTTCAGTCCATGAAGATTCAGCTGGTCTTTAGTATATGCCAGAATCCAAAAGAAGCAGGCTCTGATGTTAGTGAAAAAATGGACTTGCCAGCAAGAACAGGAGCAAACAGACAAGAACAAGCTTCCTTCTTCCATGCCATTTATTTAGGCAGCCACAAGAAGTTGCGGCCCAGATTAAGGGTGGATCTTCCCACTTGAAAAGATCCAGATTAAAGATACTTTTAAAGATAAGATCCCTCATAGGTGGACCTAGCCACTTGGGTTTTAGGTAATTCTAGATGTAGCCAAGTTGATAACCAAGAGAACCATCTGATCCCAGTTTTCCTGTGTGTCTGTCTGTGTTTGTCCTTTCTTCATTTCTTAGCCACCCTAGTCAGTTCTATCCCCCAAGCTGTGCTGGACACAGCACCAGGTACCACATGTTGGTAAGTGCTGGAGCTGGGATTTGAACCTGGGTAGCATGGCTCTGGAATCCATGCTCTTTAAGAACTATAACAGTATTTTTTTTCAGATTTTTTTTTTTTGTTTTTCGAGACAGGGTTTCTCTGTGTAGCCTTGGCTGTCCTGGAACTCACTTTGTAGACCAGGCTGGCCTCGAACTCAGAAATCCTCCTGCCTCTGCCTCCCAAGTGCTGGGATTAAAGGCGTGCGCCACCACCGCCCGTTTTTCAGATGTTTTAAACAGTGTTCATATTATTGTTTTCTTCCTTGGATTTTGTACACATTCCATAGATTTTGAAATGTTAGGATTCCTTTTTTCTAGTTATTCCAATTCACCCTCAATTCTAAAGACAATTTTTTTTCAGAACTATGAGTGCTTTCAAGTTTGTAAGTTAGCATAGAGGATATACTTTATATATTTTATATATTAATTTTGTCAGAGAATGTGGTGTGCTTAACTGATATTTATCCACACATTTATTTCTCTGAATGTATTAAGATTCTCTTTTATGACACCATTTATGAATAGATTTTCTTTTTTTGGACAAAATGGAATATCTATTCAATAAAGCTCACTGTGAACTTCAAACACCTTCATGCTAACTCTTTATCTGTTAGGATTGTTAAATTTTCATACAAGTATTTTGAAGCTAATTATAATCTTCTCAACATAACCTTGAGTGCTCCACCCCACAGTTCACACACACCTCTCCCATTTCTTTCTTTCTATTCATTTTGGCTTTACATGCCCATGCAATGTGGTTGGATGTATAAAGAAATTCCTCCCTTTATTAATAAGTTTCTTAGCCCTGTTGGATGTTTAGATGTTAAAATATACTTCCTATGATCTGAGCACTTCACTATTGTATGGCCTGGGAACTTTATTGTATGAGCTGAGCACTTCACTATTATATGACCTGAGAACTTCTCTATTGTATGAGCTGAGCCCTTCACTATTGTGTGATCTGAGCTTGTCACCATTGCCCATTTTTAACATCCCCATACACATCCTTGTTTACTTCCTGGCTTTCTTTTGCCTTCATCGCTTTCTTTAAGCGATGTGTTTAACACATGTGTTTAACATGTGTTAAAACAGCAGATGACTGATATGAGGCCTAGGAAGAGAAATGACTTGATCTAGGTACCATCCACTTGTAGTTAATGATACATTTAATGCTTCTTTGGTTTTATTTCATGCTGAGTATAATACCACTGCTTATTGCTTCATTTTTCAATTTTTCTGTCTCCCTTTTGATCATTTGTCTTGTTTCCCTACTCTAGCAAGATAGAACATCATTTTGTGTGTCACCCTAGCAGTAGTTGTATTTATATCACTGCAAAGACATCCTATTCAATGTCTGCCTGTCAAAATCAGAATTGCATAGTGTTCATAGCCACTAGAACTTGCGGAATCCAGAAGTTGCTAACGTGCCTTTACCACACTTTCTTTTTCCTTATTTCTTAGTCTTTATTATATATAAAATGTACTTATTCATATTGTCTCATTTCCATTCATTCCTATAAATTAGTTTAAAATGTTATTTTTCAATATTATTCAGAATGGTGAGGACTTATGGGTCATATACAATTTTAATGACATAGGATAAAGTTTTAGGATCTTTCAGAGAAACAGAACTGGCAGTCTTTCTATTATCTGTTGTCTGTCTGTCTGTCTGTCTGTCTGCCTGCCTGCCTGTCTTACCTGCTATCTATTTCTGCCCACCACCTCTCTATCTTCTT
The DNA here is from genome assembly GCA_036184795.1 of Tokudaia tokunoshimensis. Taxonomy (NCBI): domain Eukaryota; kingdom Metazoa; phylum Chordata; class Mammalia; order Rodentia; family Muridae; genus Tokudaia; species Tokudaia tokunoshimensis. The sequence goes on along the minus strand of BTHU01000022.1, from coordinate 30,039,431 downwards.
TACATCTGCCTTCAGTATCATTATATCACAATGCAACTGTCTTTAACTTTAATTTTCAGTGCTTTGCTGACTCTGGGCACAGTGCTCTTCACACTAGATTTTCACTGAACTTCTTGAATCTATAAACTATGTCTTTCACAGATGTTGGAAGGTTGTAGCCTTTGTTTCTTTGAAAATGTACTTTTCAACACTAACTTGGTGCTTTTCCTTGACTTGTGATGTTTCCAGTTTTCCTCTAGACCATAGAATGCTGATTAGCATGTCTTTCAGGAGTTGATATTGGCTGGAGGCAAATTATTCTGGTTTTCAGTCACTACACATATCTTTATTTCATTTTAATTCCTGAAGATACTTTTATGAATGCTAGCATGCTTGGTTTAAAGGTTCCCTCCACTTTAATCACTTAGAAATCGTGCTCCATTATCTTCTCTCCTATATGATTTCTGATGAGAATGCCCCAGTAATTAGAACTTTAAAAAAAATCAGAATAATTTTCTTCTTCTTTATTCTTAGCGAAGAAGTTATTGCAATTATTGAAGACAAAATTATGATTTTTTCCATTGGAGTTTTCAGTATATATAAATGTAATTCATTTAACAATAATGAAAACACGACAGAGAATAATGCACTCTCTTTTAGGACTTCTGTGAGCTTGTTTACTATGTTTGAGGCCAATTGAGAGAGACAACATTAATTCCAAAGCATTGGGACGATATTGCATTGTTGAAACGAGAGGAGCGAGTGGTGTCCTCACACTTGGAGGGTGGAAGACCAGTTGGTAGGTGAAGTCTTTTCAATGGAGCCTCAGTGTTTGGACTGAAATGCTCACCAGGAGCTTGCCATGGTGATGAAGAGAAAATCAGGATGGAGGGCCAACTAGTGCTGAAAGAGAGTCTGGGAAAAGAAGCATGTCTCAGACAGATGAAGAAATCCTGGGAACCTACTGCAGATGAGGAGCCTGTGGGACATTACAGGGACCATCTGAAACTCAGGGAAGGATGGTGTGGTTGCAGAGCAGTGGGAGCTGATGTCTTACTGTGGTGAAAAGTCACGGTTTGCAGAGGTAATAGGACAAGGCCCATTGGCAGGAGGGTGAAGAGATCGGGGAAAAGTAAAATACTGCTGTTTAGAAGGACTACATCCTTGATATCTTTAGGATGGGGCTGGATTTCAGCATCAGAAAGAGCCTTTGGTAAAGACTTGAAATTGTAGATAAGGTAGAGACAGGAGATTCATGTACGGTAGCATTCTATGTAAGAGGAAGCTGGGATAGCTACTGTGGTTGGCTGTTCCCAGGGAAGATGGGAGGATGATAGACAAGACTGGGTCCGATGGCCTCACGTCTCCTGTTAGAAACAGGCTGGGCTATTGGAAACTTCATGATAGCAGAAGAAAACAAATAGTCGGCAAGAAGTTCTGCTTGGTAATTTGTTGTAAGTATAGTGTTTAAAATTGAAGGCACAGTGGCTATTTTAATTGTATTAATTGCTGCTCTGAGAAGCACCCATCATTCTAAACTAATGGGAGCTATTCTTTGCAGATCTTGGTTGGCCTGAATGATCCCACTGTGGTTTTCAGGGGTGGCAGGATGAAAATGCCTGATTTGGGGCATGTATTATCATTTCACAGTGATGAGAGGTTTGGGAACTCAACAGAGATGTGGTGCATCAATGCTACTGAATTGCATAGTCAATTTTCAAGTTGTGTATAAGAAACATTAAACATTAATCTTTTCTATCAAAAACTGTAAAAGTTGTATTCATGATAGGAGTTCAAATCTTTACTCTTTCTTATCTTGCAATGTTTTAATTCACCCACCCAGTACAACCTTTGTATCTTTAAAGACCTGATGCATTCTCAGAACATGAATGAATTAAGTGGCCCACGCTTTCCCATTTCCTTGTCCCTGATTCTTGTTAAACTAGCCAATTTCAGAAGACTGTGAGATCATACCTCAGCCAATGGGGTCAGGGAATGCATAGTTACCAACTGCGATAGAAAACAAGTGTAGTTCTTGCCCCACTATATTTTCTCTTTTAAGCATGTCCTCTTGATCAAGAGTAAAATTTTCTCCTGTGAGGCTCAAGAGATATTTTGGAAGAAGGGGTAGGAAGTATGTAAAAGCTGGAAGATAGCATGAGGGGCTATAACACACTATTCTCTAGACTCACACAATGATAGCAATTATTAGAACAACTGTGGTCACCTATACTGGACCCATAGGAGATCAACAATAAAGCTAGGAAGGGAGAGGGGCTCATGAGGCCTCACCTTTTCCCTCTGGACTATTGGTTGTTGATAGTTTCTGGGAGAGGAGAACCACTGTCTTTAGTTGTGTACAAACTGCTGAGCCTGCCAGACTTCAGCTGGTAGTTCCAAACCCATTGTCACACAGATAGTCCTGACTAATCTCAATGGGTACAAAAGAAACCATATAGTTGTGAATGGGAGGAGATATTTGTGTGTGTGTGTTGGGGTGGGGTGGGGTGGGAGGAGTGATGGAGAGAAGATGGTTGGTATGCACTGAATCTGTCTAAAACCACAAATTCAACAACAAAAAGGGACAGCAAAGGCTTCAGCCAATTAAAATTTTATTTTTCCTCACGGATCATCTTTCTTTAGACTCAAGAATCATTGGGAAAGGTGTTTTCCAGTGGCTGTGTCTTCCCATCCCCAAAGAAAGTACAGTTTCAATTTATTTTTATTTTTCTGTAAGAAAGAAAGGGAGAATGGGTCTTACTTGGTAGATTGCCAGAAGCTTTGTCATATTTGGTAAAAATTATGTCTAAGTCCCAGATCTGTACCATCAGAAGGGAAATAGTTGATGACTGCTTCAAGCTTGGGGCTGAGAGTCCTGGATACCCAAGCCAGGACAAACTCAAGAATTTTTTTTTCAATGAAACTTCAAAATTCAGCTCCATCGGGTCATTGATGTGAGTTCACATGTTTTGAGAAGTTGAACTACTACCTACTTTTACCAGATCCTCATGAGGATAACTGAAAGGAAGTGCCATGCAGTGAGCTGCTGATTAAGTGAGACATCTATGGCCGCTTCTCCCTCATAGTGCTAAAATCATCCATCCATCACTCATCATTTATCAAGTACTTGCTGCAAATCAGATCTAATGCTGGGCTCTAGGGAGTCACAGAGAAAGGATGGTGTTTATTTCTGAGACCATTGAGAGACATGGAAAGGCTGTGCCTGGCTGGAAGCATTAGTGGGCAGGTGCTACTGTGTGTAGGGATCTTTGCTGTTCATTTTGTAACTCATAGTGAATGATTTGAGCATTTCTAACCCTTTTACTGTGGCCTATTTTTTTTTCTTCAGAGGAGGGGGTTGGAGGAGGAGGGAGAGGGAGAAGGAGAGAGAAAGAGAGAAAAAAAGATCATATAGAATCCCTTTTTAAAGATAGGATGTTACGGTTAAGGGCCAACCCCTAGATCTTAACATTGAAGCAAAGGCACCTTCTCACTGAAAATGACTGGTAAGAGAAACAAAACTTGGATTGGAGAGACCACTCACCAGTTAAGAGCACCGACTGCTCTTCCAGAGGTCATGAGTTCAATTCCCAGCAACCACATGGTGGCTCACAACCATCTGTAATGGGGTCTGGTGCCCTCTTCTGGTGCGTCTGAAGAGAGCAATGGTGGTGATATACTGATATGCATAGAATAAATAAATAAACAAATTAAAAAACTTTCTTAAAAAAAAAGAAACAAAACTTGTATTCTCAAGTCTTGCCTGTTCAGGACTAAGGTTTGAGTTTTATTTGTGCTTTGTTTTTCTCTATTCTCTGCTGATTTTTTTTGTTTATTTGTTTGCTTGTTTAGTTTTTAAGGAGAAATCTTCCCCTTTAGGCCCAGCACAGTAGGATTTGCACACAATCATCCTTACTGAATTGATGGGGTATCCTTCAGAGACACCAGTGGAGCCTGCTTAACACTGTGACAGGTAGGAGACCCCAAGAAGGGGCACAAAGTGTTTTGGTGTGGGGAGGCCTGGACAGTTGTAGCAACTTCTGTGGGAAAATGCCTGGTCTTTTCTTTCTTTCTTTCTTTCTTTCTTTCTTTCTTTCTTTCTTTCTTTCTTTCTTTCTTTCTTTCTTTCTTTCTTTCTTTCTTTCACAAGATTCTATGTTTTTATTTTTCTCTTTTATTATCTTAAAAAATATATCCACATGGAAAGGATTTTTAGGAGCAGAATTCTGCCAGCAAAGAGATGATGACAGCACATTGCCTGCCTGCAGTCCTCAGGTCACTGCTGCTTGCTTTCTGTGTTCATCAGTATCAATCCGACGCTGGCACTGATTGGGCTGTTCTGTATCTCACGAAAACCAGAAACGGTCAGTGATTGGGTTGTTCTGTAGCTCAAGACAATCAAAGAGAGTCAGTGATTGGGTTGTTCTGTAGCTCAAGAAGAGCAGATAGTCAGTCTAAACAGTGGGAATGGAAATGGCCCAGTGGTTACAAAGCTGGCTCCATAAGCACTAGGACTGGAATTCAGAACCCGAAAACTCACACAAATGCTGGGTGGGCAGTGGCCTGCCTGTGATTCCAGTCTAAGAGAGTGGAGTCATGTGAGTATATCAGTGAGCTCTGGATTTGATGGAGAGACCTTGATCCAATGAATAAGATTAAAAAATGTGGTAGAGTACCATTCCAGACATCCACCTGGGGCCTCCACGTACACATGTAATACACACACACACACACACACACACACACACACTAAACACATAAATAAAATGAGACAAAACAAAATAGCAAAGGGTGGGAGGCAGTTCTGCCTGTGAGCACCAGAGTAAACAGCAGAGAGACGCTTCTGGGGATGATGTGTAGACATGTTTAAGGTTCAGTGCAGCCTGGGAGTCTTGGCAGAACTTTGGGAGTATGAACTTGTTTGCTCAAATAGAAAAAGAAATGGGCTGACTATTCCTTTGTGAAATCTTCATGCTATTTCATGGCTAATATTGACCAACAACTTGGTAAGATCTAGAATCTCAAGGCAGGCAAACCATTGGGCATGTTACATCTAGGAGAGATTTTCTGATTCTAGATCAAGTCAACTGGGGGGAAAGCCTGCCCTGATTGTGGCCTTGCTACCCCATGGGCTGGGATCCCTGACTAAGTAAGGGGAGAAAGCAAGCCAAGTGCCAGGATTCATTACTCTGCTTCTACATAGACGAGATGTGACCAGCTACCACGTGTTTCCACCACAATGGCCTGGATCCCCTTGAACTGTAAGACAAAATAAACTCTTATTCCCTTAAGATGATTTTGTCAGATGGGTTTTTTACCTATTAAAGCAACAGAGAACTGCAGAGAGGGAGACTTCCAGAGACGGCAGACAAATGAGGGAAAGCTGGCCCTAATTGTGGGAAGAAGAGGGAAGAAAAGGATGACCCTGGGAGGGATGGGAAGAGACAGCTGTCTGGGGAGGGGAGCTGTGGCCAGCCCAAAAATGGGAGGTGCCTGCACTTTGAGGACATGGAGCTATGGGAGGGCATGATGTCCGGAAGGAACAACTCAGGGGAGGGTGGCAGTTGCCTATGCCTTAAGTCCCCATCTTGGAGGTTGTAAAAGATTGCTTCCATAGTGGTCTGTCAGCCAGGTACATGTAACGCGTCTTTCTTTGGTGGGGGGTGGGGGGATAAACATCACTTCCTCATGTGCATGAGGGTGTGGGGCAAAGGGCTACAAAGCACTTGGAAAGGGGGACATTGTAAGTATGTGGATATGAGTGGTGGTGTAAGTATGTGGATATGACTGTGTGGGGAAAGGACTTGAGCACTGGGAGAACTGTTTCTGTCAGAGTGGATTAAACTTAATAGCAGACTCACCCAGGAATTAAACATTTATTCCCCATAATACATTACTATGCTCATTTGCAAATGGAAAGGGAGTCATGGGGAATTATGTAAATTTTGAGACCACTTAGTCAGACGGGTTGTCAGGAGGCCGGGGAGTCAGAACCTCCTCTGTGGTTTGGTACAAGCTACATCCTTGAGTCTTCCCATACTCCCCCACGGCTCCTTGTTGGAGCAGGCACATTGTTCAAAGTCCACCTCTGGTCATGTTTGCAGAAGTCGTAACTGCTCGATTCTAATTTCCTAATTTCCATGCTGGTGAAATTTGTAGCTCCTGTTGCCTCTAACGGACTCTGCTTTGTCAGATCACTGGAAAGACAGCGATGTCGGATTCTACAGGTCCTCTGTCAGTGCCCTTCGCCAACCCAGCCAAGCACAAAGATTTACATGGAGAGATAGCCTGGAACAGCTTCTGAAGACTCACCGAACAATGAATCTGCAGGCATCAGACCTTACCCACCCCAGGTAAGTCAAAGTCTTCCCTTGATAGGAACAGGGAAGGGGACGCTTGATTTTTGCCTTAACACTGAAAACTTGGAGCGTGCTTGAATCTGCAAGCTTCAATGAACCTTCATGCCTGCCCCACCAACAAATAGAACACGCTACCAGGCTCAGAGAAGTGTGTGGGTGTGGGTGTGGGTGTGGGTGTGTGGGGTTGGGTGTGTGTGTGGCGGGGAAGGTGCATGTGTGCACCTGCAAAACAAAACCTAAATGTGAAAACACCCTTATTTTTAAGAGACGGAGCAAGCATGTTGCTCTGTTCACACAGAGGTATTGGGAAACTTAAGGCCCCAGGGGACAATAGAGAGACTGTCCGTTTTCATGGACAAGGAACAAGAGCAGGCTAAGGATGTGTGTGGGCATGTCAGTCTCCTCTTTGTTTGTTGTTCTTGCTTCTTCATGTCACAACCCTAACATCAAGCTTACAGTACTTTTGTTGTTTTTCTGCTGCTGCCTTTAGGGTCATTTGTTATGGAGAAGGTGATCACCAGATATTTGCTGAAGAAACCAACCCTAACTTTGTTATTCAATGGAAGAAATGTGCCAAGTGTGACACAAGGGGAGGCTTGGATCTTTATTGCTAGTGACATTGAGCCTCTCAGAGGTCTCTGGAGTCAACTCTCTCTCCCTATACAGTGTGAGATAGAGAGGCTGGTAGAGGAGAGGACCAGTAAGCCTGGCAGAAAAGTCAGCACAGGGTCACTTGTACTTCTTGCTGTGTGCATACAGGGACCTACCTATGTGAGATTCCCTCCAGGGCCACTCCAACATGATGGAATATAACATAATCCTGAACAAGGATCACAAACAAAAACTCATAGAGAACATATTCAAAAGCACCACAAAATCTGTGTGTGTGTGCGTGTGTGTGTGTGTTGACGGGTTAGCTCCACATAATCCACTTGGTGGTGGGGAGCCCCTAGTTCCACAGAGCCTCTCAGTCTTGTTTGACTTATAAAGGTTGAATCAAGATACATTGTATACATGTATGTAGCTGCTAAAGAATAAAAGATGTTCTGAAAATAAACAAATGTGGTTATTCCATTCTTTTGTCCCTGACAAGTTACAAAGGGAGTAGAATTTTGCACCTGACAGACAGAAGGGAGTGGAATAGATACTTCTGCTAGAGAACATGTGAAAGGGTAGCCATGAGATTCCCACTTGTTAGATAGTCGTCATCTGTCACAGTTAGTACCATAAGCCAGCTGTGGCCTGGGCATCCTTCTTAACTCTGTATATATGGTGACACAGGAGAAACCTTTCGTTTCTGCTAAAAGTAATTTTTTTTTTGTAAAAAAATTACAATTAGGCCTCGGATTGACTTGGAGTTATAGTTCAATTTGCTGTTCCTTAGACATTTTTTAAAATTAAATTGAATAAAATATTTAGATTTAGTATTTCTCATAATTTGAGATTAAATGTGCTTTCCCCACAAAGGCATTGTCTGTCTATCTATCTGTTTATCTGTCTGTTTATCTATCTACCTATCTATCTATCTATCTATCTATCTATCTATCTATCTATCTATCTATCTATCTATTCAAGATGTTCCTATGCTTATTTTATTTTATTTTTGCATGAAGGCTAGAGAAGTTTGGCTTTTTTTTGGATTAAATTTTTTTTAAATTAATAAAATTTATTTTAAAATATATAACTCAGTATTGACATTTTTAAAGCCACCACAATAATTTATAATAGTTTAATTCCTCTTAAATATACATGATATCTTCTGAAGCTAAAATTAATATGCACTCATCCAGTTTTTAAAATCTATTTGGAACACTAAGCATGATAAAACTAGAAAACAATCTTTTATGAAGTCCTCTATGAAAGGAAATTGTGAAAAGTTCCTGATTAGACAGAGACCATTCCATCTCCAAGGGAAAATACGCAGCTGTGGCTTCATAGAATGAATTGGGTAGAGTTCCTTCTGTTTCTATTTTGTGCAATAATGTGAAGAGTATTGGTGTTAGGTCTTCTTTGAAAGTCTGATAGAATTCTGCACTAAACCCATCTGGTCCTGGACTTTTTTTGGTTGAGAGACTTTTAATGACTACTTATATTCCTTTAGGAGTTATGGAACTGTTTAGATGATTTATCTGACCCCAACTTAATTTTGGTATTTGGTATCTGTCTACAAAATTGTCCATTTCATCCAGATTTTTTAGTTTTGATGAATATAGGTTTTTGTAGTAAGATCTGATGGTTTTTTTTTGAATTTCCTTAGTTTCTGTTGTTATATCTCCCTTTTCATTTCTGATTTTGTTAATTTGGATACTGTCTCTGTGCCCTATGGTTAGTCTGGCTAAGGGTTTATATATCATGTTGATTTTCTCAAAGAACCAGCTCCTGGTTTCGTTGATTCTTTGTATAGTTCTTTTTATTTCTACTTGGTTGATTTCAGCCCCGAGTTTGATGATTTCCTGCTGTCTACTCCTCTTGGGTGTATTAGATTCTTTCTGTTCTAGAGCTTTCAGGTGTGCTGTCAAGCTGCTAGTGTGTGCTTTCTTCAGTTTCTTTTTGGAGGTATTCAGAGCTGAGATTTCCTCTTAGCACTGATTTCATTGTATCCCATAAGTTTGGGTATGTTGTGCTTTCATTTTCATTAAATTCTAAAAAGTCTTTAATTTTTTCTTTATTTCTTTATTTCTTCCTTGACCAAATTATCATTGTGTAGGGTGTTGTTCAGCTTCCATGTGTATGAGGGATTTCTGTTGTTTTTGTTGCTATGGAAGACCAGCCTTAGTCCGTGGTGATCTGATAGGATACATGGGATTATTTCAATCTTCTTTTATTTGTTGGGGCCGGTTTTGTGACCAATTATATATGATCAGTTTTGGAGAAGGTACCATGAGGTGCTGAGAAGGTAAATTCTCTTGTTTTAGGATGAAATGTTCTATAGATATTTGTTAAATCCATTTGGTCCATAACTTCTGTTAGTTTCACTGTGTCTCTGTTTAGTTTGTGTTTCCATGATCTGTCCATTGATGAGAGTGGGGTGTTGACGTCTTTCACTATTATTGTGTGAGGTGCAATGTGTGCTTTGAGCTTTAGTAAAGTTTCCTTTATGAATGTGCCCTTGCATTTGGAGCATAGATGTTCAGAATTGAGAGTTCTTCTTGGTAGATTTTTCCTTTGATGAGTATGAAGTGTCCTTCCTTATCCTTTTTGATAACTTTTGGTTGAAAGTCGATTTTATTTGATATTAGAATGGCTATTCCAGCTTCTTTCTTTGGTACCATTTGCTTGGAAAATTGTTTTCCAGCTCTTTACTCTGAGGTAGTGTTTGTCTTTGATACTGAGGTGTGTTTCCTGTATGCAGCAAAATGCTGGGTCCTGTTTATGTGTCCAGTCTGTTAGTCTATGTCTTTTTATTGGGGAATTGAGTCCATTGATGTTAAGAGACATTAAGGGATAGTGATTGTTGCTTCCTGTTATTTTTGATGTTATTTTTATGTTTGTGTGGCTCTCTTTTTTTGGGCTTGTTGAAAGAAGATTACTTTCTTGCTTTTTCTAGGATGTAGTTTCCCTCCTTGTGTTGGTGTTTTCCATCTATTATCCTTTGTGGGTTTGAATTTCTGGAAATATATTGTGTAAATTTGGTTTTGTCATGGAATATCTTGGTTTCTTCGTCTATGGTAATTGAGAGTTTTGCTGGGTATAGTAGCCTGGGCTGGCATTTGTGTTCTCTAAGGGTTTGTATAACATCTGCCCAGGATCTTCTAGCTTTCATATTCTCTGGTGAGAAGTCTGGTATAATTTTGACAGGTCTGCCTTTATATGTTACTTGACCTTTTTCCTGTACTGCTTTCAATATTCTTTCTTTGTTTTGTGCATTTGGTCTTTTAACTATTATGTTACAACAGGAGTTTCTTTTCTGGTCCAATCTATTTGGAGTTCTGTAAATCTGTTGTATGTTTACAAGCATCTCTTTCTTTAGCCCTCCCAGGAGCTGGGACAAAAACCAGGTGACCTTTCTTACACAAAATGGGCTATCATGTATCTACTATCACACATCAATGGTTCTTAAATTCATGTGTTGAAAATGGGATTTTTCCACTTGCTGATTACAGCCTGTGGCTCAAGTCTTTCTAAATGAACATGCCTCAGGATTTATAAAATGAGCTTCAGATATTCAGAAGTCAGAAATTCTAGACTCAGTAGTAGAGCATCCTGTAGAGAAGCAAAGTATCAGCTGGACGTGGCACCATACGCCTGTGATCACAGCACTTAGGAAGTGGAGGCAGGAGGATCCCCAGTCAGCTTCTACTCTATAACTATAGAGCAAATCAGTGGCCAACTCCCCACCCTACCCTCATCCAAAGAAGACAAAGCTCCCTTGCTGTGTAAGCACAACCATTTGTATTTGTTTTTCCTTATTACAGGATTAGTGGCCATAGCTTTGTATTTGGTCCATGGAGTTTTGTATTCAGTGAAAGGTGGAGTTTTTTTCCCTTACTGTGCTGTGAACATCTTTTTGCATCATAACACTTGCTGTTTGCCTAGTGTCTAATGTTCCATTGCCTCTCTCCATCACACCTCATGGAACCAGTGTCCCACTACTGGATACCCATGCTCTTTCCACTCCTGATGTGCAACAAAGGCTGAGATGTGATTTCATTCATTTTTCACACATGCCCTAGAAGTTAAAATGTGAGTCAGACTGTGCTGCATTTTAAAAGCATGCTATTGATTGCCTTCCTGAAAGATTGTACTCATCTTCTGCCCTCAGTGATTCCACCTACTCTTCCCCCAGTCATATTATTTCAACTTGAGTTTCCTTGATTATAAAAGAAGAAGAAGAAGAAGAAGAAGAAGAAGAAGAAGAAGAAGAAGAAGAAGAAGAAGAAGAAGAGCTTCCTTTTATTTATTATTGGAGTGTGTGTGTGTGTGTGTGTGTGTGTGTGTGTGTGTGTGTGTTTGATGTATGGGTATATAAGTGCCATGGCACATATGTAGAGTTCTGGGGATAATTTGGTGGAATAATTTCTTTTCCTCTTCTATTTTTACATGGACTCCAGGGACCAGCTCAGTTCATCAGACAAATGCTTTACCTTCTGAACAATCTCACTGGCTTCAAATTTTCTTGATTCTTCTTTTAAGCTCAAGCTTATTGAAGTTTAACAGAAAAACCCCTAGTCAGGCAAGTGTAAATCTTAGCAGCTGCCTGGAAGAGAAGAAAGCAGAGAAAGAATGAAGAAGAAGAAAAAGAAGAATAAGAAGAAGAAGAAGAAGAAGAGGAGGAGGAGGAGGAGGGGGAGAAGAAGAAGGAGGAGGAGGGGTAGGAGGAGGAGGAAGAAGTAGAGGAGGAGGAGAAGGAGAAGGAGGAGAAGGAGGAGGAGGAGAAGGAGAAGGGGAAGGGGAAGAGGAAGAGGAAGAGAAGGAAGAAGAAGAAAGTCTTGCCCTTTGAGTTAAGCCTGCATGGAGGTCAGCCACATGGCAGGGAGGAGGGCTTTAGGGAAAGGGTAAGGAAGTTCAAGGTGTTATGGGAAACTGCTTAAAATAGAGACACAAAAAGAAATGTTAAGTTTTTCAAAGTAATGAAGCTTCATGGCTTTGGCCCTTCAAGAGGTAGCCCTGTGGGCAGAAATTCTCAGAAGAGAAAATACAGTATCTAATTGGAGGGCTAATTATTCTCTGCTCATTTCTTTATTAAGGCTTTAGCAGTGGTTCCCAACTTTCCTAATGCTGTGACCCTTTAATACAGTTCCTCATATTGTAGTGAACCCCCAACCATGAAGCTATTTTCATTGCTACTTCATACCTGTAATTTTGCTACTGCTATGAATTGTAATATAACTAATTTTTGGAGATAGAGATTTGCCATGGGGGGGTTGAGGCCCACAGGTTGAGAACTGCTGTCTTATGGTTTCCTAGGGATGGTCTCTTGGCCTGGTGATCAACCAGTCCAACTAGGATGCTAGGTCTCCAGCCACACTTGAGATTTCACCTTCTTAGCCATAAGGCACTAGCTTTCCATTAATGAACCTTTATTGATGCTGTCATCTTTCTTCCACCCAACCCTATGAAGAAATAATCCTAAAATCTTTAAAAGACTGGAATTGAGGCATAAATAGACCTAATTTTTACTGTGAACCTAGAGAGCCAGTTCCAAAGCTTTTGTCTGGGAGGGATTATTTATTATGCTCAGTCTGGAGTTTTGCCTTCCCTGGGTCATTTGTAGACTCCAGGCAGGGGGCTCAATGAAGAGGACAGAGGACACCAGTGCTCCCTTCTGAGAGAGAACCAAGGACATCCCTTTTGGGGTCCCTGCCCTGAGCAGCCTGTCCAGTTTCCACCTCCCATTGTTACCATTCCCCACTCTGAAGAGGTAACCCTAATTGCTATTAGGGAATCCAGGAACTGACCCACCTGACTCCTTAGAGCTGAATGAGCATTGGGTATGACAGTTCTAATGGATTTTGATTTGGGTATTAAAAAAGAATATCTTCTGCGGGGCTAGAGAGGTTTGCCCTGGAAGGGAACTGGCTGCTCTTCCAGAGGACCTGAATTTATTTCCCTGTACTCACAACAGTCTGTGACTTCAGTTCCAGGGAACCTGATCCCCTCTTCCGGCCTCTGTGGACATCAGGTACACACCGTGGTACATAGACATACATGCAGACAGAACACTCATGTACATAAAGTAGATAAAGAAAGAACAAACAAAGGAACAAACAAGCAAGACTCTGTTCTGGCTTCCTTGGCTTTCTACCTAGGGTCTGCAATGCCAATACCTCAGGCCTTAGCCTCCCCTTCACTTATCTTTCCAGGTGCCATAGATGAGGGCTTCCTTCCCTCCATTTGACAGTTGCACAAATAAAACCACTGATGCACTTTGGAGCTCTTTTAATTTCCTTGATTTTTAATGAAGTGGGATCTATTCATTTTCTTCTTTCTCTATCTCCCCCAGCGCCCTTTTTACCCTGTGCTAGGGATCAAAGCCAGGGTCTCCCACATGCTAGGCAAGAGGCTGGCTATTTTCGTTTTGTATGTATCTGTTGTTCCTTGGGCAACCTGCACTTTCTTAATTTTTTTTTTTAAACTTTTAAAAGAGTCTCCCACTAGCCTGGAACTCACTGAGCAGACTAGACTGGCTGACCAGGGAGCCTCAAAGATCTCCCTGTCTCTGCCTTCTCAGCTATAGATTATAGAATACACGGTCACAGTACCTTACCTTCTTACCTTACCTGGACATGTTGGTTTGATATGGGTTCTGGGATCAGAACCACCTTACTGACTGAGCTATCTCTCTGAAGATGAGTATTCTCCAAACATGTTGGCCATTTGTATTTATTCTTTTATAATAAACTTGCTTATTTATTCTATTAAGCTTTACTTTTTCTCGCATATTACATTTTCTGCACTGTATGCCACCCCTCCCGCTACAGCGCATTTTCCGGTCTTTCTAGGTAGCTTAGGCAAACTAGGAACTGGAGATCCTTCTGTCTCCAGGTTCCAAGTGCTGATATCTCAGGCGTGGGTTAGATTGCCTTTGAATTACCATGAATTATCCTTTAATTACCATGATGCCATGTCGCATGCAAACCAAAGACAAAGCAGTCTCAGGAACTTCCAGCTGGCCAACAGTACTGCCCTTGGGTGAGACAGACAGGCCAGAGCAGGCCTTTGAGCCTATCTGACATGCATTCGCAGTGGGCGAGCTCCACACACAGGCAGGCGGGGAGCAGTTGCAGCTTGCTGACTTGGGAAGCAGAGGCCCCCAGGGCAAGGGCTCTGCTCATGGACGTGGAAGTACTTCAGGTGCCCGGTCAACAACTCTATGTGGAAATGGGAGATATAGGCTGAGAAGGACATCAACCATGCCCACTTGAAGGGCCTGTTCATGGGGCAGACCCCTTACTCTAAAAGGGAAATCCTAGGCTCCCACTCCTGTGGAAGGGCAGCTAAGCCTCCACCCATGATGCTCTTTCACTAGGCAGCAGTAAAAGGCAATAGTCTCTTTGACAGGTCAGTGAGAAATTGCTCAGGGCCATCCCAGTCATCAAAGTAAATACCATAAACCTTTTCCAGGGGCCAAGCCAGGCTCAGGCTGTCTGCGTTCCAGGCCCTCAGGGTCATTGCTTCTGAAAACTAGTTAAGTGTTTGTCTTCAGAGACCTCTGCTATCATTTACAAGGCTTGATATTTGTCACGGGAAAATAGGGGAAGGGAGCTGACATTTATTAAGGACCTACTAAGTGCCAGGTACTGCTCTCAGTACAGTCCAGTAGGCAGATTCAACTAAGGGAGGAATGTTCACCTGGGACTTGCATAGTTCAGACGAGAAAGACTTGTTCTTTAAGGTTTCATGTGTAAAATGAGGAAGAAAAATCAAGGATCTGGAAACCAAACCACTCTTCCCAGTCATTAAAATCAACAGCTTAGATGCTAAGAAGCATGAGGAGGAAGTAATATAGGAAGTGGGTTAGCAGCTAGCTAGGAGGATTGCACACCAGTGGTCTACAACATGTAAGGCCACTAGTGCTAACAAAAACTTATCATGTAGTTCAAAATGACTAGAAGCAAAGATGTTGAAGGTTCCCAGCGTGCGCGCGTGTGCGCGCGCACACACACACACACACACAAAGGTGCTAAATACAACCACTTACCAATCTGATTAGTGCATTGTAGACCTGTGTCATAATATCACACCTCATGTCACAAACATGCACAATTGTTAGTTAAAAATTGAAAAAAAGGAAACACATTCTTGCCCTATATGGTTCTAGATGTGTGTGTGTGTACACAGTATCTTAGAACATCAAGTCAAATTTATTATATATTTATATTTTTAATACATTTCACATAGAGCATAGATTTAATCTACAGTACATATTGTTGTATGTAGTATCTTATAGAGTCAAGTCAAATTTATTATATATTTACATCTGTAATCTATTTCATATAAAGCATATACTTAATATACAATATATGTTGTACAATATGCATTTTTACAAATATATTTGACTTGATTCCATTCAGACTGTAGGCTTCCTTTATATTTCACATCTAGCCCTTTAGGAATTGTGATGGACCACAATTTGGAAAGGAAGACATCTTTATAATGTCTTTTTTTTTTGTTGTAGCAGCAAAACAGAGTGTCACTAGAGCAGGTAGAAGGGTGTGTGGGACTACAGCACCATCTCCTGCATAGCAGGTAGATAAACCCTGGGCTGGTATTGACCCGGTGGATGGGAATGGGCTTGGGGTCCAAGGCACTTGCTGATGCTTTGGTTACTATGGAGATAGGCCCAGTAGAAGTAAAATGGGGATAACTGGGAGCCTTGGATGGCAGCAAGTTACTAATAGTACAGAAGGCTTTTGACCTATTTAGCCATTCCATAGGACATCAGGCAGACATCAACCTGTGGGTACATGGATGCTGTAAGGGGGAGGGGACAATCTACCTATCCTGAAGTGTTCCCTCCCTAAATATTGATAACTTCCAGTTCCTGCAGCTTGTTTGACTGTGTTACATGCATCTTTTTCTCTAAGTGTAAAGACATCCTTTTCGGATAGGCCATACACTTTGTATAACAATTTATCCTAAAATGTGGCAATCTGAAACAACCAGCCTTATCTCACATAGTTTCCTAGGTCAGGAATCTCAGCTATCAGCTAAGATTGCAGGCACCTGAAGGCTTAGAGTCCAAGGCTGAGTAATTGTCTCTGAGCTCACTCACAAGACTGAGGCAGGAGATCTAGGGTTGGGAGGACCTCATGGAGGAGGTAATGATTAATCTTTTCCACTTGAAATGATCTAGACTCACCAAAGAGTCAAGCCTCTGAGTGTGCCTTGGAGGGTTTCTAGATTGGGTTAACGGAGGTGGGCTGGGGTCCCTGACTGGATAAAATGGGAAGCTAGCTGGGTACATGCCTTCATCTCTCCTTCCTGGAAGCAAACACAAGCTCCAGCCATGATGAGTTCCCTACCATGATGGACTGTACCCTCAAACTCTGAGCCGAATAATTCCTTCCTTCCATGACTGTGTCAGGTATTTCATCACAGCTAGGAGAAAAGTAACTAAATACAGAGGATAACCGTGCTGACCAGTTTGTTAACCACACAGCTAGGAGCTATCTGAAAGGAGGGAACCTCAATTGAGAAAACACCTCCATGAGATCCAGCTATAGGAATTTTCTTAAGTAGTGATTGGAGGGGGAACAGTGCTATCCCTGGGCAGGTGGTCCTGGTCTTGCTTCTATAAGCAAATCATTAGGAGCAAGCCAGTAAGCAGTACCCCTCCATGACCTCTTACATCAGCTCCTGCCTCCAGGTTTCTGTCCTGTTTAAGTTCTGGTCCTTACTTCTCTCAGTGATTGACTATGATATAAAAGTATAAGTCAAATAAACCCATTCTTCTCTAAGCTGTTTGGTTTTGGTGCTTCATCACAGCAACAGAAACCCTAAGTAAGACAATATTAAGCCATGAGAGTTCCACCTTGAGGAATTGGTCAATGCTATTTATAAAGGAGTATTAGGTTTCAACTTTGACCTCTCTCGCTGTGCTTCTTCATGTGATGCCCTCTATCTTGTCACAACTGATAAGAAGTCCCTCACCAGATTCGGCCACCAGAACTACAAGAAAGACACTTCTGTTCCTTATAAAGCACCTGGTCTGTGGGACTCTGTTAGAGCAGCACACAATGGATTTAAAACAGCTAGGACCCATCTGAGGCTGTCCTGAAAAATGGCAGTTCTACCAGTATATACCAAATAAACCCTGGGGCATATAAGTCTGCAGTCCAGAGGGGTGGACTTTGCATGCTTACTTCTTAAAAGGACTTCGCTTTTTGTTATTTTTACAATCCACATTGCTCTAAATACATCTCAAATGAGCTCTTGCAGCATCTCATTCTCAGGAACTAAACTTGGGCTTTGCAGGGACATGGATACATCTAAGTCCAAGAATGTTTAGCCAAGGAGTAGACTCCAGTGAAATGTTAGTGTATTTTCTTGGCTTCTTTGTTCTCCATGAGTCCTACATCACCACAAAATGCAGAGCATTTGGGAGTGTGCTTGGTCTGAAGAAAATTCCCCAACCTTCTCCCCACTTATTTCTAACTTACAGAGGAATAAAATTGAAGTAAAAATAATGACAGCTACCATTTATTGTGTGTTTATAATATGCCCTTCATGAGGGCTTTTTTTTCCTACATGCCTCCATATTTCATACTGAGAAGGACCCAAGACTTAGGGAGTGAGTTTGCTCGAAGTCTGCAGTACATGAATGATATCTGGGTGTTTTAACCAGTGTATTATCCATCATAGTCTATGGAATTATAAATCTTGCTTCAAGAACAAATGGCACTGAGTTATAGAGTTTATTAAAACTCTGTATGAGAAATGACCAGAAGTCTTTTTGTAAAGGAGAGTTTGGTAAACAAGGTCTTGTTATTTAATGTTTTAGATAAGGCAGCTGTGCACAGAATATGCTTAAAGAACAAGTGTAGCATATTTTACTTGGCATTTGTAAGAATTTGCAAATGTTTGTGAGGTGAATTGCAATGTTTTGATTGGTGGGTATATGGGTAGAGATTCAGGTTAATTAACAATTTCGATCATTTACTTTGGTGAACACATTCCATTCCCATCTTCTATTTTGAGATATAAGTGTATTGTTGCTAAGCATGCTTGCCCTTAAGAACACCACAGAACACCAGAACTTACCCTTCCTGTCAACAGCATGGTGTCTTCTATTAACTCCATCCTAGTACCTCCTCACTACCTTTCCCATCTCTTCCTCCTTGGTGCATATCCACTGGTGGGATTTCTGGATGTGTGGTAATTTCACTGTTACGAGGACCTCCTGTTGTGTTCTCTACAATAGTCTCACTAATTGACTATCTCTGTTAACAGTGAATAAGGGTTCCTCCTTCTCACATCCTTGGGGGCATGGTTACTTGTTGGTTTTATAATAGCTGTTCCCCATGAGTTCTGATTTGCGCCATCTTGATAATTGGCAATAGTGATCATTTTTATATGCCTGTTGGCTATGTGTATGTCTCCTTCTAAGAAATATTTTCCAGATCTTTAGCACATCTTAATTGAGTTAATTTCACTAAGTAGATTATTACACTGCTATTTAACAAAAGCCCAATCCACCCTTAATAAACTTGATATCGGTAGGTTGAAGTAGTATAACAGAAAAATAAAATAAAATAAAATTAATAAAAGCCATTGTTGCCAGGATTTAGCTTATAAAGGAGATTTTGGGTCAATTCTAGGTATATCAGAATAAATCTAAAGAAATGAATACAAAAGAAAGCAACAAGGTGAATATCCCATCAGCCCTGTCAATCCCAGAACTGTAATGACCAGCACAGCTCTGATCAGATGGTTTCCACCATGTTGAAATGGCCTCATCACCTCTTAATTGAGCGTTTATTCCTTCATTATTTGATGAGTGTTTATTGTCCATGGGATACTCCAATTACTTTGTCCCGTCATCCTCCATAAAAGCAAAAGTATCTGCACTCATCACTCAGTATCCTGGAGGCATTAGCTTCCACAGTGGCTACCAAAATTCATGGGTTGTCAAGTCTCTTGTAGGAAAGGCTTGGCCAAAGAGATGGCTAGGTGGGTAAGAGAACGTGCTGTGAGCTCAAACACCCAGGACCCATGCAAAGCAAAAGCATACGACAACTGCAAACTCTGTGTGTGGCTGTGCATACCTATACCATCAGTGTTATAGAGTGGACACAGGTGGATTCCAGGAGGCAGCTCTCCAGGCAAGCTTCAAGTTTAGTGAGAGACCTTGTATCAAGGAAATTAATTGAAAATCAATACAGCAGGATGCTCAACATCCTCTTCTCTAGCCTCCATGGGTGTGTGCACGGTCACACACACACACACACACACACACACACACACACATAAATATTTTAAAAGGAAATGATGAAACATTTTCCTATGGCCTACATACATCCTTCTGAATACTTTAACTCATCTTTATATGACTTATTTTCCTAAAACAATGTGTAAATAGTTGTTATACTCTATCATTGATAAGAGAGCCCTCTGTCTACATGTGTCACAGACTGAAAGGCACAGGCATGAAACACCATTTCCACTCTAACCTGGCAATTGGAACTGTATGGCTGGTAGATGGCTGAATTATGACTATGTGTGCAGTGTCCATGGATATAGAGAATACTGTATATTGTAGGAGCCTAGGTCTGTATGCACCACTGGGAAATGGCACTTGTAATATCAAGGGACAAGTACCATGTCTGATGTCTTTATAAAAAGATAAAGAGAGAGGATATATGTTCTATGAAGGGGTAGTCAGGTATGGGGGAAGGGGATATCTCAGCTAGCCTATGCTAAGGCATCCCTTCCCCCTGAGGGACCAGCCACATGAGGGTATAGTATACAATAGTTTATTCAGGGCATGGGGAGGGGAGTTAAGAGAGTGGAGGCAGAGAAAGTCAGGGGGAGGAGAGAGAGAGAGAGAGAGAGAGAGAGAGAGAGAGAGAGAGAGAGAGAGAGAGAGAGAGAGAGAGGCTGGTCATGAACACGTGGAGAGAAGGAGAAGGGAATGGGGAAGGGAGGAGGGAAGGTAAGAGCCCAAGAGGGCAAGAGGGAAGCAAGAGAACAAGAGAGGGAGGAGGGGGCAAGAAACCCCTTTTATAGTGGGCCAGGCCTGCCTGGCTGTTGCCAGGTGATTGAGGGGGAGGAGTATACCTGGCTGTTGCCAGGTTAATTGTGGGGTGGATTTTAGACAGAATGCTAGCAACGTCTAGAAAATAGTCTTCTAAAAGGTGCTTCTTCCTGACCTTCTGACCTCCTGACCTCCTGTGGTTGTTGCTCAGAAGAAAAACAATTCCCTGAGGCTGCCTGGAAAGACAGAAGTCACTGCTACCTTCTGGATCAGGAGACCAGAGCCACTTCTGTGACAGTGTGTAGGAAATGAGTGCCACAGGTGCTTAACAAAGGTCACCTGTCCTCAGGGAGCTAATCTCTGCAGCAGGAGAGCACGTTCCTGAAAGTCCAGTGATTTCTGGGCTGCTGGCTACCTGAGGTGAGAGAACTAAAAGAGTGAAGGTTTGAGAGGTCTGTGACCAGCCCTCAGGATTCTGGAGCCATTCTGAAGCGCTCTCTGATTCTGTAAGATAAACAGCAGCTTCCCCCAGGAGTCACAATGGGAGAGGCACAGGAGGACTGTGACCAGTGTCAGTGCATAGGCATAGAGAGCAGAAGGACAGACAGCCATGCCCATTCATGCTATCTGACCACACCTCAGTTTCCTCATCTATGAGGTTGAAAGGGTTGCCACACTATGTAGTGGCAAAGGGACTTGAACAAGTGGGAAGCCTACATAAGGAGCTTACAATAGTGCCTGGAACACAGCGATACCCTGGATGTGAGCATCCCCACATGCCTCATGATCTGGGAAGTCAGGTGTTGGACAACTGCATTTTACAGGGGACAAAAATGGATTTGGAAGGAACTCCCAAGGTCACACGGTAAATGGGTGGAAGGCAATCGATTTAAATCTCATTGGCTCTGGAAGTAAGCTCTGTCATGGAGGTAACAATCAGCAACAGAATTCTTAGGATGATGGACCCACCTGTGTGATTGACATCTATGTGCCTCAACTGACGGCTCCCGTCCCCGAGGGTGAGAATGTGTCTGTTTAGCTCATTAGAGTCCCCCACAATGTCCGGTACAATACATGCCAGGTATGGAAAGAGCAAGTAAGTGGGGATTCAAAGGGATGCTCATTTGACCTAAGTTCTGTCAGTCACACATGGCTGTGAGTGCTTGGATTCCCAGGGAGAGTGAAGGACACTGATAGCTGAAGCTAGCCTAGCCTGGAATCTGACCATCAAACTTAAGCTCCACCACTGCCCCTTGAGCTGAACTCTTGAGGAATAGGAGCAAACTTAATGCAGGAGATTCTGGGACAGAAGAGGAGCACTGGGCCCTGTTGGATTATTCTTCTATTTTCTCATGAGCTGAGGCAGGAGAGTGTGACTATTGAGAAGCCTGGACTACTCCCTTCTTGTACCTGAATCTTGTTACCATTCTCATGGGTCACCCTGTCACACATGAGGTTGTGGAGATATAACAACAGAAATCCCACTGGGCACTGCCTTCTAGATTGTCCTTGTCCTCTGCTCCTCTGGTTTGTGCCAGAACAGTCTGGTCGGTATCATGTTGCTTCAGATGGGGGAGGATTGTCTTGTAGCTTAAGATACAGTATTTGCTGAATCAGCCAGTTCTCTCTGCACCATGCTAAGCAACAAACACAGTCCTAGCATGTCATTCTTTGCCCTGTATGTTCCATCGAATGGCAACTGTCATGGATGTCATTACCCTGCACACAGATGTCTGCTGAAATGACCTCCCTGGTGACCTGCCATTCCAACTTGAGGAATTCTGGCAGCTTTTGCCCTTACTTCCCGCAAACCACCACAGTGGACATGGCACAGGGAGACTTTTCCATTTCCATAAGAGGAAAATAGAGAAAGATGCAGGCATGCTCGTCTGCCATGAAATTCTCTGGCGGTTTCCATCTGTTCTGGCCGAGGACCAACAGTGTCAGAGACACTGTGTACTGCCCAAGCCACAGGTGGCTCAGGTCGCTCTGCAGCTCTACTCACAGTCCCCATGGGGTCATTGCCCTTTGATCTCTATCACATGGCTTACCTTGACCCATCTCAGGTCTGCAGCATGTGGTGTTTGTTTAGTACTCTGTGTTGACCATCCCTTGGGGACTTTGGCCTTCCCTGGCTAGCCCTCCATCAACAGATGCTAGAAATCAGGAAGTCAGCACAGTGTAAAGTGAGAGGTACCCATCCTCTAAGCTCAGTTCTTGTTCTAGTTGCTGGACTACACCAGCATGTTTCCCCAGCCATTAGTGCGCATGGGAATCCCCTGCAGGGCTTGCTGGAGTTTCTGACTTGCTAGGTCTGAATCTGGACAGTTTCCAAGTGGTGACTCTATTGCAGCTGCTCTGTTCTCCATGACTACTGCGTAAGCAGCCAGCCTGGCAGGGAGGACAGAAATTGACCCCCACTGTCTGTGACCAAGAGTTGAAGCTGGTCACCCTAGAATTCAGAACACAAAGATCCATTCTGGGCCACAGAGCATCTGCCAGCTGCCAGAGAAAGACTGTCACTCACAGAGCAATACCTTCTGGAAGAATATGCTTGTTCTCAAGGTAGAGTCCTCCTCCCTGTGTCTGGATCAAACAGAGATAGCGTGGGCTTTGAAGGCAGTCCTGGTCACAACTGTGCGCCCAGAATGTGATGTTCTTGTAACCTCCTTGGCCACAGAATAAACCACTCAAGAGGTTGCTGGGGGCTTCAGTCAGATGCATCCAACCTTCACCATAGCCTGGGTGGAGGATTGCAGAAGGTTTAAGGAGCATCAGCAACAAGGCCTTGGGTGCCTTTCTTTCAGCCCCTGCCCTCTGCCCAGGAGAGCAAAGAGGACATTCTGGCAGACAGGAGAGAGAGCAAATGAGCTATTCCAAAGACAGCAGTTTTCTCTATTTCTCTCTGCTCTAAAAGGTTCCACCAAAAGTCCTTGCCAGGTACTTGGAGCGGGGCACAGGACACAGGGCAGTCACACTTCCCAGCTTGCTTGGGAGATGATTCGGAGCATGAGACAGAGGGAGTTTTAGATAACTGTTCCTACTGCAGACATTTCATTTTTTTTCTTTGTGTTAGGAGCATTCAAAATCCTGTCAGAACTGGTGAGATAGCTCAGCAGGTGAAGGCATCTGCCACGAGCCCGAGGATCTGAGGTGGATCACCACCAGGACTCACAGGGTAGAAGGAGAGAACTGACTCCTACACTTTGTCCTCTGATCACCACATGTGCACCAGAGCTTCCTACCTCTATCACACTCACAAAATACACAATAAAAATGTCAGCAGACAAGAAGTCATCTCTATTTCTCCTTGTCTCTCTGTCTTTCCCTCTCTCTATTTTGTTTCTGTCTCTCTCTGTCTCTCTGTCTCTTTCTGTCTTTCTGTCTCCCTGTCTCTGTGTCTCTGTCTCTGTCTCTCTGTCTCTGTCTCTCTCTCTCCCTCCCCCCCCCCGCCCCCCGTATGGAACTCTGGTCATCTGTCTCAGCTGTAAGCCTCCTTTACCCATTCAGCCACATCTCTGGCTACCGGCTGTTTTGAAATACTCAAGTTAATTATTGTCAACGACTGTTGCAACTGAGTTCTCATGCCCTGGACCTTACCCTCTGCTTAGATGCTCCTCCTCGTGTCTGTTCTCTTTCCTTCCTTCCAACACCCTTACCAGGTCTTACTCACAGCTGTCCAATTCCGTTTTCTTGAAATTCACCTCTCAGATTCCACACGTAGCTGTAAACATATTTGTCGTTATGTGCCTGACTTATTTCACGGAATCATTGCAGTTTTAACAAATAAGCACCAGTGCTGGGTTTTGGAAGACCCTCCTCTGAGGGCAGTTTGTCCACTATGGCAGTGGGCATGCTACCTCTGAGAAAGCACTACTGACCAGGAGCCCGCGCCCAAGGCAGCTGTCCTATTTAATACATATACATCTCTCAGATTTATTAAACTAAATTATGTTTAATACATGGCAACTGGAGCTCTAGGGCAGTTCCAAAAGTAAGGAGACGGTCTCCAGCCCTTGATACCACAGAAGGAGATTTTTGCTCTGAAAAATGAGAGCTGGCCCCACAGAGCAGTCTCAACTTTTCATTAAAACAGAGGGGATTCTCTTCAATTTCCTTCTAGAAGGACCACCTTCCCCACTTCCTGTTGTTTTTCTTTGCATCTGAAATAGTCTTTTGATAAGCTTCTAAGTAAGAAAATTGGAATTGAGGTTTCTCTATGCAAATATCTGAGCCTTTTGTTTTTTAAAATGTAGAAGTAAGATGTGTCTGAAATCAATGGTGCAAATATCACCAAGCAACTTTTTTTTTTCAGCAAATGTAATTCTAGGCATGTGACGTATGAATAAAAGAAATGTTGAGCCCTCCCTCCTCAGCAGAGGGTTAGGCAGACAAGAAACAGGAACAACAAATATTGGAACAAATGGAACAGGTAGCACAATGTGTGTGGTTTGGAAATGCTATGGTCTCTGTGTGTGTGTGTGTGTGTGTGTGTGTGTGTGTGTGTGTGTGTACACGTGTGTCTAGGACAGGCTGTTGCTGAATATCCCTAAGTCTCGGGTTTTGCTGAAGAATTGTTGGTGAGTCTTTGTAGGGTTATGTGCCAGGACAGCAAGCAGAAATATTCGTGTGGTTTTGGCGAACATGAGAAGGGTGACGGTTACAGGTGGAATTACAGGAGGGAAATTTTAAATTAAAACCAACTGACACCTGGTAGTCTGAATCTCTTTCCCTCTGTCTCTCTTGGAGCCTGGAGCCGTATACCGGCAGTGACTGGCTTCCTAGGACCTTATCCTGTGCTGGAGAGGGAAGACACAGTGGCCAATGTTTGTTGGGGGAAAAAAAAAGAATATCTTTGTATATTCATTGTGGATTTCTTGTGGTTCTGGGGCTAGGACCCAGAGCCCTGTGCCTGCTAGGCAAGAACCCTACCACTAGGCTACACCTCAGCCTGATCTGATGTTGAGATACACACCGGCTTCCTGGCCCCACCCCTGATGAGTGGGAAGTTAGCCATGAGGAGCGCTGTGAAGGATTCATGCTCTCCGGCTGGCCAGAGAACACAGCTGCTTTCTCCTGAATTATCCACAGCTCGCAGCAGCACGCGTGTCAACACCATTAACAGCAATGTGGAAGGTGACTTTACATGCCATACAAAGCCCACAGGGGCCATGGAAAGCAGGAGCTGTTCTGTCACATTCCAATTACTATGATCATTAATGTCACCGCAGGTGAAAAACAGGGTCATGTAGCTCTACCCCTGCTGTGTCTAACTTGAAATATATGCTTTAAGAAATTCCCTCAGTGACAGAAAATTCCATAGAGCTATTTGGTGGGTTACAATACACTGTTAGAATAATGATCTTTAGTTCAATAGTGCAGGAAATTCTTTAGAAACATCTGGTAATGCTTTAAACAAGGGCTATGAGGGTTGCCCAAAAGAAGTTCAAATGGAGGCTGGACAGTGATGGAAATCCTTTCTTTCTTGATCCCTGGTTTTGAGCTTAATTTTCATCCAGAGAGATACTCCTGAGACAGTGTTAAAATACCAGATTTTTTTCTACATTCTCTTTTTTTTTTGTGCTACCTCATCTCATAACATAGAGGCAATACCATCCTTTGATCCAGGCATAAGAGTGTGTCTCCAACATCCTCCAGGGAATGCCATGATATCAGGGTGTAGCACCCTGAGCTCGTCTGAAATCCTGTGAGTGTTTCAGTCCTTGCTTCTTTCTTTGGGATGACTCCTGATCCACCACGCTGATCCCTGCAGGTAGGGTTATATGGTTGCCCTTGGCACAGTAAAGCAAGTACTCTACCCCTGAGCTATGTAGGCCCCTAGCCCAATCTGTTCCTAAGGAATCCTAAAGGAATGGCCTGGTCAAAGATCACTCACTCATGGACTTTCATGATATTCCTTTAGCAGGATCACATGAAATCAAAGAAACAAAATGGCATTAATGGACTAATATAGAGAGACTCAAGTTGTGTGTGTGTGTGTGTGTGTGTGTGTGTGTGTGAGAGAGAGAGAGAGAGAGAGAGAGAGAGAGAGAGAGAGAGAGAGAGAGAGGTATCGAAATCGAAGAAGCTGCTTCCTCTTTTCCCATTGCCGGTGTGAACAGAGTAAAATTCTACTAGATCTGAATTTTTTATAATTTGTCCAGGAGACAATTTGACATTTGTCTTTCTATTCTTAATTATCAAAATAGCCTATTAAACAAATTAAGTATACAAATACTACCAGGAGAGGGGAAAATGGCTAAAATACTTATCGGAAGCAAACAAAATGAAACAAAAAAAACCTAGTGGAATCTTTGAAGTTCTTACCCACAAATGCTTTGTCTGAATTTCAACATGTCTCCATCAATTGTTAAAGCACATGCCTATGGATTCCTGTACTTAATTGTATATATGTAAAAGTATTAAATGTGGGAATGGAGAGATGACTCACTGATGTTTGCTTCACAATCATGAGGACCAGGATTTGGATCTCAGTACTCACATAAGAAGTTGGCCATCTGGTGCACATCTTTAGCCCTAGCCCGAGTGGGAGGGGACAGGAGGAATACTGGAGTTTGCTGGCTTCCAGCCTAGCTAAGAAAACATGAGCCTTGGGCTCTGAGAGAGAAGCCCTGGCTTAAAGGTAAGGGTGGGAAGTGTTAGAAGAGGCCATTCAATGACTTCTCTGGCCTCTCTGAACAGATGTATGCACATGCATATACACATGTGTATTCATACACACATACAAATACATGGATGAATCTTTAAAAGATGCATAAAGTATAATCTTTAAAAAATAATACCTTTGGAACTTTTAAACTTCCATTCCAAAATGACATGTTAGTGAAACTGCATTGTGCTTTTAATGATCCTGTCTTTTATTCTGATGGGTAAGTTGCTGATTTTTTTTTTAAAAAATGTGCGTGTATTTAATTTACCTCTATGATCTCTCTAGACATGCAGATGGCCAGCATTTCTCTGCTTAAAATAATTTTCTCTTATTTTTGATTCAGTTACATTAAGTATAAATATTAATGAGGCTCAGTGGGATATCTCCACACATGTGGATGACATGTCTGGTCCAATCCAGTCTTCAACTGTGGAAAGACAGGAAGTAGGGCATGTGAATTCTCTCTATGGTTCTGATTGGGCCTGTTGTAAGGCATTTCCTAAGGAGACTTGAACAATCGTCTACCCAGCCCAGAGAGAATACAGAGGACCGACTAAAGAAATGATCCCAGCCAGGTCTAGCTTAGTGTACTGGGGTCACACAAAGGAGCATGAGTGTTTCAAAGGCATCTGTGCTATCCCAAAGCCCAGCCCAGCATGGTGAGAACTCACAAAACTAAACTGGGTAGCTCCCTGCCAAGACTCTCAGGTCACTTGGCTGGAGAGTCTCCTCTCCCAGCAATGTTACAGCCTAAATAACCCTGAGGGGGAGCCTAGTGCATCGTGTTTGAGGAAATATCAGAGGCTTGTGAATTTTGTTTACTTCTATATAGGACCTCCACCTGGATAGAACATTTCAATTTAAAGGAAATAGCTCGCAATGGGGGCTAACTCATGTATCTCTGACCTCTCATCTGTGGAGCATACAATGGCAGATTGTGCTATACTTTGTATCTGGAGTGTTCATATAGGGGACACATACTAAAGGTCTGGGCCACAGCCAGTAGTGCTACTGGCAAGAGGTAAAACCTTTTGCAGGTTGGCCGGCTGGGAGGAAGTTATGTCATTTGATGTATACCCTGGAAGAGGATATTGAGACTCTGTCTCCGCCCTTCTCTGTGTTTCCAGGCCACCAGAAGATGAGAAGCTGTGCTCCAGACATTGGTCCTCTCCACAGTCCCCCAAACAACAGAGCCAAGCAACCAGGAGCCAAAATCAGTCTTACAGATCTTTATCTCGGGTACTTTGACATAATAGAAAAAGCTGAAGAGCACAGACTGGTCCATACTTTGTGAAAATTACGGTAGTCATGGAACCCTTTCACCAAACATAGCCTTGTAGGTGGGAACAGACAGAGGGGCGCTGGGGTTTTGTTGTTTCAGTTTTGCTTGCTGTTTTTCAAGTAGAGACTGGGAACTGAGTAAGGTGAGCCCCAGGACATCTTTTCAGAGAACCCCCATTGTTCCATGCAACTGTTTAAACTCCACTAGAATAAATGAAGTCTTTCTTTCTATTAATCCCTCTGACAGGTTTTAAGCCAGAAAGAATTCTGCCAGTGACAAATGCTCAAAAAGTCAAGATATTGCTTCACAAGGCATTATTATAAATTCAGCTTTTTATATTTTGAATTTCTTTAAAATAAAATATACTTTTATAATTTTTTTTATAAAAATCTATTTGTTCTCGTAGCTGGATTGTGTTTACAATTCATGAAATGGCTTTAATGCTCTTAGGGATGCATTCAGCTCGGCTGGAAGAAATTGCTGTACAGAAGGTCCCTCACACCAACCTTGGGATGAGGGCTGGCAGGGACAGAGAAGCTGAAGAGCCTCTCTGGAGCATCTCTGTCTCTTTCAGAGCCTTGGTGCTGGGTGCTAGTGAAGCATAGGAGAGCCATCTGGTCTCTGTACCCCAAAGGACACGGCTGGGGACAGCCTCAGGAATTCAGATTGCTTCTGAAACTGTGTAGCAGTAGCTACGAAAAGCAAGCAGAGGAGAGCTGAGCCCTTCGCACAGCCTCTCAGCAGACTTCTCTCTGCTTATAACTATTGTCTGTGACTTTTGATTCACTTACATTAGTTGTGCCTATTAACGGGGCTCACTGGGGTCTTTCTATACCTGTGGAGAGCATGCACTGATTCCCTTCAATCTTCTCCATAATCGATAATTTACTTTCAGGTCAACTTTTCTTTATTTCTACATAGGATGTAGTAACTTTCTGTGTTTGACTTATTTTCTTCAACATGTCCTCCAGTTCTATCCATTTTGCTACAAATGGTCAGGTTTTACTTTTCTTCATGTCTCAGTAGCATTCTGCTGTGAGTGTACATGTGCTCGCGTGTGCATGTGCGTGTGTGTGTGTGCGTGTGTGTGTGTGTGTATGCGTGTGTGCGTGTGTGTGTATGTGTGTATGTGTGCGTGTGTGTGTGTGTATGTGTGTGCGTGTGTGTGTGTATGTGTGTATGTGTGTGTGCGTGTGTGTGTGTATGTGTATGTGTGTGTATGTGTATGTGTGTGTGTATGTGTGTGTGCGTGTGTGTGTATGTGCGTGTGTGTGTATGTGTATGTGCGTGTGTGTGTGTATGTGTGTGTGTGTCTGTGTCTGTGTGTGTGTGTGTGTGTGTGTGTGTGTGTGTACTACATTCATTCGTACTTCCACTTTGAGCACTAAGCTACTTTCACCTCTTGGCTACCGTGAATAGTTCTGCTGTATACCTGGCTACGCCCATATCTCTTCTGTCATATCAATTTCACATCCTTTCTGTATACACCAAAGAATGGGATAGCTGGAGCCTATGGTGGGTCTATGTTTAGCATTTTGAGGAGCCTCCATGCTGTTTTCCATTGTGGCTGTACAAGTTCTTGTTGCCACCAACAGTGTATGGAAGGCCTCACTTGTCCTCATTCTCATCAGTATTTTAATTTTAAAACAAGTTTTGGTAGTAGTGGGTCTAGCTGGGGTAAGAGATGTCGTCTTGTATTTCTAGTCTACACCAAATGAGGGCAGCACTGAATGCTTTAGCACTCTTGGCTATTTACATTCCTTTTGTTTTGTTTTGGTTTGGTTTGGTTTGGTTTGGTTTGTGGAGACTGAGTTTCACTGTGTAGCCTTGACTGTCCAGGAACGCACTCTGTAGACGAGGCTGGCCTTGAACTCACAGAGATCCACCTGCCTCTGTCTCCTGAATGCTGCTGGGACTGAAGGTGTGAGCCAATACTTATATTTATTTTGAGTAGTATCTGTTCTGATCATTTGCTTATCTTAAGATTGGATTGCCCAGGCTGGAGAAATGGTTCAGCTGTTAAGAGCACTGACTGCTCTTCCAGAGGTCCTGAGTTCAATTCCCAGCAACCACCCACGTGGTGGCTCACAATCATCTGTAATGGGATCCAATGCCCTCTTCTGGTGTCTGAAGACAGCTACAGTGTACTCATATATATTAAGTAAATAAATAAATAAATAAATCTTTAAAAAGAAAGTTCTCCAAAGGGACCACAAAAATAAGTATTAAAAAAAAAAGATTGGATTGCCTGGAGGTTTTTTATTTTCATTTTTGAGGTATATTCTGGATACTAATCCTTCACAAGATGAATATTTAGTAAATATTTTTTCTCATTCTGTAGTCATCTGTTTTGTCCACTATTTCTTTCACTATACAGCTTGTAGCCTAACATAATCACATTTGCTTTTGATTTTGTGTTCTGTCCTTTGGAGTAACCCAAGATTCGCTGCCTATGCTAGTATCTTGAAGTATTTCTGAATGGTCTTACAGAGTTTCAGTCCTATGGTTTATTTGAAGTTGATTGTCAGATACATGAGAAATAGAGATTCCATTTCTTCTGCTGTGACTACCCAGGGATCTATTTGGTCTTCAAGTCATGATGAGGTACAAAGGGTGTTGGGACTGTAAGCACAGAAGTGAAGTTCTGGGATGAAGAATGGGGTCAAAGGTTATGGTTTAATGGAGGAAATAGTAGGCAATAAAAAAGACATTAGAATCCTTTGCTCTCTCAACCACCCTTCAAAGCTAGAGTTGGTGTTTTCAAGTCAGGGAAATACAAGTATGCTCAGTAGCATGGGTGGTATACAATCAGAGCTTAATAAACAGCTGCTTCTCTTTTAGCATATAGTCCTTGTTGGACCTGAGGAAAGAGAGATGACTCTAGGGTTCCACAGCAAAAAAATGGAAGAAGTCTCTACCGCACAGATATAGCCAAACCGTCACCAAGGGCCTCTAGGGAACAGAAGTGAAGGCTGCAACTGAAGGGACCCCCCAAAAAACCACGGGGGCTCCCCTCAGTCTAACAGTAAAATGTATGGTAGCGTTCCAGGGAAGCCTGAAGGTCTTACAAGCTTATGTTTCTCAGGAATGTCCCAACAGCAATCCAATGACCCTGACTCGCGCCTCCACTTTACTCTTCTCCAACATGGAAGCCAGCCAATGAGAAGTTAGAACCAAGAGCTGAATCTGAGACATGCTCTTACTATGTATATCTCAACTGGCCTCCAACTGTCCATTCTCCTGCATCAACCTCACTGTTGTTGGATTCTGAGAATGCATCACTACACCAGGCTCTTGTTTTTTAATTGACTCTATACTGAACATATGTGGATTCTTCCATTCTGAAAGCTACCTCCATTCTGAAGTAGATAGTGTAAATGAGCTAGAAGCGGTTTAAAGTCTGAGGAATGCCACTGATAGGCTCTATGCAGAAAGTTATTTTACAACTCAAGTGTGAGATTTTGGATCTTGGGCACATTGTGGCAGGGCTGAATGGCTCAAAGGCTCCCAGTCTGAGGATCTGCACATTTCTTTCTGGTGTGACTCCAGTCCAACTGCTCCTTAGCACCTCACTGCAGCAGAAATGAGAAAAGGAATGACCATTTTGAGGGCTGTGTGCCTGCATACATGTGAGTGACAGAGGTTCTATCAGGCCAGCCAACCCAGGTCTCAGGACCTTCCTTAGACCCTCCTTTTCTCCACAACCCAGGAGCTGTGGTCCAGGCCAAATTTACCACTGCCGGTGTTAGCCCTAGTGACCCAGCTCTGTGCTGCATGACTGGAGGACAAGCACTCTCACAGGACACCATCACTCTTTTACCTTTGGTCTTCCTTACAGACACTGGGCTTCTGAGTGGAGCCACCCAGCAGGAGATGCACAGCTAGAAGCATCCACACAAGTCTGCACTCCCCCAAGGCCCTTCAGGTTGCTGTCCCCATTCACACTAGACAATGTTGGCTTTATTCTGGCAAATACAGTGCACAACAACCCACTATATATTGTAAACAGCTAGCAGGATTTAGAAGGTTCCCAATGTACAGAGCACCCCATATAACACTAACACATATAACCAGTTATCATGTGTCAGCAATAAACCTAGTAAGTAGACTGCTGCCTCACGCTGTGGTCTGTTTCAAGTCTGTTTCCCATCAGCTGCAGCAGAAGCTACCTGAGGGTGGAGCCAGGGGAGGGCTTGAGGCTGTGAATAATCCTTGGAGATCAGAGTCTCCTCCTTCCTTGTCCAGAGCCGGGCTTTAGGCCTTCTCTTTCCTGGAATCATAACTGAAAATGGCATCAGACCTGTAGCAAACATATTTAATCACAAGAACAGCAAAAGAAATTAGTGACACAATTTGATGTGGAATGATGAATCTTTATGATGTGTTTTTGCAAGGATATGTTTTGTAGAGTACGGTATGGTGCGGTGGGAGGGGCTACCTCAGTGGGCCCATGCTGAGATACCAGCCATTCAACAGGTCTAGTATAGAATAGAGTTTATTTTGGGTTATGGGAAGGTGAATTGAGGAGGGAGTAGGAGCAGAGAAAGAGAGGGGACAGAGAGAGAGAGAGAGAGGGAGGGAGGGAGGGAGGGAGGGAGAGGGAGGGAGGGAGGGAGGGAGGGAGGGAGGGAGAGAGAGAGAGAGAGAGAGAGAGAGAGAGAGAGAGAGAGAGAGAGAGAGAGACAGACTAAACAATCCTTTTCATAGCAAGTCAGACCTATCTGACTCTTGCTAGGTAATTGTTGGGTGGAGCCTAGAAGGAATGCTAACATTCCTCCATTTTGGTTTAATTTTAAAAAGGAAAAACTAGAAAGGGGTGATGGTGAAGGAGGAATAGGGTTGTTGTGATCTTTAGCTGCTTCCTGTTGACTTTGGGGCTATGTGTCTCTGGGAAGTATGGGGATGTTGGTCTTAGGAGAGATGGCTGTTTCCTTGCTGATCAGGGTCTGTGGGGCCATCTGTGGGTAGGAAGGTCCAGAAGAAGCGTCTGTGTCTGTGAGAGTGGATTGGAGCATCTGGGGGTTATTTCTCTGGAGTTGTCCTGGATGTAAATTTTGAGTAAATGCTTGGTCTTGGCAAGATGCTGAAAAGGAAAGTTAAGTAGGAAGAAAAAAATTTTCTTAGGTGTACATTAGAAATTCTTAGGTCTTGGTGGTTGTGGTGAGGGAAGTCCCAAAACCAGGGAACAGGGGAGGAATCTCACCCACTGAGATAGGCAACAGGTAGGAACTTAGGCTATTTATTGACAGATTTACTTATCTAGATGGAGTCTATTTGGTCTGTGAGAAGTAGATCTGAGTGGGTTTCGTGGAGCTTATCAGTATAAAAGAGATAAAGTTGTTAACAGCATGAACAGTCTTTGAGGGAGCTTAGGAAAGACAAAAATCTTTTGAGGAGCAGAAGAGGCAAGAAGGACTTTTTCCTTCTGTCTAAGAGACTGAATGTATATTAATTTAGCATAATGGGAAACATTTTTAAGTTTACATTTAAAAGACAATCAGAGGCAACTCGAAAGTTTGACCTTATGACTATGATAGTTGATCATATAGTTTGGCATGAGAAACACCTTAAGTCTATAGTTAAAAGACCACCAAAGGAAGCTGAACTTGTGATTATAAAAGTTGGACTGTATAGTGGAATGTTTTATTAGAGTTAGGCTAATTTATCAATACTCTATTGGTTAATATTAGAATTTTAAGCTCTTGAAGTCTCAATATAACAGTGACATAGGAAGGGGAGGAAATATGAAGCATTTAGTCACTGGAAACCGAGTTTGGATAAGAAATTAGCAGATTACATCTGTGAAAGGTTACATCTGAACTTGTGTATCCTTTATCGTGAAGTCTGTGAGAAAGGCAAACCTCTCTGTCTTTTTGACAAGAGATATGGTTGTCTTAACTAGTTAAAAAAATTGACTAATGAGCTAATATGGTGGTGAAATATCTTGGGGTAGGGAGCTAGTTATCTGTTTTCTAGTTGTCAAGCTGCAGTTAATTTAGCTGTCAATGTAGTCAGAAATCTGGGAAAGAATTACAACCTAGATGTCATATATTAATTAAAATGACAGAGGTTAGTCTATAGTCCACTACTTAAACAGTTCTTCCAGGTTCCTGTGGTCTCCACTGAAACTCAGGCAGAGTCAGTTTGGCCATCAGACCCAGAAGACAAGAAGCTTTTTCCTGTGGAGGAGGAACATGGGAGAAACGACTCATCTTGTCTTAGGCAATGTGAGACATTTAATTTTCTGAGTGTCTTCTGTTTGTTCACAGTTTAGGTCGAGCCCTAACAGTGTGAAGGCAATGGAGCAGTCTTTCTCAGTGGTTATCAGACCACAGTCTAGGTAGAGTTGGCTGTTACTAGGCTTTGGAGATCTGAACTCAGGTCCCAGGCTTTAGCCACTGAATCATCTCGCTAGATTGTAACCTTATTTCAGTGAGAAATTAACTTATTTCATCAAGTCAGATTTGCTTCTATTTTACACATTGCTGGTTAAGTACCTGTGTGTGTCTTTGCCTGAACCCCTAGTACTCATTCTTAGGGTTGGAGTACCCATGTCAAGCCAACCTTTCCATTCAAGGATCGTCACTCAGCACCAGCAGACATGTGGAGGTGCTATCACCTCAGGGTGACAATACTGAGCACCTAGGGCTGGTTCTTTTAAGTTGATCATTCTAGACCAGTGACATGGGAAGAGACGTTGCCTTTTGTCTGCTGAATGGTTATTGGTGTAAATCGCCTTTTAGAATATATGCTTTTCATAATTTCTTTTTTCTCACTGGTTCATCAGAACTCTTCACAGAGCGAGGATATGGTTTTCTGTAGCCTGTGTATTCAGATAATAGCACTCTTCCAACCTGGCACTCGTCTGACTTTGTAAATTCTAGGTAGTGTGTCACCGTGATGTCCAAACTCATCACCTTCTGCCACCCTCTGATATCCACAGCCTGCTTTGCTCTGAGGAAACAATTAGAAAAGTTGCAGTTTTCCTAGTTTCTCCTGTATCTGGAAGAGACACAGATAAAGCCACTGGAACCTTAAAAACACAGTCAGAGAGATTTCTAAAAAAGTCTATGCTACTTATTAAAAATAAATAATTGTGGCTGGTGCTGTTCCTTCGCAATACTTTTCTCTTGTATGTAGATTTAATAGCTGAGACTCTGGCAGTCATTTTGCAATATGGAAAAACAAGTGGGAACAATCAAGTCCTGCTCAGAAAGGTAGGAAGGGTAGTGCTTCTGAGTTCGTGCACCAAACTGGATGTGATGTGAAATAATTATTAAATACCTTTAGTATTTAAGTAAATACTGGTTGTCTGTTCCTTGCAGGCAGAAGTTTTGTCCACCACATCACTGATTTTGTTTGGAGAATATTCCATATGCTCTCTGTAATAGATTCAACCTCTACTGTGTGTCTCCAGCTTTCTAGGGATTCATCCCAACTACTCCATCTTCGTTCAGACCCTCATTTGTGTTTCAACCACCTGCTACCTTTACACAGCCTTCTGTGGTTCCTTCAGATGACACCACCTGGTTTGTATGCTTAGTTTATTTTCTTGGTTTTGATCCCTCTTCATCTTATATTGTATAAGGAAAACCCTGCAAGGCAACTTATAACAGAGAACTGGATAGATGAGCCACGACTGCATAGGCATCTCTGCTCCTAAGTTGTGTTCTGTTTTCTATGATGGAGTTTTGGATAGCATTTTTCTTTAACATCTGTGCATTTTGTGGTGTATTTTGAATTCCATGAAGATGAACTTTGTGAGGAATAAAATCCGGAGAACAGAAGGGTGACACAGAATGACAGAGTGGAAGCCCTTGGAGATCAGAGTAGATGCAGCACATTTTCCCTGGCTGATGTGCCAGGAATCACCCACCATCTGCCTGCCCAGTGGAAAGTTTGTCTCCATCGCTCCAGAGTCTAACTTTTGTTATGAAAATGTTGAGAGCATCTAAAATGTATGGAAAAGCTATAAACCACAGTTTTAGGAAAAAAAAAACAGAAAGATTTTAAAATAAACCAGCTGTTGTTGGGAAGATGGCTTGCTCTGTAAAGAGCTAGGCGCATGAGCGAGAGGATCTGAGTCCAGTCCCCACATCCCACATTAAAATATTGCTGGGCACAGTGGTGATGGGAGCCTGTAATCTCAGCACCGGGGAGGCAGAAAAAGGAGGATCCCTGGGGCTTGATGGCCAACTAGCCCAGCTGAATGAAGGAGTTCTTTGTTCTGTGAAAGCTCCTGTCTCAAAAAATAAGTTGGAGAATAATTGAGAAAGACATTACACACACACACACACACACACACCACATACATACCACACACGACACATACCACACATACCACATATACCACATACCACACACACCTCATATACATACCACACACACACACCACACAACATATACACACCACATACACACATACACACATACCACATACCACACACACATACCACTCACCACACATACCATTAAACACAAACACACCATAGACACACATATCATACACCACACACCCACAAACAGCACCTACACATATAACACACAGTGCACACACAGAAAACCACACCACACCACAGTTCAATGTACCATACCCCCCACACTGCTGTCAATGAATCAGCTGTTGAATCTAAATCTTATCATTTATATCATATTAATCTAGCTTATTTATACAATGACATAATACATTTTTATCTTACTGCATCGTTAAACTAAAATATCAATCTCCAAGGAAGCATCATTATTTAGAGGAAACTGATTAGACAACAAGCCGAAGAATATGACTTTGTCTCTTCCCAATTAATGGCTGCACACACTTGGATATCTTTCCTTCCCTGTCTGAAGGATGCTGAAGATGCTGAAGTATGCTGAAGATGCTGAAGATGCTTAGCCTGTGAGTGCTTTGGTGAGCACTCAATACGACGCAAGTTTGTATGAAACTAGCAAGTTCTGTGCTCACATAAAGGCTATAATTACACTGCATTGCATTCATCATGCTTGGAAA
Organism: Tokudaia tokunoshimensis; assembly: GCA_036184795.1. NCBI lineage: Eukaryota > Metazoa > Chordata > Mammalia > Rodentia > Muridae > Tokudaia > Tokudaia tokunoshimensis. Next base: position 30,002,501 of record BTHU01000022.1, on the reverse strand, counting down.
AGTCTTTAGCTCACGTCACTTTCCAAATAGCAGCAGTTGTAAAAAATGGTGTAGGATTTTAAATTCAACATAAAAGAAATGCAGCCTTTACGACAAGTTAATTCAGGGATTATGGTTCTTGTTTGGGAAGGTTGTGTCAGGCAGACAGATCCTCATACCCTTAGCCTCTAATGGAAGAGCTGTGTGGGTACATCCAACTGAATCCACCCGAGTGAGCACAGGTGTTTGCCCTTTCATGTCAATTCCCACATGTAGTTTACTTGCCAAGGCACCTCTAACCGAAGGGTGTAGTCATGGGTGTGTCTTTTCCATGTGCCATTTCACTTTCTCTGCTCCAGTAGTCAACTGAGGTCTGGAAGCTGTAAGTGGAAAATTTCAGAAGTAAACTTTAAGATTTGTATAACTTTAATTACAGTACACACACACACATGCACATACACACACACATGGATACACATGCACGCACACACACATGCACACATTCACGTGTACACATGCATATATACACATGTACACCCACCCACACATGCACACATATGCACACATGCACACACATGCATGCACACATTCAAATACACATATGCATATATACACTTGCGCACGCACACACACACACACACACACACACACACACACACACACATGCTTGTCTGTTTTCTTGTTGCTCTGATAAAACATCATGACCAAAAGCAACTTTGGGAGAAAGGCTTTATTTTATCTCACACTTCCTTGTCAGCCATCATTGAGGGAAGTCAGGGTAGGAACTCGAGAAGGTCCCTGGAGGCAGAAATTGAAGCAGAGTCCGTGGAGAAGTGGTATGTACTGGCTTGTTCTCCTGGCTTTCTCAGCTTACTTTCTTATACAACCCATGGCCACCTGCTTGGGGCTGACACCAATGGAGTGGGCTCGGACACTCCACATCAATCATTAATGTCATCCCAGACATGCTCACAGGGCAGTCTGATGGAGGCAACTGCTTAGTTGGGGTTCTTTCCACCCAGGTACCTCTAGTTTGTGTGAGGATGACTGTTCAGCACAGTATACATGTTCTGTTTTGTTACTGCTGGAGAATGTCTCTACAGTGTTTATTTTACATGTTAAACTTCATCATAGGTGTTCATATGCAGGAAAATATATTGTATATGTAGAATTCAGTACTGTTCTTGTTTTGAACATCCACGGGGTGGGGGAGGCTCTTTGCAGTGTTTCCTGAGGTGAGGGGGCCACATTGCCCTACATTCAATTGAGCCTTATTAATAATTCATTCAGAGCAAGTTTGCTTCATTATACCTCCCCTGTGTCTTTTCTACGTAAGCCTTCTGCAAGCTCAACTGAAAATATTCAGCAAGAATTGCTGATATTCCCATCACAATATTCTTGTCACAAACTGTGGTGGTTTGAATAAGAATGGTCCCCGTAGACTTATATTTGAATGCTTAGGGAGTGGCATTAGGAGGTGTGGCCTTGTTGAGTAGGTGTGGCCTTGTTGGAGGAAGTGTGTCACTGACGGTGGGCTTTGGGACTTCAAATGACCAAGCCAGGCCCAGTGGCTCTCTCTCTGTCTGCTACCTGGGGATACAAATGTAGAACTCTCAGCTACCTCTCGAACACCATGCCTGCCTCTGTGCCACCTTGCTTCCTGCCATGATGAAAATGGACTAAACCTCTGAACTATAAGACAGACCCAATTAAATGCTTTCTTTTAGAAGAGTTGCAGTGGTCATGGTGTCTCTTCACAGCAATAAGAAACCCTAACTAAGACACAAACATAAACAGTCAAACGCATCATTTACTATCAAGTCACAGTCAAGTTTCCACTTTATCCACAGTCCCATCATTTGACTTCCTTTGTATTTGATTCAACAGAGACAATGGTAAGGCTACACCTGTGGGCCATTAGTTTCCTCCATTTACCTGCTCTCTTGAGAATTGTCTGTGGGACTGGCTGGCCATTCTGCAGGGTCTCCACCCCAGAATGGGTTGGCAGCACCCAGGGGTGGCTCTGCATACTCTAGATCCCTATCTGTTCATTGATTGTTGGTTTTACAGACTCATGATCAGATTTAAGTCCCTTTCTCAGTGGAAAGGCAATATAGGTGGAAGAGAATTCTTCCATTAGGACATTATATTCTCTCTGTCTGTCTGTCTCTGTATCTCTGTCTCTGTCTCCGTCCCCCTCCCCCTGTCCCCTCTCTCCCCAGTGTTTATTCAGGTTGAAATTTCTAAATTAAATTCTGAAAATCTACTAAATCTGAAACTTTTGACCATCAGACATGTCACATATGGAAAATTCCACACCCAAACTCAAAGGACAGGTGTCAGTCAAAACGCAGGAGCACTAAAAAGATTGTATGGGGGCTGATGGCTGATGAAACAGCCTAACTGGTAAAAAAACAAAACAAAAACAAACAAACAAAAAACCAACCAACCAAAAACACTTGCTTTTGATCCCTTCATCCTACATAATAGAAAGAGAGAAACAACTTATCCACATTATGCCCTGACCTTCAAGCATAGGTACCAATGTACATGCATGTGTGTGCATTTACTGTGCATGTGCATACACATACTAAATGAGGAAAAAGTGTAAAAATATTTTAAAAACATCATATAGCATTAATTTCAGGCTATATGAACATGGTGTATACATTATAAACACGTTTTGTCTTGGATCTAATCCCCAAGTTTGATCTCGTCACAAATAGGCAAACAGTTCAAAATGGAAAGAAAAAAAATCCCAACCAGAAGCTCTTCTGGTCTCAAGCATCTTGAATAGAGATATACAGCCTGAATCTATGGATTCACTAGGGCTGAAGAACAGTAGCTCTCTACTGTGTCTTGGCTAGAGCTCTTCTGCGGAGGTTGAGGCTTCCACAGAGAGCAGCTGCACGGAGAGGAACATCACAGAGTTCAGCTGCACAGGGAGCCCATGCACAGTGTAAACGACCACAGAAGGAACCTTCCACACAAGGGAGCTGGGTTTTTAAAGGGAAATCCCAGTTTAGAACAGATATGCACTGAACAGTGAAGTTCCCAACATCTCCTCTACTATCTGCTTCTCAGCCGTCTGAGCCACAGTCTTCTGGCTAGTTCAAGCTCTGGGCCTGCTGATGTTGAGATTAGCCACGTCTGACCTCCTGCTCATCTTCAGATAGCATCGTGAGTCCTCCTGTCTTGGACAGTGCCCTCCCTTGCTCTCTGGAAGACCAGATGGCCCAGCCTCACCTTTTACATTCTTTGCCTCAGGCCTAACACCATCTATTTCTCTGTCCTGTTGTCCTCTGGAAAAGAAGAGTACACAGAATCATGTACCATTAACCATTGTGACTTAATTTGTTTAATACAAGCAATAAAAAGTACCTAAAAGAAAATGAGCTTTTATCCTAAAAAGGTTTTTTTCTATGCTGGCAAATAAGGTGGTGAGAAAGTCACTTTGGCTTGATCAGAAATAGCATGGTTCTTGGACATCACAAGGCTTTTTGTGTGCAATGTGTTCCCATTAGTCTTGTTCCACCCCTGTTCAAGAGATGGATGATCTTACATCCTTTGAGTATGCCTAGAGCAGAATGGAACAATCCAAGAGAGAAAAGTTTAGGTGACCAAAAGTCATGATTTATACCGATTGCCAAATATGGCACATGACTAGTTTCCAGAACTAACCATAAACATATGATTTATAATCTCTGTCCCTGGACACCTATGTATGACCCACTTAGTACATAACTTGCCACAGTTCTGAACTTGGGTTTTCCTCTGACACAAGAGAACTCTCTTCTCTAACAGAGGGGGATGCTGGAAGGGTTAATGATGCTTCACCCAGGTTATAGGATTTAAATTGGTGTATTTTGATCCGAAGTATTGCTATCTTGTTTTAAAAAGCTATAATCAAGGTAAGAGTTGTGTTAGCTTAGGCTGCCATAGAAAGCACCACAGACTGGATGCCTTGGAAGCAGGAGGGATTCGCTTGTCCTGCTTTGACAGGACGTATAACCCAATGGCCAAGGAGGCAGTATTGTGGGGTTCTACTAAGCATCCTTTTCAGAGGCATCGTGTGCTGTCTGTGTTCTCACAGAACGGCGGCTAGTCACATGCACGGGGCTCCAGCTTCATGGCCTAAACACCTTCTAAAGCAGTGGTTCTCGACCTTCCTAACGCTGCAACCCTTTAATATGATTCTTCACGTCATGGTGACCTTCAATCATAAAGTTTTTTTGTCATTACTTCATAACTGTAATGTTGCTGCTATTAGCAATCATAACGTATCTGATATGCAAGGTATCTGAAATGTGACCCCCATAAAAGGGTCATCCAATCTCCAAAGGGGTCTTGACCCACAGGTTGAGAACCACTGTTCTAAAAGTTCTACTTCCTAACACCATCACCCCTGGGGCTAGGATTTCAATTTAGGAATTGGGGTGGGGTGGGGACAAACAAACATTCAATAAATAAACATCCACTTAAATAACTAAATTATAATCCATGGGGTGATTAGTAAAGAGTCTAATTTATAATTTGGGGAATAATACCACTAACCAACAATTTGGAATTTAAAAATTATTCTTATTAAATACTGGTGTTGTTGTACACCTGTAATATCAATACTGAAAAGGTTGATGTAGGAGGATGATAAATATCAGGGTTTATCTTGTCTCTAAATAAATGGGACTTTTGGTGTTTTGTTTCCTTGAGTTCATTTCTCTTAATAAAACATCACTAATGATGTTCTGTCAAATTTGAGAGAGAGACACAGGAGATTTTTCTCTTTTAGTCACTGGGACTTGGATAATAGGAAAGCTGTTGCCAGGCTGCCGTTCCCAGAGACCCAGTTCTCACACTTGACGAATGCCCTTTCTCCTCTGCAGTCTGTTGTCTCTGAACTAATGGTTATTCAAGAAAATGCCCTATAGACTTTCCAACAGGTCAATCTTATGGAGGCATCCTCTCAATTAAGATTCCTGCTTCCCAGATATGTCTAGCCTTTTTTCAAATTGACAAAACCTAGCTGGGGCAGCGTCATGTGGGAGAGAAAGGGCTGGCTAGTGGCCAATGATCCCCCATATCTGTGTCCTGTGCTGTCCATCGGTCCTCCAAGCTCACCAACAAGAAGCACTTACATCCATAGCAACTTGGGGTTACAGGTGAGGTGCAAGGAGGAAAGCTAACACCTAGGCTTTCTATGGGGTCATTTATGTCACACTAGACATGGACTCACCACTTGTGGAGTTCATCCATAATTTATATAGTTTCGTGTTGAAATTCTGCATAGATCAAGGAGAGGTTCCTAGTAGAGCCAATGAAAGAAAGGAACACTATCACATGGGCTGAACTCCCAACAGCTTCTGAGGGCATAGTGGGCCTTGCTTCTGTCCAGCTCAGGGCCCCAGAAACTGCACTCGTGAGGTACTGGGTCACTGTATTTTTATAGTCTCAGATACTTTCTTATTTGCTTCCCTCTCCTCGTTTTTTAAATTTTTAATTGGCATGTGTTGCTTGTTCACTATGGATTTATGACATTTTCATACATACACATGGTGTATTTTGATCATATTCACCCCATTATTCTTTCCTGTCTCCCACTCTCACTGCTGACCTTCCAATTCTCAACTGGTCTCCCTTCTTCTTTCTTGTCTATTTCTTTGAAATGGTCCAATACATTATATTAAGTTTGCTCACAGGAGTACAGTGAAGTGTTGTTCCAAGGGGCATGGCCACCTTATCAGTGGCTACACCACTATGGAAAATGTCTTTTCCTTCCCCCAGAAACTTAGTTGCACATAAGTCCTCAGGGCAGAGTGGAGTTTCCTGAAATCCTTCCCCTTCCTTGACAGGCGTTGGCAAGCCCAATTATGCTTGGTGTGCAGGTGCGCCACAGTCAGTTGCTGGGAGTTCAAGAATGTGACAGTCGTGCCATGTGCAGAAGTCAGTGTTTTATACCTTTCCCTGCTTCCCTTTACACTTCTCATTCCTTCCCATGTCATAGTCTATGAAATTATGATATTACTTGAACCTTGGGAGAGGTGACCTAGATTTGGCTGAGCATTCAGCCCTCACCTATTTTCATCACTTTGAACAATAATGAGCTTCTGCATTTACCATTGCCTGCTGCAGAAAGAAGCTTCTCAGACAAGAACAACATCAGTGAACTTCTGTATAGGAATAAACATAGTTTATTTGGGAGGGGGCTGACAGGCATATCATGTCCATTAAGCAAAAGAATAACCATAGCTTTCCCCAGAACCAATTACCTCCCAAGTCATGGACTTTTGATCAGGTTTACAGTACCATACCTATATTTCCTCCTGTGTAGTCAGCCTCAAATCCAATCAGAAGGAGGTTGATTACTGTAATGTAATGGCTTGTCACTACTGCACCAATGGGTACATTTTTTCTGGTAGGCCAATAGTGTAGCTTGCATGGTCCATAGCTGAGTAATACTGTTGAAGACTTTTCTTTCTCTGCAGAACTTTCTAGTACTATGAAAGATAGCCTGTGTATGTGTGTGTGTGTGTGTGTGTGTGTGTGTGTGTGTGTGTGTGCGTAAATTCTCTTTCTTCTCTTGGTTCCTTTGTTTATTTGGTTCTTTCTCTCTCTTTCTCTTCCTGTTCTCTCCTCCTGTATCTTTCTTTCTTTCCTTATACTGTAGCCCAGACTACACTCAAACTTGCAGTAATCTTTCCACCTCATCTCCTAGGTATTGGGATTATAGATATGAGACACCATGCCTAATGTATGTATTCTTAAATGAACTGATGTATTTTAATGCTTAGACGGAGTGAACAAAATGTGTTCCTCCTGTTTTCCACGTAGATTAAAATCTAAGACTGACTAATGTTCTGTTCTGTGCCGTTGAGTTTGGGACCCTGAATCTGCATCCTGAGCATTTGCTCTATCACCAAACTCTATACATGCCCTTTAGACCTCTGTGCACTGAATTCTACAAGTCATGCACAACGACAACCCTCTACAGAGATTTACAGGAAAACGTTGTTCATCCAGCAATGGCACCGCTCTAACCTGTAGGATTTATGACTTGCACAGAGAAAATGATCAAATCCACTGAATGGGCATTCAAGTGAAAAACTAGCCTGCAAGGAGCAGGGAGAATGGAGACAAGGAATTACTGTGTGCTGGGACCATCCTGCTTAAGCTGCTATGCCCTGTGGGCTAGCATGCAATGAAGAAATGCAGGTTCCATCCAGTCTTCTCATGTTGACTAAGGCTCTGCACATCTCTGCACAGCTTAGGCTTTGATGTCACACCACCCTAACACCACAGCACACTTTTAATGGCAAGGATTGGATGGCGTCTGTGGTAGGAGTGGGGATAGATGGGAGAAGTACACTAAATTCATTTGACTAATGGATGCATCATTAGAAAGGGACACTTGAGCAAAGATTTTAAGAAATGTATGAGAATATCTTGGAAGAATGTTGGAGATTCCAATCAAAGGCAGAGCAAGGATCAAGACCCAGAACAGCAGATCTGCCTAACACGTACACTGTCCCTGATTAATTTTGTTTCCATGGATAATTTTTTACTCAATGTTATATATTCAGTTAAAACCATCCTTTGAAATTTGGATCTGAATTGCTTCTTGGGATAATCTCATCATCTCTGGTGGTAGTGGCTAGTAGCAGGAAGTGCCCAAGAAGTCCTACAGTTACTCAAAGAAGAGTTGAGGTCACATTGTGTCCTGCTACAGAGTTGGGTCTGTGGCAAGTTGGGCCCAGTCAGTGAGTTTTCTGCTTGTGATCTTTTCAGTGTCTAGTGGATTCACCATTCTCAAACCTCACTAAAAAATGAGGAGCCTGAAAGGCATTCACGTGGCTGCATTTGGGGCCCTTGTGGAAAGCAGGAGATGACATAAAGGCTCATATATTTAAATACTTTGTTCCCTGTTAGTGAAACTTTTGGGGAAGGATTAGGACAGTGGCTCTCAACTTTCCCAATGCTGACACCTTTTAATACAGTTCCTCATGGTGTGGTGACCTCCCAGCCCTAAAATTATTTTTGTTGCTGATTCATAACTGTAATTTTGCCACTGAGTGGAGTCTCAGTTCCTAAAACCATAGGGAATATATGTTTTCTGATGGTCACAACCTGTAGATTGAGAAATACTAGATTAGGAGATGTGGCCTTGTTGGCAGAGTTGTGTCATTATTGGTGGACTTTAGCAGTGTCAAGTGACTCATGTCATTTCCAGCTAGCTCTCTCTGCCTCATGGTTGTGTCTGAAGATGTGAGCTCTCAGCAATTGCTCCAGTGCCTGCCTGACTGCCTGCCTTCTACCACGCTCCCCAGCATGACGGACATGGACTCTACCCTCTGTAATTGGAAGCCTGAAATAAACTGTTTCTTTTATAAGCTTTCTTGGCCATGGTTGTGAAGACAGGAGATAAGCATGATCTTGCATGCCCACAAACGTGTATGAATCATTCATATCAGCCTTCTTTGTGCTGCTGTCTCCTTAGCACAGAACACTTCCTCTGTCACCTTGTGCTCACAGCTCTTTCATTTTCGAAGATGACAAGGCAGATGCTTTTGGCTTGTCCCTAAGTACTTATTCACCTACTATTTCCTCCCAATGAGCTTCGAGTTATATATTTGCAAAATTGATGCCAGCCTGGAATACATAGTGACATCTTGTCTTAAAACAAGCAAGCAAATATCCAAAGACCCCAAAGGGCTCAGTGATAGAGTGATGGAGAACTCGCCTTATATGCATAAGGCTTTGATCTACAGCACTGAAAAAAATCATGGTAATAAAGAGAACTATAAAGAATAATGATTGTGAGTGAAGCATGCTATTCAAAACGTTTTACGTTCATAAAATTCACAAGTCCAAAATGATACCATTTTAAAAGGCAGTGAAAATTATTATTTGTCACCATTGGAAATGGTAGTTTTGCAAACTCCTTATGCTGAAAATTGGAAAGGATTAAACATTCATGCTGCCTTTTCAATAGGCATTATATTTCAAGCCAAATTTAGTAGATGAGTGAAAATATTATTTTACAAGGGAAAAGCAGCAATTATTTGTTGTAAGAATGATGAAATTGGGAAAATAACCATTTTTCAATCTCCAATGAAATACTTGATTCACATAAGGGTTATGAACACATGGCCTAGGTAAAATGCAGCCTAGGGACTGAAAATGTTATCTACAGACAATTTGTGTTTAAAATTGGCAGAGTGTAAATTCCTCTTAAATATGCAAAGCTGTTAAATTCATAACCTCTTGACCAAATATGTGGCAAGATGCTACAGAACAGTCAGACCTTACACACCTTCTTTCATGACACCTCATGAAGTAAACAGCATGATCTACAAGTGTTATTATTTAAAATATGTAGCCTGAGTCCAACTACCTAGATAATAGAAGGACGTGCTCTTAATTCATAAAATTTATGAATTAAGGAAGGCTATATGACAAAATGTTGACAGTGTTTGCATCTATGTTAGGAATTTCTTGTTATTGTTTATTCTCTCAACTTTTAAAATGTCTCAACAAAGGGGGTTGTTAAACAATATAAATATGTCTTCTCATTCTTGAAGGAAGTATTGCTGGATAGAGTGACTTAATGATTTTAGAGTGACAAACACTTTTTTTCCCCACCTTGGAGATATACCATTGACTTCTGTTTCCATCATTTCTGTTAAAATGTTAGCTGTAAATTAAGAAATTCTAAAATACTTTCACTCCAGTGTGCCCTTTTAGGTTCCATTTCTTTGGTATTGTAAAAAAAAAAAAAGGAATGAAATTCTCATTTTTTCCCTCCGTCCTTCCCTTCTCTTTTTCTTCCTCTTTCCTCATATTTCCCTCCCTCCCTCTCTTTCTCCGTCCCTCTTTTTCTTCCTTCTTTATTTCTGTTGTGCTGGGCTTAAACCTAAAGTCTCACAAATTTTAGGCAAGCACTATACTACTGAGCTAAATCCTTCCCCTCTTCCTTAATTTCACATGATTTCCTCTGTGTGTTTCTCTTTGGGGACTCACATTACATGTGTGTTAGGCAGCCCTCATCCTGTGATCTATAGTTTATTTTTTTCATTTAGTTTTTTAGTTTCTCCATGTCTGTTAGGAAACTTTGAGAGACTTCTTTGGTGCTGTATTTCAATTCATTTGTCTTGTATCCACTGAGTTTGGCCTGTAAATTTGTATATTTTGTTGCTTTTTATGCAAAGTATATTATCATTTTGTTTACAGGATTTCTATTTGTCTAGTCTCCACACTATCCTTTGAGGAATTATGCTCATGAGTGTAGTGCCTGTAGAAGCCAGAAAAAGGTGTCAGTTCCCGTGGAGTTGGAGGTACAGGTGGTTGTGAACCACCGGATATCAATACTGGGAACCGAATTAAAGTTTTGAAGAGAATAGTATGTGTCTTTAACTGATGAGCCATCTCTCCAGCTTATAAAAACATTTGTTTTAAAGGAAAAGATTGTGGTAAAGGAGTAGAGTACTTGTCCTGCATTTATAAAGTCCAATCTTTAGGAAAACAGGAAAAAGAAAATATTAATTTGACTCAATAAATTGCTCCATGCAAAGGTAAAGAAACAATAGTTGAAGACAAAGATTGTTAACATATTCATTATACATTTGTATAGTAACTTAAACATTCTAGATAATTTTTAAAGTGTAGGGTAAATATCTCATACCCAAAATGCCTAGACCATAAAAGTGCCCCAGAACACAGATATTTATAAATTTTTGGACTATTTTAACTTACATAATAACGTTTTGAGGATGAGACCAATGTCTCAATGTGAAATTTAGTTATGCTTAATTGAAATGCACAAATACCTCTAGCTGTGTCTTTCATATCTATCAGCCTGTTTCTTCCCATAATTCCTTTGAATTATATTGTTCGGATAGAGACCATAAACAAGAAACTAAATACTTACTATGTACAAGTTCAGAAGTTTTGACTTATAAAATGCATCCATCAAACTGTAACTACCATTTAGTGAATGGGGATATTCATCCCCCCTCATGTATAGAATTTCATCTAAGTTGAAAAATACAATATACAATCTCTTTCAGCACCTCTTTTTCTGTCTTTTAACTAACTAGATACTTTGTAAAATCCAAAAAATTAATTAGCATACCTTTAACAAGCATATCATGGCACGGAATAAATATTACTATTACCAAAGTGAAAAATGGGGTATAGAACAGAAGGGAGAAGCTAAAAAATGACCAAAATCAAGCAGGAAAACATGAAATCCTTAAGTTCTGGGTCTAGCATCCAGGACACATAGAATCATGACAATCATGCCCAAGGGCTTAAGCAATCCATTAACCTGATCAGTTACAGCCCACATGGCCTCTCATTGGTTTGGGTCTACTCATTACTTTTGGCTTTCCTGGACAGATATTTCATTCTGAGCCTTTCTAAGTTCTATTCCCTTGACTTCACCTTCACATCTTCACACAATGCCCTCTTGGGGTTCCCTCCTGTTTCTTACCACACCCTTTGAGGTTTATGTGGGAGACTGCATGACTCCTGAATTCTTCATGACAGTGAAATCCACAACATGTGGACAATGGAAAGGTCTATGACTCACTTGAGCAAACCTGTCCTCCGCAGAGCACAGTTGCAACACCTTCTGAATATCTGGAGAGCTGACCTCAAGGACACACTTTCCTAGATGCCCCTATGATCCAGAGAAGTCCAGAGGCTTCATCTCAAAGTGATGTCTTCCAAAGAATTTAAAATCTTTATGCTCCTGAGCCTGATAATGGTGGAGTTTTGTCAGTTCCTGAGATACCATCAAGTTGCCTTCCCTACATTTCACTGCAAAGAACTTGATTCCTTTTTAAGTCTCTTCTTGGCCTCATCTTTACCCAAACTACTTTACGTAATAAACTAAGTTTTTCAAAGTTTTCTGCTTTGCTATTTGCTCACATTTATCAGTGTAAATTTGACTCAAAGCAGCTAGAAATAACTATATCATAGACAAAACTTTGGTTTTTCGTGAAATTTTTCCTACTGGAGTCATTAATAAATTTTGTTTAAATTCAGCTTCACTCTAAGTCCCAGAGCATGAACAAAACTAGACAAATTCTTTGCCAGAATAAAATATGTATGGCCTTTAGTCCAAATATAATAGAGT
>BTHU01000022.1:29382889-29385389 GCA_036184795.1 Tokudaia tokunoshimensis | reverse complement strand
GCGTTAATTTGTATCTCATTTTTACATAGGTCACAAGTTTAGTTTCTCTTTTAAATCTCTATAATTCCTGGATACACAATGAATCTTTGGGAAGTAGATCCACTTCTACCCAAGATCACTGTTACTGTTCCGGAGGGCAAAGGATCATAAATGCTGGTGGCTATTTTATAACATTGAATTTTTGGGAATGGGGAAAGTGGTTTATCTCTGGGTAAGTCTAGAGCAGCACTGGCTACTCTAGAGCAGCATGAGATCAGCAATACTTAGCTGAAGTTTTCCTGCCTACTTGTTATCTCATGGTTGACCTGAGGATTGTATTCTTAGCTTGTATTTTTTGCAGCAGGGCCTTGAACTAGCGCCCCCACCCCCAATTCATTTCCCGATGGAAAGAAAATACCTTGCATGTTCCTCTTAGACCTATACTCATTGGTTCAATGGTATCTACTGCCATGGACACAATGTTTGCAAACCCCAGGAAGTCTAGGTTTTCTTTCCAAAAACACTTTGCCACTGAAAATGGCTTCTTCTTTGGTGGAAGGTATCATATTTCTCACAGTTAATGCACCTGGGCATTTTGAGATCTGAGAATTTCAGCCCAGTTTGCATCCCTCTTTCATCCTGAGGGAAGCTCCTGCTTTCTTGCTCAGTCACTGGTCTAAGTCCTTTTGTTCTCTTTTCTGGTGGTACTTTCCAACATCTTCCCACACTTTTTCGAGTTGGATTTCAGAGCCCTCCATTTCCACTTGCAAGTTTTCAAACTGCTCAGTCATTCTCCCAATCATTTTAGAGACAGAATATAGGAGGAAGAGGAGGAGGAGGAGAAAGTGGAGGAGGAGGAGGAGGAGGAGAAAGAGGAGGAGGAGGAAGAGGAGGAGGAGGAGAAAGAGGAGGAGGAGGAGAAAGAGGAGGAGGAGGAGAAAGAGGAGGAGGAGGAGAAAGAGGAGGAGGAGGAGGAGGAAGAAGAAGAAGAAGAAGAAGAAGAAGAAGAAGAAGAAGAAGAAGAAGAAGAAGAAGAAGAAGAAGAAAATTCCTTTGGGAGCAAACATGGGGTGGAGGTGGGGGAAGAATCTATTGACAGTAGCCACAATAAATGTTTTGCTGATGTCCTGAAAGAGAATATTACTGAAATAGAATATTAATCCCCCTTTCTCCTGCCACTTCCTCTATGGCATTAGAAACCAAGTTTTCCATTCTGCCTGGCAGAACATCTGGGCCCCAGTTGTAACTTTACTTTTGGATACTTTATTGTAGTCTTTTTTTTTTTCTACCATCCCAGTCCCTTCCAAACCCCCAACACTAGGTAGGATAGATACTCTCATAGTTAGGGTTTTACTGCTGTGAACAGACACCATGGCCAAGGCAACTCTCATAAGGACAACATTTAATTGGGGCTGGCTTATAGGTTTAGAGTTTCAGTCCATTGCCATCAGGTGGGAATATGGCAGCATCCAGGCAGGCATGGTGCAGGAGGAGCTGAGAGTTCTACATCTTCATCTGAAGACTGCTAGCAGAATATTGGCTTCCAGGCAGCTAGGATGAGGGTCTTAAAGTCCACACACTCAGTGCTATTCATACTCCAAAAAGGCAATACCTACTTGAACAGGACCACACCTTCTAATAGTGCCACTCCCTGGGACAAGCATATACAAACCATAACAGATGCATTACAAAAAACTCAGGCCCATCACCCACCTTTCTGGAGTAGATGTCAGTCCTGTAGCCAGGGTCCAGGAACTTGCTCTCCTAGCAGACACATGTGTGTTAGGTTCTGCAGTTAGCTGCACAGTAGAGCTGCCAAATGACTGCATGCAAAAATACGATCATATTAGGTTTAGAAGTGGTAAGAACTTCAGACACAGACAGTGCAGGTCCAGGTCAAATACTTCGGAATTCCATCCCAGTTTCTCTGTTCTTCTAGCCTTCCTATAGAATTCCTATTTTGCCACAGGATGGATACTGAGCCTTTTGGCTTTTCAATTCTCCAATGTATATTTGGCTAAGAAGAGTAAGAAAGGAGAACAAGAATGGTTCTTCCCACTCGGTCATTCCCCCTTCTAGAAGTTTCCTTGGAATTCCATTGGGGAACATTTGAGTTTATCATATTGTCCAGATCTGGATCACATAACTACAGTTATCTTCAAGTGACATTGCACAGTTGGTTGCACAGACCTTGACTTGATATGTTAAAAGGGAGAGTGGATCTTGGGGGCATCTAACCATGACATCTTCTTGGTAAACACTGAATAATAAATTATATGACTGGAGGCATTTTCTGAGATTTAGAAGACTTAGAAACAGTCTTAGAACCCAAGTAGATATGGGAGCAGGTGTTATTCAGGTTTGAAGATTTAGACATGGAGTCATTAATATATGGATTACTTCTATTTTCCTAAATAAGACCTAAAATAAGACAAGAGAGTGGAAGGGAAGAAAGGGGTTTGGAAGAGTAGATGTATGATGGAATGAGAATGCTTTCAAGTGTTCATGGGCTTGTCTGGTC
>BTHU01000022.1:29220389-29380389 GCA_036184795.1 Tokudaia tokunoshimensis | reverse complement strand
CTACTGTACAACCCTGGCTAATGCAGATGCTTAAGCTTCTGAGTTTTTCTGTGTTGAGCTCAGCTGTCTCAGAGTGAGAGCAGATGAACTGGACTGGTCTAAGTAAGAGTGTAGGAAGTAAAAGATGAAAAGGAGCTAAGGCAAAACTAAAGGTAAAGGTGATTATGAAAATGAAATAGATGTGAATGGAGAAGGAAATAAGGTTTCCCAGTAAACACAGGCTGAGGGAAAAAAACAAAAGGAGGGTCACTGTTGCTCCGATAAAATATTCAGATAGCAAACAAGTGCAAAAGAAAGAGTTTATTTCAGCTAAGATTTCCAGGTAACATTCATATTTTGGGGAAGTCAAGGCAGAGCTTGAAGCAGCTAGTCATATCACAGTCAAGAGCATCAAGATATGAATGAATGCATGCATATTGGTTTATAGGCTCTTTCTCCTCTTATACACAACAGGGCCCCAAACTGGGGATTGTCTCTCCCACTTGTAGGCTGAGTCTTCTCACATCAGTTAAGACCAGGCTATCCTCCACAGATGTCTCCATAAGCCAGTCTGATCTAGGAAGCCCTTAATTAGGCTTACTTCCCAGATATTTCTACATTGTGTCAAGTTGAAAAAAAAAACTAACCATTATAATGCTTTAATTCTTTGGGTCCCATACTGGCTAGAGGGATTTTGAGAAGCAATGGGCTGCAGTACTATCCCCAAGTTTTCACACAGAAATCTTCACCTTATGTCCAGAGGGAAAGATACAGTTTTTAATACATTGTAAATACCGATGCTGTCCTGTGCTGTTTAATGACATTTCTGTCAACAAAGGGCCACATATTTGATGCTGGTCTGATAGGATTATATGACCTAGTGATGTCATTAATACTTTATGGATTCCAAGAGTGATAAGACTCATTGATAAGCACCTTTAAACCTGGAGGGAAAGACACCTATGATAGAGAGGCTTTATTTTGGAGTGTAATAATCCATAGAGAGGAGTAATCATCTATAGAGAACCAGTTTACCCCTTCCTATAGTGGGACTTTTCTTGAACCACCAGTTTTTTTAATATTTTAAAGTTTAGGTCTTTTTAGCTAGGGAAGTCTCCCAGACAGCTATCTAGCTTAATCTAACTGATCCTAGCACCACGTCCCACCATGTGGCTAGCTCTACCTCTCTGCTCTGCTTTGGTCTGTCCACTTCTGTGTCCACTGACAAATCTCCTGTGTTTCATTTCTTCTTCCAGCCTCCCAAATCTCTTCCTCCTTCCCTCCTTTCCTCTCCCTCTTTATCTCCCCTCCCTCTTTCTCCCTCTCCTTTCCTCTTCCCCTCCCCCCTTTCTCTCAAGTTCTGCCCTCCACTCCCTGCCCAGCTATTAGCCATCAGATCTTTATTACAGCCAATTAGATACAGTTCTAGATTGCCTCTAGGCTAGTCAGGAAAGATGGAAATTTACAAGAAAAGATACCAGTGATGGGTCATAGAAATAACAATATCAAGATCCTGCCAGCATTTAACTTTCTGCTGATACAGAGTTAACAATCAAATACACAGAAACACACCTTCACACAATACCCCAACACCTTCCAACAAGGACTTCTTTTAACTGCCTTTCAGAACTGGAACTAGGATAACATCAGCCAATCTGCATCTTGACCTGGGCTGAGTACCTCCTATCATGCCCTAAAGATATCTGAAAGTTTTGGCTCATAAAACCATGTATCCTTCTTCTTTGCAGGGTAGCCATGTTGATTACATCCCCTCTCTGCTTTCACACATCAGGGTGGATAGCCAAAATGAGTCTGCTGTGACCCTGAATGAGGGCTTTTACCCTAAAACACTAATATACATTCCACTTACATGTCTATAACCTAAATGTCATGATTCCAAGTTATTACCAGCACAGCCAGATTATAATGAAGACTTTTATTTCAATGTTCCTGCACCCTTCTTTCTTTTTTCATTTCAAACCTGAGGAAGGCTATCCTACCTTAGACTCTTGTGCTTTAGGGTCTGGTATTGTTGACCCTATCTTAGTTCCCCATAATAAATATATTCATACTAGTTAAATGAAGATTTACTCTGAATACTAGCTTTTCTCATTACCATATTGGGTAAAACGGCCATCTTATGCCACCTCAGGTAGAGACAGAGACCATTGTGAAATGGAAGATGGTGTCACCATGATCCCATACTACCTAGATTTTTAAGGCAGTGTCACCATGATCCTGTATAAATTGTCAAGGTGGTGCCACCCTGATCTGTACTACCTAAGTTGTCAAGGTGGTGCTACCATGATCCTGTACTATCTAGGTTATCTGGCTGAATTTTTTCCTTATTACTCTAATCTTTCTTATCTTAGAGGACAGGATTCTGTAGGTCAGAAGTCCATTTTCAGGATTATGTGAAACTGCTTAGGTACAAAATGGTACAGAGTGACCTCCAGATAGCCTTTCATTTCATGATAATTTTGCATGCTGAATGATAGGTACTTACTGCTGAGACAGCTCAAAATTTGCCATGGAATAACAATGAAAAGAGGAAAATAGTTAACATCTAAATTCTTGAAAAACTCCACTATTCCCAGAAGACTTGAACGTTCTCCCCTCTTAAACCATTCCTACTCCTGTATTTATTTTACTCTTTACGCTATCTAAAACCTCCCGACCCCTTGTGAGTTGAGAAGTTGATCTAAGAGTTTCTCTTCCAAATTTCTTATTCTCAACCAAGAAAGAAAGGCTCTTTACTGTTCATCCAGCATATAATCTTGTTGATTCCACAATTCCACAATTGAGGGAAAAGGGCTCAAAAACTGATAAGAGAAGAAGAGCAGGAGAGTCTTCAATTTGTGTTGGAATAGGTCATTTCAGAACAAGTATTGGGAGAGATGAATTGCCAGCTCCAATTCTCCATTTCCCCACAAGCATCTGCAGCTTTGCACATCAGTTTTTCACCTTTGGTCATGGGAAGACCAGATTCCAGGCATCAGCTTCCTCCAACTGAGTCCCAAAGATTACAAATTTGAGTTGTCCCAGCCAGTGTGTAGCACAAAGATGCAGAGTCTCAAATGAAAATGTGAGCCTCTAGAAGCCTAGAAGTCAGCCTCTTCTTCCCTGAGCCTATACCTGGGACAGGGAGAGGGATGATGAAAAACCTCTAA
Organism: Tokudaia tokunoshimensis; assembly: GCA_036184795.1. Classification (NCBI taxonomy): domain Eukaryota; kingdom Metazoa; phylum Chordata; class Mammalia; order Rodentia; family Muridae; genus Tokudaia; species Tokudaia tokunoshimensis. Next base: position 29,377,240 of record BTHU01000022.1, on the reverse strand, counting down.
GATGCTATAACCTGCATTCTGGGACATGCTCAGTACTTGGCTTATAGGTGTCTGTCTGTGGCAGGAATGGTTAACACATTGCCCTATCAGCAAACACTGAGTGTCTAACACTGACCCTCCCTCTACCTCTGTCTTTCTTCCTGTCCCCTTCAGAAGCAGAAGACAACAGACTTCACAGATCAGTGACTTAATAACCCCACGCAGACACTCCAGATGTTCTGAAGATGAGGGAGGCGAGGCCATAATGAGCTGAGGCTCTAAACTTCCGGAATATCAGACCTCACTTACAGAACATTGTAAGTGAAATGTGGGCTCTATCCAAGTGCAGGGCCCTGATCACATGATAAGCAAACAGGTTTAGCCTACCCAAATGCATCCTGTGGCCTAAAAAGTGACTCCACCTGTCCCTCAGTTGCAGTGAGAATAAATGATAGAATTTGGTGTGGGTTGATCAACAGCTCTGTTTTAGCAACAAAGGGGGAATGATCTAGATTTTATTCAGAGAGCAGTGGTGCCGGAGGCTTCCTAGTTCTAGACCTGCATAGGCAACTTAAAGACATTTGAAATCAAGGAAGGAATTGTTTAAGGATATAGCTCAATGGTAAGGTACTTGCATATCATTCATGAGGCACTGGGTGTGACCCCTCCAACATTTTTAAATTAAAAAGAAAAAAATTATAGTCATCAATTTAAAGTATGTCTTTTTTTTATTTATTTTATTTTATTTTTTTTTAATTTACATTCAAAATCATTTCCCCTTTCCCGTTTCCTCCCTCCCTGAAAGTACCATAAGCCCCCTTCCCTCCCTCTTTTCTCCATTCAACCCCCTCTCGTTACTCTGTCCTGGCGTTCCCCTACATCCAGTCTTTCCAGGACCAGGGGTCTCTCCTTCCATCTTTTTAGAAATCTATTGATATGCGGATTGTGTCTAGGGTATTCCGAGATTCTGGGTCAATATCCCCTTATCAGTGACTGCATACTATGTGTGTTCTTTTGTGATTGGGTTACCTCACTAAGGATGATATTTTCAAGATCTGACCATTTGCCTAGGAATTTCGTGAATTCATTGTTTTTAATTGCAGAGTAGTATTCCATTGTGTAGATATACCACATCTTCTGAATCCATTCCTCCGTTGAGGGACATCTAGGTTCTTTCCAGCTTCTGGCTATTATAAATAAGGCTGCTATGAACATAGTGGAGCATGTGTCCTTATTGCATGCAGGTAAAGTCTCTGGGTATATGCCCAGGAGTGGTATAGCCAGATCCTCCGGGAGTGTCATGCCCAGTTTTCTGAGGAACCGCCAGATTGCATTCCAGAGTGGTTGTACCAGCTTGCAATTCCACCAGCAGTGGAGGAGTGTTCCTCTTTCTCCACATCCTCGCCAACAACTGCTGTCTCCTGTGTTTTTGATCTTAGCCATCCTGACTGGTGTGAGATGGAATCTCAGGGTTGTTTTGATTTGCATTTCCCTAATGACTAAGGATGATGAACATCTCTTTAGGTACTTCTCAGCCATTAGATATTCTTCAGGTGAGAACTCTTTGTGTAGCTCTGTACCCCATTTTTTAATAGGGTTACTTGCCTCTCTGGAGTTTAAGTTCTTGAGTTCTTTGTATATATTGGATATTAGCCCTCTGTCGGATGTAAGGTTGGTAAAGATCATTTCCCAGTTAGTTGGTTGCCGCTTTGTCTTTTTGACAGTGTCTTTTGCCTTGCAAAAACTTTGTAATTTAATGAGGTCCCATTTGTCTATTCTTGATCTTAGAGCATAAGCTATTGGAGTTCTGTTCAGGAAATTCTCCCCTGTGCCCATATGTTCAAGGTTCTTCCCTAGTTTCCCTTCCTTTAGTTTCAGTGTGTCTGGTTTTATGTGGAGGTCCTTGATCCACTTGGAATTGAGCTTAGTGCAAGGAGATAAGAATGGGTCAATTTGCATTCTTCTGCATGTTGACCTCCAGCTGAGCCAGCACCATTTGTTGAAAAGGCTATCTTTTTTCCACTGGATGGTTTTAGCTCCTTTGTCAAAGATCAAGTGATCATAGGAGTGTGGATTCATTTCTGGGTCTTCAATTCTGTTCCATTGATCTACATGTCTGTCATTGTACCAATACCATGTGGTTTTTAACACTATTGCTTTGTAGTACAGCTTGAGGTCCGGGATACTGATTCCCCCAGAGGTTCTTTTACTCTTGAGAATAGTTTTAGCTATTCTGGGTTTTCTGTTATTCCAGATGAATTTTTGAATTGCTCTTTCTAACTCTATGAAGAATTGAGTTGGGATTTTGATGGTGATTGCATTGAATCTGTGTATTACTTTTGGTAAGATGCTCATTTTTACTATATTAATCCTGCCAATCCATGAGCATGGCAGATTTTTCCATCTTCTGAGGTCTTCTTCAATTTCTTTCTTCAGAGACTTGAAGTTCTTGTCATACAGATCTTTCACTTGTTTGGTTAGAGTCACGCCAAGATACTTAATATGGTTTGTGGCTATCGTGAAGGGTATTATTTCTCTTACTTCTTTCTCAGCCTGCTTATCCTTTGAGTATAGGAAGGCTTCTGACTTGCTTGAGTTGATTTTATATCCGGCCACTTTGCTGAAGTCGTTTATCAGCTGTAGGAGTTCTCTGGTGGAGTTCTTTGGGTCGCTTAAGTATACTATCATATCATCTGCAAATAGTGATAGTTTGACTTCTTCCTTTCCAATTTGTATCCCTTTGACCTCTTTTTGTTGTCTAATTGCTCTAGCTAGAACTTCAAGTACTATATTGAAAAGATATGGAGAGAGAGGGCAGCCTTGTCTAGTCCCTGATTTTAGTGGGATTGCTTCAAGTTTCTCTCCATTTAGATTGATGCTGGCTACCGGTTTGCTGTATATTGCTTTTACTATGTTTAGATATGGGCCTTGAATTCCTGATCTTTCCAAGACCTTTAGCATGAAAGGATGCTGAATTTTGTCAAATGCTTTCTCAGCATCTAATGAGATGACCATGTGGTTTTTTTCTTTGAGATTGTTTATGTAGTGGATTACATTGATGGATTTCCTTATATTGAACCATCCCTGCATCCCTGGGATGAAGCCTACTTGATCGTGGTGAATGATCGTTTTGATGTGTTCTTGGATTCGGTTGGCAAGAATTTTATTGAGTATTTTTGCATCGATATTCATAAGAGAGATTGGCCTGAGATTCTCTTTTTTTTTTAATTTAATTTTATTTTATTTTTTTAATTTACATTCCAAATCACTTCCCCTTTCCCGTTTCCTCCCTCCCCGAAAGTCCCATAAGCCCCCTTCCCTCCCTCTTTTCTCCGTTCAACCCCCTCTCATTACTCTGTCCTGGTGTTCCCCTACATCCAGTCTTTCCAGGACCAGGGGTCTCTCCTTCCATCTTTTTAGAAATCTATTGATATGCTGATTGTGTCTAGGGTATTCTGAGATTCTGGGTCAATATCCCCTTATCAGTGACTTCATACCATGTGTGATCTTTTGTGATTGGGTTACCTCACTAAGGATGATATTTTCAAGTTCTGACCATTTGCCTAGGAATTTCGTGAATTCATTGTTTTTAATTGCAGAGTAGTATTCCATTGTGTAAATATACCACATCTTCTGAATCCATTCCTCCGTTGAGGGACATCTGGGTTCTTTCCAGCTTCTGGCTATTATAAATAAGGCTGCTATGAATATAGTGGAGCATGTGTCCTTATTGCATGCAGGTAAAGTCTCTGGGTATATGCCCAGGAGTGGTATAGCCGGATCCTCCGGAAGTGTCATGCCCAGTTTTCTGAGGAGCCGCCAGACTGCTTTCCAGAGTGGTTGTACCAGCCTGCAATTCCACCAGCAGTGGAGGAGTGTTCCTCTTTCTCCACATCCTCGCCAACAACTGCTGTCTCCTGTGTTTTTGATCTTAGCCATCCTGACTGGTGTGAGATGGAATCTCAGGGTTGTTTTGATTTGCATTTCCCTAATGACTAAGGATGATGAACATCTCTTTAGGTGCTTCTCAGCCATTAGATATTCTTCAGGTGAGAACTCTTTGTGGAGCTCTGTACCCCATTTTTTAATAGGGTTACTTGCCTCTCTGGAGTTTAACTTCTTGAGTTCTTTGTATATCTTGGATATTAGCCCTCTGTCGGATGTAAGGTTGGTAAAGATCATTTCCCAGTTAGTTGGTTGCCGCTTTGTCTTTTTGACGGTGTCTTTTGCCTTGCAAAAACTTTGTAATTTAATGAGGTCCCATTTGTCTATTCTTGATCTTAGAGTATAAGCTATTGGAGTTCTGTTCAGGAAATTCTCCCCTGTGCCCATATGTTCAAGGTTCTTCCCTAGTTTCCCTTCTATTAGTTTCAGTGTGTCTGGTTTTATGTGGAGATCTTTGATCCACTTAGAATTGAGCTTAGTGCAAGGAGATAAGGATGGGTCAATTTGCATTCTTCTGCATGTTGACCTCCAGCTGAGCCAGCACCATTTGTTGAAAAGGCTATCTTTTTTCCACTGGATGGTTTTAGCTCCTTTGTCAAAGATCAAGTGACCATAGGAGTGTGGATTCATTTCTGGGTCTTCAATTCTGTTCCATTGATCTACATGTCTGTTACTGTACCAATACCATGCAGTTTTTAACACTATTGCTCTGTAGTACAGCTTGAGGTCCGGGATACTGATTCCCCCAGAGGTTCTTTTACTCTTGAGAATAGTTTTAGCTATTCTGGGTTTTCTGTTATTCCAGATGAATTTTTGAATTGCTCTTTCTAACTCTATGAAGAATTGAGTTGGGATTTTGATGGGGATTGCATTGAATCTGTGTATTACTTTTGGTAAGATGCTCATTTTTACTATATTAATCCTGCCAATCCATGAGCATGGCAGATTTTTCCATCTTCTGAGGTCTTCTTCAATTTCTTTCTTCAGAGACTTGAAGTTCTTGTCATACAGATCTTTCACTTGTTTGGTTAGCGTCACGCCAAGATACTTAATATGGTTTGTGGCTATCGTAAAGGGTATTATTTCTCTTACTTCTTTCTCAGCCTGCTTATCCTTTGAGTATAGGAAGGCTTCTGACTTGCTTGAGTTGATTTTATATCCGGCCACTTTGCTGAAGTCGTTTATCAGCTGTAGGAGTTCTCTGGTGGAGTTCTTTGGGTCGCTTATGTATACTATCATATCGTCTGCAAATAGTGATAGTTTGACTTCTTCCTTTCCAATTTGTATCCCTTTGACCTCTTTTTGTTGTCTAATTGCTCTAGCTAGAACTTCAAGTACTGTATTGAAAAGATATGGAGAGAGAGGGCAGCCTTGTCTAGTCCCTGATTTTAGTGGGATTGCTTCAAGTTTCTCTCCGTTTAGATTGATGCTGGCTACTGGTTTGCTGTAAATTGCTTTTACTATGTTTAGATATGGGCCTTGAATTCCTGATCTTTCCAAGACCTTTAGCATGAAAGGATGCTGAATTTTGTCAAATGCTTTCTCAGCATCTAATGAGATGACCATGTGGTTTTTTTCTTTGAGATTGTTTATGTAGTGGATTACATTGATGGATTTCCTTATATTGAACCATCCCTGCATCCCTGGGATGAAGCCTACTTGATCGTGGTGAATGATCGTTTTGATATGTTCTTGGATTCGGTTGGCAAGAATTTTATTGAGTATTTTTGCATCGATATTCATAAGAGAGATTGGCCTGAGATTCTCTTTCTTTGTCGGATCTTTGTGTGCTTTTGGTATTAGTGTAATTGTGGCTTCATAGAACGAGTTGGGTAGTGTTCCTTCTGTTTCTATTTTGTGGAACAGTTTGAAGAGTATTGGTGTTAGGTCTTCTTTGAAGGTCTGATAGAATTCTGCACTAAAACCATCTGGACCTGTGCTTTTTTTGGTTGGAAGACTTCCAATGACAACTTCTATTTCTTCAGGGGTTATAGGACGGTTTAGATGGTCTATTTGATCCTGATTTAATTTTGGTACTTGGTATCTGTCAAGGAAATTGTCCATTTCCTCAAGATTTTCTAGTTGTGTTGAATACAGGTTTTTGTAGTAGGATCTGATGATTTTTTGAATTTCCTCAGTTTCTGTTGTTATCTCTCCCTTTTCGTTTCTGATTTTATTAATTTGGATACTATCTCTGTGCCCTCTGGTTAGTCTGGCTAAGGGCTTATCTATCTTGTTGATTTTCTCAAAGAACCAACTCCTCGTTTTGTTGATTCTTTGTATGGTTTTATTTGTTTCTACTTGATTGATTTCAGCCCTGAGTTTGATGATTTCCTGCCTTCTACTCCTCTTTGGTGTATTTGCTTCTTTTTGTTCCAGGGCTTTCAGGTGTGCCATTAAGCTGTTAGTGTATGCTGTCTCCCGTTTCTTTTTGGCGGCACTCAGGGCTATGAATTTTCCTCTTAGCACTGCTTTCATTGTGTCCCATAAGTTAGGGTATGTTGTGCCTTCATTTTCATTAAATTTCAAAAAGTCTTTGATTTCTTTCTTTATTTCCACCTTGACCAAGTTATCATTGAGTAGAGCATTGTTCAGCCTCCATGTGTACGTGGGTTTTCTTTTGTTTTTGTTGCCATTGAAGACCACCCTTATTCCATAGTGATCTGATAGGAGGCATGGGATTATTTCTATCTTCTTGTATCTGTTGAGGTCTGATTTGTGACCAATTATATGGTCAGTTTTGGAGAAGGTACCATGAGGAGCTGAGAAGAAGGTGTATTCTTTAGCTCTAGGATGAAATGTTCTATATATATCAGTTAGTTCCATTTGGTCCAAGGCTTCAATTAGATTCACTGTGTCCCTGTTTAGTTTCTGCTTTCCTGAACGATCCATTTCAGAGAGCGGGGTGTTGAAGTCACCCACTATTATTGTGTGCGGTGCGATGTGTGCTTTGAGTTTTAGTAAAGTTTCTTTTACAAATGAGGGTGCCCTTGCATTTGGAGCATAGATATTCAGAATTGAGAGTTCTTGATGGTGGATTTTTCCCTTGATCAGTATGTAGTGTCCTTCTGTGTCTTTTTTGATGACTTCAGGTTGAAAATCAATTTTATCTGATATTAGGATGGCTACTCCACCTCGTTTCTTGGGGCCATTTGCTTGTAAAATTGTTTTCCAGCCTTTTACTCTGAGGTAGTGTTTGTCTTTGACACTGAGGTGCGTTTCCTGCATGCAGCAAAATGCTGGGTCCTGTTTACGTATCCAGTCTGCTAGTCTATGTCTTTTAATTGGGGAATTGAGACCATTGATATTAAGAGAGATTAAGGCATAGTGATTATTGCCATCTGCCATTCTTGACGCTATCTTTATGTTTGAGTGGTTATCTACTTTTGGGTTTGATTCAAGAAGGTTATTATCTCATTTTTTCCTGGGTGTTGTTTCTCTCCCTGTATTGGAGGTTTCCACCTATTATCTGTTGCAGGGCTGGATTTGTGGAAAGATATTGTGAGAATTTGGTTTTATCATGGAATATCTTGGTCTCTCCATCTATGGTGATTGAGAGTTTTGCTGGGTATAGTAGTCTAGGCTGGCATTTGTGCTGTCTTAGTGTCTGCATGAGATCTGCCCAGGATCTTCTGGCTTTCATAGTCTCTGGTGAGACGTCTGATGTGATTCGGATAGGTCTTCCTTTGTATGTTACTTGGCCCTTTTCTCTTACTGCTTTTAGTATTCTTTCTTTGTTTAGAACATTCGGTGTTTTGATTATTATGTGACGGGAGGTATTTCTGTTCTGGTCCAGTCTGTATGGAGTTCTGTAGGCTTCTTGTACGTTCATCGGCATCTCTCTCTTTAGGTTAGGGAAGTTTTCCTCCATAATTTTGTTGAAGATGTTTACTGGCCCTTTAAGTTGCAAATCTTCACTCTCATCTATACCTATAATCCTTAGGTTTGGTCTTCTCATTGTGTCCTGGATTTCCTGGATGTTTTGGCTTACACGTTTTTTGCATTTTGCATTTTCTTTGACTGTTGAGTCGATGCTTTCTATGGAATCTTCAGCACCTGAGATTCTTTCTTCCATCTCTTGTGTTCTATTGTTGATGTTTGCATCTATGACTCCTGATTTCTTCCCAAGGTTTTCTATCTCCAAAGTTGTCTCCCTTTGTGATTTCTTAGTTGTTTCTACTTCCTTTTTTAGTTCCTGGATGGATTTGCTGAGATCCTTCACTTGTTTGTTTGTATTTTCCTGTATTTCTTTAAGGTATTTTTGCATTACCTCTTTCAGGATTTCTTCCTGATGACCCACGTTCTCCTGCATTTCTCTGAGCGATTTTTGTGTTTCCTCCTCATGGGAATCCATCTGTTGATCCATCGTCTCCTGCATTTCTTTAAGCAGTTCTCGTGTGTTTCCTTTGTAAGGGCATCTAACCATTGATTCATTTCTTTAAGCAATTTTTGTTTTGCCTCCTTATGGGCATCCATCTGTTGACCCATATTCTTCTGCATTTCTTTATGCAAATTTTGTGATTCCTTTGTGAGTGCATCTACCCGTTGATTCATCTCATTAAGCGATTTTTGTGTTGTCTCCTTGTGCGCCTCCATCTTTTGATCCATGTTCTCCCGCATTTCTCTAAGCGATTTTTGTGTTTCCTTTGTAAGGGCTTCTAACCGTTGATTCATGGTCTCCTGTAACTCTTTATGAGATTTATTTGTGTCCTTCTTGTGATCCTCTAATAAGATCATGAGAAGTGATTTTAAATCCAGATCTTGTCTCTCGGGTGTGGTGGGGTATCCAGGACTTGCTGCTGTTGGAGAGTTGGGTTCGGATGGTCCCACATTACTTTGATTTCTTTTTTTTTTTTTTTTTTTTTTTGGTTTTTCGAGACAGGGTTTCTCTGTGTAGCCTTGGCTGTCCTGGAACTCACTTTGTAGACCAGGTTGGCTTCGAACTCAGAAATCCTCCTGCCTCTGCCTCCCAAGTGCTGGGATTAAAGGCGTGCGCCACCACCGCCCAGCCTACTTTGATTTCTGTTAGTAACATTCCTACGTTTGCCTTTTGCCATCTGGATACCTCTGGTGTTAGTTGGTCCTGCTGCCACTGGCTGTTGGTTGGACCTCCTGTGAGCCTGCAAAGCTATTTCTGCCCCCCCTGGATTACCAGGATTCCCCTGGCACCGATTTCTGGGGCCTGCCTGCTCCTGAGTGACTTTGGAGCCCTAATGTGCCTTGCCCCAAGTGATCTTATATTGGGGAGGCCTTGCACATCCAAAGGCTCAGCCTAGTGGATTCCTGGAGCAGAGGTCGCCAAAGGGAGGCTGGTAGGCTCCTGCCCTGTGCAGGGGTGAGTGATTTCTCCTAGAGGGGGGAAGGGGGCGTCCCTCTGCCAGGCAGAAGTCCCACAGCAGAGCTGGCGTGCTGGTTACTGCAGATCAGCCCAGTACTTGGGAGCCACATACACACAAGCCGCCCGAGACCCAAGTGATATTATGCCTGTCTGTCTCAGAACCTGGCTGTCCCAACTTCCCAGTCACTGGAGCAAAGATGGTGGAGGGCACTCTCCGTGGCGCTGCTCACCCTGCAGACGCGATAGCCTGCTGATCTGGCACCCAGACGACCACAGCGCTGACCCGTTCTCGGGCACAGACGGAAGCCCCAACAGGCCGTGTCCCAAGCGGTGTTATATTGGGGATAGAGCCTGGGTACCTGTTGCTTCAGTGCAGTCTGCGGGAACAGAGGTTGCGGAAGGAAAGCTGGTAGGCTCCCGCCCAGTGCGGGGTCCCTCTGCCAGGCAGAAGTCCCACAGCAGAGCTGGCGTGCTGGTTACTGCAGATCAGCCCAGCACTTGGGAGCCGCATACACACAAGCCGCCCGAGACCCAAGTGATATTATGCCTGTCTATCTCAGAACCTGGCTGTCCCAACTTCCCAGTCACTGGAGCAAAGATGGCGGAGCAAGTATGTCTTTCTTATAGTCACTCTCAGTCATTAACCCTTCTAAAGTCTGCATACCCTCAAGTGCACATAGAGCTCAGCCTGAGGACTAGAGACCAAAGGCATTTGGATGGAGTATGTGAGATGGGTTTATGTACAGCTTCAGAATCCTTGAGCTGGCCACAGTGGTGGAAGAGCAAGCTCATAAATGAGTATGAAAGACAACATCAGATACAGACTGGAAAGTGGAAATAAGAAATTGTTGCTAAGTTAGAAGCTTTCTATAATCAGATGGATTAGATGGCACCCATTAAGGACAGTGCCATCTAGTGGCTTTGCACATAGGCTTGTAGTTACAAGGTTGACTTGGCTGGAATCTCATCTGTGGAGGAGACATGGACCTGCTGCGTATCCTACGGGGCCCTGTTCCTTCTCATTTATAAATGGGGACATGAAAATACCTGTTCTTCAGTTTCTTATGAAGGCCATCTAGCTAATACATGCAAAAGAATTAGCACCTTGTGGCATCTGACAAATTTAATTTTTACTATGTAAAGGTGTTGGGAATTAGGTTTAATATGACTTCCATAGGACATGATCTAGGTGACTTCAAATACATCATCTCACGGCCCCAGTGATTAGAAGGCCAAGATTACAGTGTCAGTAGGATGTGCCTCTTTGAGGGTTCAAAGAAGACTCTACCTTTGCCCCTTCTAGTTCCTGGTAGTCTTTGGCCAGTGGTCATATCATGGTAGTCCCCTTTTCTGGGGTCCCACTGCCTCTTCCTCTTCTGACTCTGCAATTTCCCTATTTTGTTCAGGTAAGGACACTTGTTAATAGGTGTAGATGAAACTGTATCCTGTTCAAACTTACACCATATTCTAAAAAACAATGGCATTCACTCTGTGCCTTTCCCCGTGTAACTCCATTAAAAATAAGCACATAAACAGCAGAAGTTGGGTCCATTTCTGCTATAAATGCTGAAGCGAAATGACTCTATCTTGTGTGTATGTGTATGTGCAGGTAAATAATCACAACTTGTCTAGCACAAACCACGCCACTGACTGATAGATAACTTGCGTAAATAAAATGCCAAACTGAGTCAGGAACACATGAATACATGGATGTACTAAAATCAAATGAGTCTATAATTGCTTATGTTACATCTGTCAGGGAAATTTACAAACACTTGGCATATTACAGCCAACAACACTGCCATAATTGTGAGTTTATTGATATTCTGACATTGTGGGAATCTACAATTGTGTTCATCTACATTTCTGACAGAGAAAACACTCAGCATTAAGTTTAGGGTCCATCTGGACAACCCACAATGACTTCCTCATCCCAAGATTCTTAATTACACCTGAAGAAACCTTTTGCCCAAATGAAGTCATATCCATAGTTTTCACAGATTAGGGAGCAGAAATGTCTTTGTAGAGGCGAACAATGAGTGCACTGGAAGCCAAGATGCACTCATTTTAGCTTTATTTCTATTGCTGTGATAAAATACCCTAACCAAAAGACGTTTACTGAGGAGTTTATTCACAGTTTCAGGTCATAGTCCATTACTGGGGGAATGTCAGGCTGTAGCTTAAAGCATCTGGCCACACCACAGCTACATTCATGGGTAAAGAGAAATTAATGTACCCATGTTACTTTCAGGTTTTCCTCTTGAATACAGTTAATGGCCCAGTCTAAGGAATGGTGTTGCCCACAATGGGCTGGGTTTTCCTACCTCAATCAAGGATTAAGACAATTCCTCACAGATATGTCCATAAATCAGCCTGATATAGTCAACTTTACAACTGAGGCTTTCTTAGATTTCTAAGTTGTGAAAACCTGACATTTAAGACTAATCATTACATAAGTACAGCAGAATCTGTACTGACAGAAATTCCCACAGAAAAGAAGCTCTCTGGAATGGGAACAGTGTGTGAAATGAGAGATAGCATGTTCTAACTCCAAGAATAGAGGTTTCACCTTGTCAATGAATTGTGGCAGGAAGTTCAAGGCAGATTCCTTACCAATGACTTCAGAGAAATCACTTGAAGAAAATGACTGGCTAATCATACCAGTTACTGGTTTCCATTGACAATGTATAATGATTACTGCTGATAATGTTCATGGCTTCAGATAATTTATTTTGTATTTTTCAATAAAAAATTGTACCTTCCTGATACTGAGTACAAGAGCCATATATTATGTCCTGATTTCAAGTTAAAATACTTAGGCATTTATACTCTGATTCTGTTACAATCAGGAATATAGTGCTTGTGTGACCATAAGAGATGTTCAGAAGCAGCCTTTCTGTAGAATAAGAATAATTTTATACAAAATAGAGAGATATCTAATTATGTGACAACCTTTGAATAATAAAATTTTGTTTGAAGTTAAAAAAAGGAAAACAAAGAAACTACTCATTGCAGAACAGAAGGCCAGAAACTATGGTAGAGGATAATGGGGCTACTTCATAATTATTGGGGAGGTGGAAAACAGTGCACTTCTCAGATGTGCAGGGTTTGACATAATCCATCCAAGTAGAGGACTCCATAATGACTCTGTCCAGGGGAAAGCCATATATTACCCATGGCAATGTGAGGCCACTGAGTGGAGAACAGTGTGTGACAAGTTCAAAGTTGGAGGAATGTAGCCAACAGAAGAGGCTTCAGACACATGGAGTGTGAAAGCTTCCAGAGATAGAGGGCTACCAGGATGCCAAGGCTGGACATCCAGCATCTTGACTACCTTCATCCACCTCACTGCTCTTGTGCTAACCTCCTGGGGATATCTCCTCCAAACCAATCTATCCTTTGAAGGCTTCCTCTTCACAAAAGCTTCATAGGCAGCTGGGTGGGGCTGTTTCTGGTATTTGGAGAGTAGTTGAGCCTTTCCCGTCAGCCCCTACCCATCTGTAATATCATTATGCAGTTCTTACAGGTGAGAGTATGGCTTTCTTTTCATAGTCAGAACACTATCTGTCAAAGTGGTTAAATATATCTACTCAGCTCTTTCTCTGCTTCGTCACACAGGACCACTGTGTTAATAGGAGGATGTAAATCAACTCTGAAGGGAGTGATTAAAGTTTACGGATAATTGTGCTATCAATTGAGATAAGTTATCACACGTTATTTGCATATGTAAAGGCCACCCTAGGAATAATCTGGCTTCTCCATTTTTGAATTAATATTTGGAAAGAAGAGAGCAATTAAACTATTCCAGAGAGGGACATTTGCCAAGTCCCAATGACAGTGGTTGGCTTTGTTTTATGTTCTGAAGAGAAATTAAGAAGCATAGCATCAGGTAGGTCAGGAGGACTGCGAAGGACATTCAGAGCAAGGGAAATTGTTCATAGACTTGATTTCAACCCTTTTTATTTGCAGGGTGGGGCGGTGAATGTCATGGATCCTTTTGAAGGTTTGTTCTTCCCTGACAAACACTCATAAGCACATGAAATTCCCCTATACTGCTCTGCGGTGCATTCTGCCTTCCTGAAGCCCTCTCACAAGTTCCTGAAGGGACCTGGGGAACCCAAGGGAGGTCTGGGGAAGGCATACTCAGAACACTGGGATTGCAAGCTCAGTTGGAACAGATGGTAGGTATACAAGATGAGTCTGTAGAGGGAAACAGTGAATAAGCCCTCTGACCTCACATGCTCCTAGTTACTTCTTTTACTACCAGGATCAGAAGCTGTAAAGCCAAACAACACATGATTATTAGCATTGTATTGGTCACAGTCTGAACTTGAGGCACAATGCTGAAAGTTGTCTAAAATATTTTTCAGAAATTTGGAGGTTAGTTCAAACCCAACTGAAAGTATCAACTCTGTTCCTGACCCCACACAAGTGTTCAATGGGAGACTGTTGACTTGAACAATCCAGAACTGTTTCCATTAGAGCTTGCTAAGACAGCTTTCCCTGGACAATGTCTTATGAAAAACTGTGGGGTGTGACTAAGCATGTGTGCACCACTAGTCTCCTCTCTTTTCTTTTGCACCTCCAAAGAGCTCTCTCTACACTTTGGAATATCCTGCTTCTTTACCCCATAAGGACTCCTAAACTGCCCTCAAAGAGGCTCACTCTTTTATCTCCACTCACTTGGCTACCTCAGAGAGGAGCTCTTTCCCTTAAGAAACCATTTATTGCAATGACTAGTATTCTGCAAGACAGGTTTAGTAACAGTTGGGAAGCAAGCCAGAGAGGCTTGGATGCTAGGGTAAGGGGCTATTGCTGTGTTCTGTTTTGTTTTTCCAAGCAAGGATGGGGGCTGCTAAATATTTTGGGGAGAAGACCCACCAAAGACCCAAGAAATGATCCTAGATCTGGAACATGCTACCTGTCTAGTTTTAGTATCTCATCTTGAATAATGAGGATAACAAGACCTTCCTTTTCTATTTTAAGGGAATGGCTTCAAATTATCATGAGAACATCCTGAGATAGGTAGGAAAAGGTTTTTGTGAAACAAAACCATCCAGGTTACTAAGGTGTATACACTGATTGTTTTCTAAACATTATTTAGGTTGAAACTTGATAGGTGTATTCACCTGAAGCCTACAATTAAGGGGAGGGAGCTTTTAGTATGGTTTGATGTGATTACTCAAGGCAAGAGAGTGTGAAACTCTACAGAAAGATAACAAGGTCAACCAGGTGGCAGAACACATTGTTTCTGAAGCACAGAATAATAGTCTAGGCAAATCATTGCCTTTGAATGTGAATGGAAAGGCCCCAGGTGATGTCAGGAAGGTATCAATCCCATATACACTCCCACAATTCTTCCAGTGATTTTTTTTCCAAAATCAGATGGTGGATGAATTATGCTATCTGTGAATTATAGAATATTAAATTTTATGACCAAGTCAAATTGATGTCTCTTGCCTGGGATGAGTGAATGATTAGATCTATTGGGAGCAGCTTAGATGATCATCACCATGGACTTGTGAGAAAGGTTTTGGCAAATGATCTCAGGCAAGAACACAAACCAGGAACAGCATTTGTCATTCCAGACGGAAGGACTGACACTTTGAATGGGAAAATTCACCTGTCTGTTTCCCTGAAAACTGCCTAGAATACTGGACATTTCTTATATCGTATGTCAATGAATGAATATCACTTGTTCACTATTGCTTGTGAAGGTAGTCTCAAAGACACTTAATAGGACCTGCTGAGACCAAAGGAAGACTTTTTGGAAGAAGACAGGAGAAACTGACCCATCTTCTGCCTGGGAGAAAGAAAGAGGTTGAAAATATGCTATACACAAGAGGCAAGTGAGATCATCCTTGTAGTATAGTAAGAGCGTCCATTATTTGGGGTCTAGAGAGACCTTGATGTCATAAAACTAAATTATAAACTAACTAAAAAGTTAGTTGGGTTCAGTTTTGATGATTGCTTCTCCCCCAAATTCCTGTAGCTAGTCCACACTTTTAATTCAACCAAAACCTCACTTCCTTCAAGAGGGCCCCTGAAACCCTTAAGTGGTCCCTCCTCTACCCAGGGACACTCTGTCATATTACCCTGATAGATGATCACTCATTTCTATGTGTGCATGTGCACATGTGGAGAACAGAGGGCAACTTTGATATTGTTCCTCAAGTATTATCCACTCTTTTACTTTTGAGACAGAATCTGTAGATGCCTAGAACCCACCGAGTAGGCTAGGCTGACTAGCTGAGTCCCAGCGATCTACCTGTTCATCTGTTTCTGCCTCCCAGTGCTGAGATTACTAGAATAGAATCACACAGACTAGTTTTTTTTGTTTTATTTTGTTTTGTTTTTTTACTTTTAATAAGTACAATATTTATTAAACACATCTTCAGTTTTGTTACATAGTGTGTAACAAATTACAATATTCTGCAGCCACAAATTATATGCAGAGTATGAAGAAACTATTAATCAGACAGTGTAATGTTTCCATTTATAACTCTACCAGGAAGAACTAGCAAAGCAGATCTTACATATAACGTCTCACTAAACTTTATGCATGGAAACTGACAGACACTGGTTGTGCTGTTTGATACAAAATGGCTGATCTTCATCTTCAGAAGACTAAACCCAACCTCTAAACATGCCAATAAAAACATCAAAACAAAATATATTCTAACCAACCATGGGAAACGATCTGGTATCAGGAAAGCAACAAGGATTACACACATTATTTTATAAACGAGCACACAAAGGTTTAAAATAGTTCTGAAAATGAAGTTAGCTGTTTTGAGTCAAGAGAATAAAAGAAAAAGTCAGTATTGACCATTTACAATCTCTGACCTTGTGGAAACGGTAAGAATCTGTTGTAGCGCAGCTACACACAGTACAATTCAGGCAATTTTGTTTTTTCACTTGGGTTCAGATTGCAAATTCATTGCTGTGAGAAAAGAACAGAGGCAGATTTTAGCAGCAGCCTCCACCTGACTGCTTGACTGGAGTGCTCTGAACTTCTCGGCACCACCAGCTGTTGCTACAGGACACATTCGTTTTTTTAATCTCAGTTGCCATGGCCATGAAAGACTGTTCTACATTCGTTGTGTTCTTAGCGCTGTTTTCCCAAAATGGGATTCCAAGGGAATCTGCAAATTCCTTTGCTGTGGTGTAGTCTACTACTTTCTTTGTGGTCAGGTCACATTTGTTCCCTACCAGCAACTTGTTGACATTTTCCCTGGTATAGCGATCTATCTCCTGCAACCACTGTTTAACACTTTTGAAGGATTCCTGATCTGTCGCGTCATACACAACTATGATGCTATGGGCTCCTCTGTAATAACTGGAGGTGATTGTTTGAAATCTTTCCTGGCCTGGTGTGTCTCATATCTGAAGCTTGTTGGTTTTCCCGTCTAACTCTGTAGTTCATATCTTGAAATCCACACCAATTGTCCAATTGTGCTGATGCAACTTTCCATATACGTATCATCTGCAAATCTAAGAAGAAGGCAAGATTTTCCAATCCCAGAACCACCAATCAGAAGTAACTTGAATAAATAATCATATTCGGGATTCATGCTGGATGTGTTAGCAGCAGCCGCTCCAACTCTCCGCGCCATGGGAACCAAAGGGGAAGAATGAGCTAAGCTGTTCTTGTAGAGCAAATATCGACCCCACTCCGACCCTTAGAACACAATCATCAGCCGCCATCACTCAGTGATTGCTTCCGCCCAAAATGGCTGCCGACCTGTTGTTGTTTTAACATGAGTTCTGGAGATTAAACTCATTCTGGGGATCTCATTCTTGTGAGGAAAGCACTTTGCCACCCTAACTGTACCTCTAGGGCACTTAGCAGTCCAAGCAGACTTTCTGTTCTATTCACAATTTGAAAACCAAGCACAGTCCTCTGCCTGGTGGCAGCAGATCTCACTGGCTGGGAGAGCCCCTAAGAAGCAGAGATAGGTCTCTGAAGTCTTAGTCTTAAGAAAAAAAAAACCTATAAACTTGATGCTACATCATGAGCACAGCGAGTAACTAACTGTACCATGCCTGCGGTTAATATTGAATGGATAAGTGCACAAGTTTAATCAAGGAAAAAAACCTGGGAAGAAAGTATGGAACATAAATTATTGATAGATCTGAAGGGTCTCAAAAATATTTTAAATGAGAATTTTCACCAGATCATTCTGGTAACTATGCCCTGAATGAATACCTGTGGTCAGGCACTTGAGAATGTCACTGAGTTGAGAGGACTCTGAAGACCTGGAAGAGGTCATGATCCCTGAGAGGGCAAGACCAAGGCTCATCACTGATGGTGAGTAATTGCTCTGCCTGTTCTTACCTATGCAGTCTTCAACCACCATGCCTCACACTCTCAAGATTATGTGATGAAAGGGCTGGCTCTTCCTTGGATCATTTTCTTTCCCCATAGGACCCCAACAGAAACTAGAAGCAGTCACAGGCCTGATTCTGGACAAAGGGACATTATAGAGGGCATATCTGCAGTCTTGCCTCCATTTTTCTGTCCTCTCTCTTCTCGTGCTTCTGAAGGGAAGAGGTGCTGAGGACCTCAAAGAAGGCAGAGTCACAGGTAAAAGGAGTCTGGGTCCTTTCATGGACCATGGGAAAGGCAGCCACATCCAAAACGGTCTGTGGTTGTAAATAGAGGATACTCTTTTGTTGAGATGAGCCATTGACTGCAACTGAAAATAATGTGGCTAACATGGATTTATTTTCTTTAAGCCCTGAAGGCGAATAATGACAGCTGCTGCAGATGTTACAAGTGTCAGAGGAAATGCTCATTCACACAGGACATCGCTCGAGGAGCAACACCAGTCCCTCTCCTCATCTGGCTAAGCGTCCTGGTTTTAGACTGACTGACATTCAACAACTCACCCCTGTCTCCCCATGTGGTGAATCCTGGGGTTAGCTATTTCATTATCTAGAGTTTTCCCTCAAATGTTTCATTTTTCTGGTTAAAAAAAACACTATTTCTTATTGCCTATTTTTTTCCCTCTTATATGGTTCCACTTAATAGCCCAGGCTGGTTTTGAACTTCCATCTTCTTTTCTGCTGCCTTCTGAGTGCTTAAATTACAGGTATATTCCACTAAGTCTGGGCACACACTGTTAGTTTTTAAGTGTAGTTAATTCCACCCTAAAATTTAGCTGCAATTTGACTCTTAATATAGCAGTAGTATTGAGATGAGACCTTGTGCGAGTGATTGGGTCATGAGGGCTCTGCCTAATAAATTGATTGATGCATTCATAGAGCAATGAACTAATTAGTTATGGAAGTGGCTTCATTGGAAAAGGTAGCTCTCTTTAATATGTCTGCTTGCTCTCAGCATTTGCCCTTGCCATGTTATGGTGTAAAAATAAGGATGTAGCTTTTGGACTTCCAGAATTCATGAATGTGAACTAAACAAATTTCTGTTCTTTATCATATTCAGTTGTATTCAGTATTCAGATATTTCGTTGTAGCAAAAGAAAACAGGCTAAGATACTTACTTAATAAGGGGGAAAAAAAACCCTTAAAATCTGCTGAATGGAAATATCTACCCACTGGAAATCATTGTTACATTTGGTATCTTTCTCCCCACATTTGTTTAGGCATATATGATTTTATCCTCACTGAGAATATAATGCATATTTAATCTGGACGTTTGTGTTGTGCTTTTTTCTCCTCTTGCATTCATCATAAACTTATCAACAAAAGTGCTCTAGGGCCATGGATTTGAGAGTTCTGAACTATTCCACTGTATGGACTTCTCATACTTTTTTTAAAAAGTCTATTTGAAGGTTTTTTTTAATTGTAAAAAGTTTTGCAGTGCACATATTTGCAAGCTTTGAATTGGTTCCTTTGCAATGTGAATTCGTTGTGCTATTCTGATTCTGGGCTTGGATGATATATCATAGCCTGGTTTGCATTCTTTGCATACAGTCTGGTTCTTGGAATGTGTCCTAGTTAGGTTTCTATTGCTGTGATAAAAACTGGCCGAAGCCTGCTTGGATAGGAAAGGATTTATTCAGCTTACGTATTCCAGGTCATAGAATACTGAAGGAAGCCAAGTCAGGAATAAAATGCAGGAACCTGGAACTGAAGCAGAAGCCATGGAAGAATGCTGCCTACTAGGTTGCTCTCTGTTGATTGTTTAGCCTGCTTTTTTTCTTTTCTTTTTTATATTAATTTATTTATTTACTCACTTTACATCCCGATTGTAGCTTCCCTATTCTCCCTCACATAGCTCCTCCCCCAAACTTCCCTCCCAATCTCCTCTGAGAAGGGGGAAGACCCCTGGGTACATCAAGTCACTGCAGGACTAGGTATATCCTCTCCCACTGAGGCCAGACAAGTTAGATGAACAGGGTGAACAGACAGGCAACAGAATCAGGGACAGCCTCTGCTCCAGTTGTTGGGGGACTCAGACAAAGAACAACTGTACATCTGCTACATGTGTGTAGAGATCCAGCCCATGTAAGCTCTTTGGTTGGTGGTTCAGTCTCTGGGAGCTCCCCAAGGGTCCAGGTTGACTCTGATGGTCTTCCTATGGAGTCCCTACCATCTTTCCCCAACTCTTCCACAAACCTCCCTAAACTCTGCCTAATGTTTGGCTGTGGGTCTCTGCATCTGTTTCTGTCAGTGGTTGGGTGGAGCCTTTTAGAGGACCGTTATGATAGGCTTTTGTCTGCAAGCATAACAGAGTATCATTAATAGTGTCAGGACAACTTTTCTATTTCTCTTCCCCATGGGATGGGTCTCAAGTTGGGCCAGTCAATGGTTGGCCATTTCCCCAGTCTCTGTTCCATCTTTGTCCTTGCACTTCTTATAGGCAGGACAAATTTTGAGTCAGAGATTTTCTTGTTGGACTGGTGTCCTTATCCCTCCACTGGGAGTCCTGTCTGACTACAGGAGGTGGCCACTTCAGGCTCCATATTCCTCACTGCTAGGAGTTTCAACTAGACTTCCTGAAGTTTCTCCCATCCCAGGTCTCTGGCACAACCTAGAGATACTCCCACTGCCTGCCACTGATTTCTGTTTGCTCTCTGGCCCTCTATCCCTGGCTCTTCTGACACCTGATCCACTCCTCTCCACCCCCACCTCCGTTTTCCTCCCCTTCCCCTCTCCCACCCTGTTCTCTCCCTCTATCTATCTCTGATGATTCTTTTATTTCCCCTTCTGAGTGAGATTCAAGCATACTCCCTTGGGCTAGTACTCTGCATTGTGGCTGCGGCCTGCCTTCTTATAGTATCTAGAATTATTCGCCTAGGGGTGGCACTGTACACAGTTAGATGGACCCTCCCACATCAATCATTAAGAAATTTCCTACCCCCCACTCTTACATATAGACCAATCTGATAGAGGCAATTATTCTTCCTAGATATGTCTAGGTTTATGTAAAGTTGAAGAAAAAAAAAGAAAAACAAATCTGACCAACACAGACTGTAACAGCATCAGTATCCAAGGGCTCCTGGAAAGAGTAGATGAGATATTTGGAGACCAGAGTAAAATTCCTCTTCACATTGGCTCGCTAGGTAGAGGTACATAACTGACTGAGGATGAGGGATGTGATGCTTAATTACAGGTGTCAGCTTGAAAAAAATAAGGGATCTAGGAATACCTGGAAAAGTATTATTTCTGGGTATACCTATGAATGTTTCCAGAAAAGAAAAGTTGTCACTTTAGTCTATGGACCAAGCTAGGAACAGCCACCTTTTTTCAATGCAATGGACTCCATCTAATCCATGTAAGATCTGGAAGGAAAGAAAAAGTAGAGACAAGGTGGTATCTCTTACTCTCACTCCCTCCTCCCTCCTCCCTCCTCTGTCTTCTCTTTATCCCCTGCTACCCTCTTTCTTTCTCTTCCACTTCTTTCTCTTGCCATAACCTTCTCTTGACCTTCAGCATCAGTGTTTGAGGCCCTCTGGCCTTCAGATCCTGGACTTACACAACTAGACCCACAGGTCTTATGCATTTGAACGTGCATTGAGCCATTCTATCAACTTTCCTTATTCAAAACTTTGCAGATGGGTCATCCTGAGATGTCTCAGTCTCCAGTCATCAAACTCAGTACCCCCTAAGAAGTTTACTGATCTGTCTTCATATCTATCGTCTATCTATCTATCTATCTATCTATCTATCTATCTATCTATCTATCTATCTATCTATCTATCTCTCTACTAATCTATCTATCTATCTATCTATCTATCTATCTATCTATCTATCTATCTAGTCTGTCTGTCTGTCTAGTCTGTCTGTCTGTCTGTCTGTCTAGTCTGTCTGTCTGTCTATCTGTTTGTCTCCCATAGTTATAATCTATCTATCCATCCTATCACTTATCTAGATACTTGATTCTGTCTTTCTAGAGAAGTTTGATTAGTAAATGGGGCAGTGGGGGCATTCTCTCCAATTCTTTGTAAGACAAATACCATCTATTTCCTGGAAGAGTCAGAGACCATGGGTCATGAGATGATCACTGCTCCATTTGGCCAGACAACACACCTCTTGAAATTATCTTCTCATTTTTGAACGAACTCTGAGCATTTTAATTGAGATATAATTAACATAACATGAAATTAACATTTAAAAGTGTACAGTTCTGTGAATTTTTATGTAAATACAAACTGTCCAAATATCACTACTACTTGCAGAATGTTTTCATCACCTCCCAAAGGAAACTCCAAGCCCATTATCAATAACTCTCCATACTTCCCTCCCTCCAAGTCTGGTAAGCACTGATTTACTTTTTACCTCTATGAATTGACCTATCTATACTCATCTAAATGCATCTATAGTGCACTGCTTTCTGGGTTTAATTCTTCTTTCTGTTTTCTTTTTTCTTTTTGAGGAAGCATCTAATGTAGTCTAGGCAGGCCTTGAACATAGTATGTAGCTAGGCTGACCTTGAACTTTGGTGCCTGTGGAGATCAGATGAAGTCATTGAATACCCTGAAACTGAAGTCACAGATGATTGAGAGCTACCATGTAGATGGTAGGAAATGGACCCAGGTTGTCTGAAAGATCAACAAGTGCTTTTAACTACCTAGCTACCTCTCCAGCTCTATATATTTCTTTACTAGGTCTTTGTGATTCTATTTAATAAAATTACAGGGTAGACATTATATGAATTTCACTAAAAGGCATGCAAGCCAGCACCAGAAGCAAACATTCAAGGAACTGTCCCTTAAGTTACAGAAGGACTAGGGGACCGGTGACAAGAATGAAAGATTCTGGCTCTCCAATTGCTCTGTGCTTGTGGGGATTAGGAGAAGTTTGTTGTCCATTCTGTGTAGGTGTGTCTTAGTCTATTTTCCGTTGTTGAGGCAGAGCTCTTTATGAAGGAAAGAGGTGCATTCAATTCGGACTCGGAGGCTGCATTAGTTTTTCTTTTGCTGCTGTGGTAAGACACCCTGACAAAAGCAGCTTAAGAAAAGCTTTTTATTTGAGTTTACAGTTTCAAGGTATACAATCCATCCTGGTGACAGGCACACGAGGTCCACTTATCACACTGAATCAGCAGTCTGGGAGAGAGAGTGAACAGGAAGTGAGGTCAAGGCCTGCCTCCAGTGGCTCACTTGCTCCACCCAGCAAGGCTTCATCTCTCGAAGGTTCTACAAACTTCAAGGTTTCACAGACCCCAACGGCAGCCACCTGCAGTTACACACTGTCCCCCGTTACCCCTTTGTATCTCCCACACACCTTGCTTCTGAGATTCTTGTCACTGCATTTCTAAATTCCAGCAAAGTTGCTCTTCCAAGATTCATTCAAAGCTCCCTGCGTTTGCTGGAGTGGGAGATGCAGTCTTGATGAAGGAAGTGGATCTCTGGAAACAGGAGGGGGCGGGGGAGCACACTCTTTGATGTCTTATAGCCCTGCCTCACTTCCTGTTCCCTCTTCTAGTCTGCTGTGGCAGCCTGGTGGTGAGTGATGTGTCTGTGAAGGCAAGGCCTGTGTCCCCTCCTTTTCAAATGAAGCAGGCAGCTCTGGTCAGCCCAGGGCTCCAGCATTCTTGTAAAATTCTGTAAGCTTCAGGGCTTCCTGGTTTTTACCATACTCCAAAAAGGTAGAAACATGTGTTAAATCTTCTTTCTCCTGGATCCTCGCTCTCCCGGCTTCTCCCAATCTGGTGTGTCCTGTGCCCTGCCCCACCCCAAAGAAGCCTTTGCAGACAGAAAAGAAGGTGAGAGGTGTAAAAATCCAAGATTATCTATGCCCACCCATGCCTGGAGTACTAACTTGGAGAAGTGACTTGGAGACTTTTATATTTATTAAAAGCTTCAAGCACTATAGCTGGGCAGATTTTAAGCTATTCTAACGTGACAATGCTGGCCCTGCCTACTTTCCAGCCACGTGGCCTGTTACCTGTAATCTTGGTCTTGCCTGGTCACTTCCTTTTTCATTTGTGCCCTAATAGAGACTTCCGGGATTCCACCTGAACTCCTCTCCTTCTTTCTGGGCCAGAAAGTCTTGCCTTTTCCTCTCTTGACTAGCTATAGGGTGTTTAGCTCTTTATTTAACCAATCAGAGGGTGAAGGAGAACAAAATTTTACAGAATACTGAGTCAGGAGATGTCTGATAATAATGACAATACCAAAGTCCAGACTGCAACCAGATCTCTGGGTAGAAAATCAGCATTCAGATACACACTGCACAAAACATCTCCCAGTGGAGAGGTGTCTCACCATCATTGGTAGGCACTCGCCCTGGGAACAAGGATATTCTGTGACAATTGAAAATGACATCACTTGAACAGGGCATAGTGGCACAAGACTTTAATCTCAGAACTTGGGAAGCAGAGGCAGGTGTCTTTGAGTTCAAGGCGAGTCTGGACTACAGAACAAGTTCAAGAACAGACAGGGCTACACAGAGAAACTCTGTCTCAAAACCCCAAAATTGAAGAAGGGGGAGGAGAAGGAGGAAGAGGAGGATGAGGATGATGACAATGATGATGAGGAGGAGAAGAAAGAAAGAACGAAAGAAAGAGAGAGAGAAAGGAAGGAAGAAAAGGGAGGGAGGGAGAGAGGGAGGGAGGGAGGGAGGGAGGGAGAGAGAGAGAGAGAGAGAATTATTACAAGGTGATTTGAGATGGATGGGGTGATATAAATAAAGTTCTTGGCACACACAAAAAGACACTTTCCCATACTTTAAAACATCAAAGGTGACAGGTCCCCTTTCTACTGAAAGGTACATCTATTTTCTAACCCAATGGAACTTGGGCCTGTGTGTGATCCACAGAAGACCACAATCACCCATTCTTCTTGATTACGCAGCTCTGTTTGCCATGTAGACCCAGGTGAAGCTTGTAATTTGAATTCCTGTCTCCTCTTCTCACCTGACTGTACACTGCAGAGGTTGAACCCACTCTCTGTTTGTGGATTTGACCTGGTTATGGACATAGCACATGGACATGGGGATGGGTGTGTAACTGTCTCCTCTCCCCTGCCCACAAGGTTAAGATTTTTGGATAGAGTCATCCCTATTGACTTCTGCCAAAAACTGAAGTTTATATCATCCACCCAGGCAAGGTCTTTTCCATGGAGAGGCCTCCACAGAGCTACTTGGGTTTAGGATGCCAAATGGACCCCTGGCACTTCTGGTTCTCTGTCATGTGAGTGCCACTTGTGCTCCTGGCTTCTGACTGGTTTTGACAGCAGCTCAGGGCTGGCATGCATTCTAGCTGTACTGTTCCCTCTCATCGCCTGCTCCAATGTGGCAAGCTCCCCTTCCCTTCCTCATTCCACAACTGAGGAGCCTTTGAGGTCCGAAAACCCTCTGGGGCTGAAGGTAGAGTCAGAAATGACTAGTCAGATTGTGGAAGTGGGTCAGGCAGGTGGCTGGTCAGGTGTGTTCTGTGCGGAAGTGGTGCATCAGGAGCCTGACAGGATTTCTCAGTTCCCCTTTCGATTTCACTGCATTAGCAGCTGCACACAGATGTGTGCCCGATGATCCTAGATGCCAGGATAAAGAAGCAGAAGAAGGGCTCTGTGAGTCAGGTCTGGAGAATACCACCACCCACCACCATCATCACCACCACACATAAACACACCACACAATGACTCCCCAAAGTCAGGGAACTCACAATCACATTTGGGAGGCAGTAATGTACCACATAATGACACACATGAGGTGGTGTTGCTGCATGAAGATTGTGAGTCACACTGGGAGAGTGTGGAAAGGCCTCGGAGGATGGTTGAGTACAATTTTACCTGGTGAGCAAGAGCCTGGAGTATTTTTTTTTTTTGTTAGAGGAAATGGGTGGGAGAGGCTTTGGTATCACTCACAACACCCTTCAGGACCATGCTCAATTAACATCCTGAAGTAAATGAATTTTGGCAGATCAACTCCCAGAGGCCAGACAGCATTTGGAAGCTAGGAAAGGCATGTGGGGGAGTCCAAATGAAGCCTACAATTGGGCCAGTCAGTTTACATTGTTCACTTCCTCCCAGTTCTCCCTTCTCTATGTCTATTCCATCTTTGATAGCCCACGCCCTGTCAGCTTCTCGTGTTCTTGCCCTACATAGAGTTTTCCCTCTGTGCCCTTACTCTTTCATGGTCTCATTTCCCGAAGAACAAAGTCTGGCCTGGTTTGCGAAGTTCCCGAACTTCAGCCTCCTGAGAGCTGAGCGTGTTCTAAGTTATCTGCAGCATGTCTTTACAATTGCTTTCTTCCTTCTACCTTTCATTGAAATTCCCTCACCAGATTTTTCCCCTAAAAGTACCCCTATCATTTATGTTCCCTTCCTCTATTTTCTAGCACTTCAACAGTAATTAATAATCCTATTGTGTTTTCTTCCTTTTTTCTTAATATACTTAATATACTTGACACTAAGTACTATTAATGTCCCTTCACATCCTAAACTGGTTGGTGCTTTGGAGGTGATAGTTTCATAGTTTGTTATTACTCTGTTTTCGTATGGGTCTACTCCGGGTAGTGACTATTACTGCAGACAGTATTCTACTTTCAGAGAACTAGGGATAACCTGGTGCCCTGTACACCTAACAGAGAGAAATGACATCTCAATCCTATTACAGCCTAGTCCCCCTTAAGTATTTCAAACACAAATAAAAGAAGAAAAATGACTCAAATTAATAAAAAAAATCAGCCAACAATCTCACTCTCTATCCACAAATCCCAATATGAAAATACAACATGAAAAACCTAGACAACACATATTTAAAAATTTACCAGTCCTTAAGTAATGGCTCCTAATAAGAGCGATTTACAGGAAATTTTAAAAAATATGAAAGCATGATAAGTTTGTTGAAAGAAGTGAAAGGAGGTGACAATGCATGCCTTAGAATTCAACAACAACAACACACACACTCACAGAGACACAGAGACAGAGAGTGCTAGAGATAAAGGAGATACGGAAGTCAATGTAGAATATAAAAATGAAATTCAACCAAGTGTGAAGTACTGAAAAAAGAAATCTGAGCTGATGTTGGAAATGAAAACAAAATATCAAGTCAAATAAAAAAAACTCTGGACAGACTATAAATAAAGAGAACAAAGAAGGTTTAAATGTAGAAAGTGAAGAGCTGGCTCTTTGAAAAAAGAAACAAGATAGACAAACCTTTCCAATTGTATTTAAAGAAAGAGAATACCCAAGTTTTTTTTTTAATTTAATTTAATTTTATTTTTTTAATTTACATTCCAAATCACTTCCCCTTTCCCGTTTCCTCCCTCCCCGAAAGTCCCATAAGCCCCCTTCCCTCCCTCTTTTCTCCGTTCAACCCCCTCTCATTACTCTGTCCTGGCGTTCCCCTACATCCAGTCTTTCCAGGACCAGGGGTCTCTCCTTCCATCTTTTTAGAAATCTATTGATATGCTGATTGTGTCTAGGGTATTCTGAGATTCTGGGTCAATATCCCCTTATCAGTGACTTCATACCATGTGTGATCTTTTGTGATTGGGTTACCTCACTAAGGATGATATTTTCAAGTTCTGACCATTTGCCTAGGAATTTCGTGAATTCATTGTTTTTAATTGCAGAGTAGTATCCCATTGTGTAAATATACCACATCTTCTGAATCCATTCCTCCGTTGAGGGACATCTGGGTTCTTTCCAGCTTCCCAAGTTTTAAAATTGGAGATGAAAGAAAGACATTAATATAGATAACAATGAGATTCAGAAATTTTCAAGATATGTTTTTAAAGTCTATATTCTGCTAAATTTTAAAATATTAATGGAAGAGATGAATATCTAGACACAAATGAACTACCAAAGTTAAACCAAGATGAAAAGAATAAGCAAATAATAAGTAGCTAGGTTGAACCAATTGTGAAAAATCTGTCAAGTGAAAGATTCAAGCATACATGGGTTCACTACAGAATTTTACCAGGCTTTTGAAGGAGAACTAACACTAATATTTACCAAATCATTCCATAATATAGAGAAGGAAGCCACAGTTTGAAACAAAGTCAGCATTACCCTGATACTCAGATTAGATAAGGATACAATGGAAAAATGAAATTATAGACCAATCTCCTTAATGATGATAGAGCCATTTTTTCCCCCAACAGAATGCTGGCAAACCAAATTTGAGAACACATAAAAAAGATCATTCATCATGATCATAATTGCTTCATTTCAGAGATGTGGGGATGGTCCATTGTATGAAAATCAATAAATATATTACAGAGATGGACTCAAGAAAAGAAAACACTGGATCATCTCAATAAATGTGGAAAACATCTCTTACAAAATCCAACTTTCCTTCATTATTAACATCTCTGAAGATGGAATATATCTCAACATAACAAAGCCTATATATAGCAAATATACGGTCAATGTCATGTTAAATAGAGAAGGAAAGTTAAAGCATTTTGGTTAAGATAAGAAACAAGACAAAATTGTCCATTCTCTTCAACCCTGTTCAATATAGTGCTTGAAGTCTTAAAGCAAGAAAGAAGAGATGTAAATGAAGTGGATTATATGGTTAAATATATTAGAGATCCCAAAGACTCCACCTGAACACTGTTAGAGCTGATAAATACTTTTAGCAAAACGACACAATGCAAAATTAATATTCAAGAGACTGACTCAGAGGTTAAAAGCACTGGGTGTTCTTCCAGAGGTCCTGGGTTCAATTCCCAGTAACCACATAGTGGCTCACAACCATCTATAATGGAATCTGATGCCTTCTTCTGGCACACAGGTGTACATGTATATAGAGCATTCAGATACATAAATAAATAAACCTTTAAAATTAATATCCCAAAATCGATGACCTCTCTATGGAGCAAAGACAGAAATTCTGAGAAATAAATGAGGAAGACAATTCCACTTACAATAGTTAAAGAAATTGTAATAGTAAAAGAATATTTTGGAATAAATCTAACTAAAGGAGCAAAATACCTATACAATAAAAACTTAAAAACATTGAAGAAGATACTAGAAGATAGAAAGACTTCTCATGCTTATGGATTGGAAGAATTACTTCCAATCCTTTAATAAGGGTTCTCAAATGCTTCAACTCCCCTTCTAGCCTACCATTCAAAGATAGTGGAGAAATGAAAGTAAATAGGACAAGGGGATGTGGACCTGCTTAGAAGTACTTTTGGGGAGGAAATTCCAATCTCTGTTGTCAGGATACTAGTAGTCCAGTTCAGTAGTGTCAGGCTACTAAACATGAATCAGCAGCAGTGGCACAATCCAGCAGAAACAACTGGGACTCTGCTGAATCAGCATGAGTCAGTGGGAGCAACCAGAATCAGCTGGGATGCCAGGAGAAGTTCTCTGCTCTGACTCTCTCAATGACTGGAAGATATGAGACCTATGAAGTGCTGCAAGGCTAGCTATGCCAGCACCCTGTCTCTCCAAATATCACGAGTCTTCTCATGGGTCTTGCTTCAGCAAAACATCACATGAGTCTGCATCACATGACACAACCAGAAATTTCCACTTCAGACCAGTGCAATTGCTACAGAAAACAGGTTTCTTGAAACCTGAAACACAACTTTTATATGACCTTGCTATCATATGCTCAGAGGACTTCTATCCTACTGAAGAGCTACTTGCACACCCGTGTTTACTGCTGCTCCTTTCACAATAGTAAGGAAATGGAACCAGCCTGGAAACCTGTCAGCTGATAAGTAGATAATGAAAGGTGGTACATATGCACAATTGGAATTTTATTCAGACATAAAGAGACTCGAAATTTGTAGGAAAATGATGGAAGTGGAAATTAAATGAGATAATTCAGTCTTAGACAGGTTTAATTGGGACAGGAGGTCAGGGGAAAAGGGAAGGGTCAACAAAAACTAATAATGCATGTTAAGCCATGTAATAGCTATTCCTGGTTGTCAACCTGACTATATCTGGAATAAACTACAATCCAGAATTGGAAGGCTCACCTGTGATCCAGATCTTGAGGCTCGGAGGTACAAGTTTCTGACCTGGATCTTGGCATAGAGATCTTGAGGCATAGTGTCTATGAATCTCAGGAGACTAAGACAAGGAGATCTCTGAGTTCAAGGTCAGCCTAGGACAAAACAAGTCGTAGATCCTGGTG
This sequence comes from Tokudaia tokunoshimensis, assembly GCA_036184795.1. Classification (NCBI taxonomy): domain Eukaryota; kingdom Metazoa; phylum Chordata; class Mammalia; order Rodentia; family Muridae; genus Tokudaia; species Tokudaia tokunoshimensis. The sequence goes on along the minus strand of BTHU01000022.1, from coordinate 29,347,467 downwards.
TGGTGGTACACACCTTTAATCTGGGCCATACTTTTTCTGAAGACCTACATAAGGACATTGGAAGATGGAAGATTCACTCTTATTCACCTGCTTGCATTTACTTGCTAGCATATCTGTTGGAATCTACTAGCCTTGTGGTACTGAGTGACTACTAGATCCTTATACTTCCCATTCACAGCTGACCATTGTTGGGGAGTTGGACTACAGACTGTAAGTCATCATAACAAATTCCCTTACTATATAGACTATCCATAAGGTCTGTGATGCTAGAGAATCCTGACTAATACAATCATAAAAAAAATCTAAGAAAATCATACTTGATGATCTAATAAAATTAAGGTGCTAAATTGTTTCAAGGAATATTACATGTGGGTTTTCTCAAAAGCAATTGTAGGCTTAGATTTTTCAAGGTCAACTTTATTTAGGGTTCTTTAATGCTTCAATACCCCTTCTAGCCCACTGAGCAAAGGTAGGATAGAAAGATGGCTAATAAGACAAGGGAGATGTGGACCTGTTTAGAAGTAGTTCTTTGGAGGTGATTCCAGTTTTCATTGTCAGGATATCAGCAGTTCAGTTCAATAGTTTCACCAAATACAGATCAAATGTGGTGGCTAGATCCAGAAGAAACTTTGAGGATCCATCTAATTGGCATGAATCTATAAGTGACAAAAAGCATCTAGAACACCATGAGAGGTTCTTTCATGTATTACTCTCTACGAAGTCACAACAAGTGAAGATCAAAGACCAGCAAAGCCCTGCAAGGCATACCAATGCAAGAGTGCTGTCAGTGAAGTGTTGCAAGGAGAACCAATGCAAGAGTATCTTCTCGCTGTCTATGAGGTTGTATTTATACTGTTTTTAAACATCATGTGCCCTCTCAAGTGTCTGATCTAGCAAAACATCACATGCCCTTTCACAAGACAACTTCCAGAAAAATACCGCATATCTGTTCTCAGTAAAACATCCTCTCACATGTCTGCTTCAGTGAACTATCCTCTAATAAGCCAGCTTGTAGAAAAACATCACATGACACAACTGAGTCTCCAAAGAAGCCAGAAATTTCCACTTCAAGCTATGGAAAGTTTCCATAGAACTTCCATATGACCTTGCTATACCATATGCTCAGAGGACTTCTCTCCTACTGAGGAGCTATTGCACACCCATGTTTACTGCTGCTCTGTTCACAATAGCAAGGAAATGGAACCAGCCTGGAAATCCACCCCAGCCTAAAACTTTATTTAGGGTTCTTTCTGTCATCTCTGAGAAAAGAGGTACAGCAGCAGAGGATCAGGATCTTGTAGTAGGTTGGCATCAGGTTACAACTGGCTGGTGGGAAACAGGCACTCTGGCTAGGTTGCCCCTTCTTTATTGGGTACTTCTGTTCAGTCCTCCCCTTTCATGTCACAAGGGAAACCCAGTTTAAACAGCAGAAGCCTCTCCTCTTTTATGCCCCCTTTCCCTTTCCTACTGTCTCTTCTTCCTCTTCTCCCTCCATCCCCTGTGCTCTTTCTCTTTCCTTCCAGTGCTTAGAACGAAACTCAGGGCTTTGTGACTTGCTAGGCTACTGTTCTACCAATGGACTTAATCCCCAGGTTCCTTAGATGTCCTAAGGTAACCTTATTGCACGATTAGTCATGAAGAATTTTTTAAAAATGTTTTTCTTTTCCCATGAGAGGGAAGTATAAATGCCACTTTCCCAAATCCCTGCTTTCCTTATGCCTCTTAAATATATGGTTGCTTGTGGGGGTAAGTAGAACCTTAGATTCCTCAAAGGGTTAAGATTTTTCAAGCTTCCTTCATGTCTATTCACCTCAGACTCAATGCAGTATCCTCAGCAAACACCTATTAATTAACTGGAAAGGAAATATTTACAAAAGGGTAATTGCAGAAGTGTTGTGGGAATGGAAGAAGAGGTACCCTCTCTGCCCCTGGAACCATATGTAGTTCACTATGGTCCTCTTTTCTGTTGTGAGAGAAAGGAGGGACATGACAATTCCATTCTTAGTGTTAACATTTTCATTCAGTGCACTGTTGGGTGACTCTAGTTGTTTGAATAGGTTTGGCCCCCATAGACTCGTGTGTTTGAATGCTTAACCCACAGGAAGTGACACTATTGGGAGGTGTTGAAGTGGGTGTGGCCTTGTTGGAGGAGGTGTATCACTGTGGGAATGGGCTTTGAGGCTCCTATGCTCAAGCTCTACCCAGTGTGGAAGTGAACCTTCTCCTAGCTGCCTGTGGAAGAGTCTCCTGCTGGATGTCTTTAGATCTTTAGATCAAGATGTAGAATTCCCAGTTCCTCCAACACCATGTTTATCTGGATCCTGCCATGCTTCCCACCATGATGATAACGGACTGAACCTCTGAAAATGTAAGCAGTCCCAATTAAATGATGTACTTATAAAGTTCCCTAGGTCATGGAGGTCTCTTTACAGTAATGAAACCCTAACTAAGAGGGTGACCTACCAGAGTGACTCTTGAACCCCATTTCTGCAGCAGGACAGGATTGTGTAATACCACTCCTCTGTGTCACACAGAGGAGACACAGGCAGTTGCATTTGCCTGGTCATGAATCTCTTGGTCTTTGTCTCTTGTGAGACTAATGTCATTCACAGGCATCATGCTACTCACTGAATCAGCTCATTCAGTGCCACTTTTCAGTAGCACATTTCCAAGTGAAATAATGCTCCTTTGCAGGTATCTTGATGGCAAATGTTAACAGAAGCAGACACAAAGGCTTCCAATTTCCTGCTGAGCATTTGCTCTTACTGGCTCAGTACTTGAATAGCTGCTGCCAATAAGTGGTGTTCCAGACCAGGTATAGTAAGGGGTAGCCCAGATTAGGATATGGTTTTACTGTTTTACTCAACAAGTGCTCTGGCCTAGTATCTGCTCTCTGGGAAGCAGATGCTGAGTCCAGCATTAGAGAGCAAGGAGTTGGTTGGTACCCTGGAAATCAGGAAGGAAAAGAACAAGGGGAGGCGGCCAACAGAGGGTGTTGGCACTGGGGAATCAGCAGCCCTGGATAAGCTCAGTTGTACTTTAGCATACAGTCTGAAGACATGCTGTTGTCTCTCCTGGGAGGTGAGGGAGCCAGCTTAAATATCCACCAAATACATCTATCTTTGGCTGAGGGTCACTCCCAGGGAGCATGGATTCTTTGGAACTCTTGTTGTGCTAAAGCTGACCTTGAACATCTGATCCCTCCACCCCCAAGTGCTGCTACATGCTCTCTGAGGACTTACTGTGTGCTGGAAATGCCTTATGACCTTTACAAAGATAAGTTATTGTTTATGCCTTCAGAGCATCTACAGCTTAAAAGAAACAAGGAACCATGCAGAACTCCAAAGAGGAGATATTTTGTAAAGGCAGGCAATGTTAAGGGGGAAATCTTCCTTTTTAGATGGGTCCAGATTTTTTTTTCAGTTATTTCTGTTCAACAAAATAATTGAAGCTGGATACTTATAAAGGAAAACAAAACAACCCAATGTTTATTTAGCTCACAAGTACAGAGACTGAAGCTCCAAGATCAAGGAACTTCATTTATTTAGTCGCTAGTGAATGATCTTTAGCTATACACACCCTGGAAAAGAAATGTATAGGGAAGCATCCATATGCAGAAGAGATCACACTTGCAGAATAGCTTTTATCTAAAACAACCTGTTCTCATAAGAACTAACTTATCCCACAAGACCTGCATTCATCATTTCTGCCCTCAGGGCCTCTAATCCCCTAACTGTCTCCCACCATGCTATGTTAGGCAAAGACAATGTTAAGCAAAGTCTCCTCTAGAAGGTACCACCTAAGGTAGGCCTAAGTTAGGACCATAATGGCTTATGTGGTGTGGGAGTGGCATGTACAAAGGTCATAAGGAGAGGTGAGTTTGCATTAATGTTTGAAAACCTACAAAAAGTTTGCTATACATAGATGGTATGTATACCAAAGGAATAAGAGATTATGCATAAGAAAAAGGATGGGAGAGAGGGGTATGAGGGATCAGAGCAGATGATGGGGAAGTCAGAAACTGTGTGGATAGTCTCTGGGGTCTTTTTTTCCTGTGACAAACTACTTCTGGTTATGATTCAGGTCTTTAGATGATTGCCACGGCCTCACCCATACTCTTTACAGTATGGCCTTGGCAACTCTCCCAGATTAACAGGAGCTTTGTGCTCCATGAGAGTGTGTGAGCTGACTGCTGTGGTGATGACACTATATGATTTAGAGGCAGGGCCATACAATGTACTGTGTTGTGAACTTGAGTTGAGTGTGCCCCTAAAGATTTGTGTGTGGAAAGTCTTGTCCTTTGTGGCATAGTTCAGATATGGTGGAAGCTTTAGGAGGTGAGAATTGATGGGAGGTGGTTAGGTCATTGGAGGCCCTGAGCCCAGAAATAATGAATGGGTATCTTATGGGATAAGTTAGTTCTTATGAGAACAGGTTCTTTAGCTAAAAACCGTCCTACAAGTGTGATCTCTTCTGTGTGAGGATGTTTCACTTTGCATTTCCCTTCCATGGTATGTATAACTAAAGAACATTCACCAGAGATCAAGTAAATGAAGTATTCAAAACTGTGAGCCAAATAAATGTTTTTTTAATAAGTGTCCAGCTTTGGTTATTGTATTATATGAACTGAAACCTGGACCTCTGTAAAAATGAAGATCTTCCTTGTTTTTTCTAGGGACATTTATCTTTGGAGTCTTGGTCCTCACTTAGAATGTTTGAGATTGCCACATTGTGAGGAAGCGCAGGCCAGACAAAGATGTCATCTTAAATTGTTCAAGCCAACAGTCCAGTTGAGATTCCACTGGAGAGTTAACATCAGCTCTCAGATACTTCTGCTTCTAGCTATTGAGTCATCCTTGATAATAGAATCACCCTTCAATGAGACCTTCTGGCTCCATACTCTGTGGAACACAGATGAGTGATTCCCCCAGTTTGCCTAAATAATCCTTGACCCATGGAATCCATAGTGTATTGAGTTGGCTCTTTTATGCATACTCTTACAATGAGAGAACACGCTTCACAGCAGAGTTACTTAAAAGATAGTCACACACTCTACATGAAAGGAGAGACATCTATGGTACACATATAAATACCATTTGGAAGGGAGGCCATGGACACATGAAGTGGAAATTTTTGGTTTTGTTGGAGACTCAGTTGTGTTGTGTGATGTTTTCCTGGAAATGTCTTATGACAGTATGTTTTTCTGAAGCAGACAAGTGAGAGGATATTTTGCTGAGAACAGACACCTGGTGTTTTTCTGAAAGCTGCCTGGTGAAAGGGCATGTGATGTTTTGTTGGAGCAGACACTTGAGTGGACACATGATGTTTGAAAAGAGTATAAGTATAACCCAGCAGACGGTGGACAACTCTTGTGTTGGTTCACCTTGCAACACTTTGCTTGTCATTTTTAGGCTTTACTGATGCTGGTCTTTACTGATGATACGTTTGCACTGGTTTGCATTGTTTCCTTTGCTCATCTTCATTTGTCATGACTTTGTAGAGAGAAATGCACCAAAGAACTTCTGATGGTATCCTGGTTGCTTCTTGCCACTTCCACAGACTCATGCCAATCTGTGGAGCCATGAGATTTCTTTTGGATTGAGTCACTGCTGATTCATATTTGGTGTTTTGCTAGTGGATTGGACTATTGACAAGGAAGATTGTAATTGCCCCAAAGAACTATTTCTAAACAGGTCCACAAGCTCTGTTTCCTATTTACCTTTCTTTTTCCCTACCTATAGTAGGTGGTGGGCTAGCAGGGGGGTGAAGCATTAAAGGACCATAATTAAAGTAGGTTTTGAAAAAGCCAACAGACACATTCTCAGAGTTGTCTGCAGTTTTCTGGAGTGACTTCTTGAACTCAAACAAGCTTAAAGGACTGCTGACCATATTATATTAGCTTCCAGTTGGAAGCTGGACCCTACATTTTACTAGGCACAGCACTCCCCTTCACTCTCAGCCAGCTAGCTGGTCTCCTGCAGTAGGCCGTCCAAGGGCACCTGATTTCATTGAACCATGACGGTTGGTTCAGAGCCAATTGCTCTTGAGTTCACAAGCATGAATTCTTGGAAAGAAAAGCCCAAAAGCTCCAATTCTTGCCAGAATGCTTTGAGAAAACACTTAGGGTGTCCTGGGCATGGCCACTGATAGAAGTTACAGATGATGCTTGGAGGGCATACTGTAGAGGTAGCATGGAATCAGGAAGAAACAAGTCCCTAGGTGACAGCTCTTGATTAGCTATGTAAGCCCTTACCAGAAGTCTATATTTGTTCTAAATTTTTCCACCTTTAGGCCATTAAGCTGTTCTACTGAATTTCTGTGGTTTGCATTAAGAAGAATCCTCATTGATGGACTGATAGCAGAAGGTAGACTTTATTACCTGTCAATGGGAGCAGTCAGCCAAGCATGCATACTGTTGTGGTTTGTCTTATTTAGAGGGAGAAAAGTTCTAAGCAATAATAATTCTTTGGCACAATATTTTCTGATTACATTTTTTCTTTAGTTGGACTAAAGTATGTATGTAGAAGCACACTATATTCAGGAAATATGATTCAGAATTAGAGAACTGTAGGCCCTGCTTCCATGGGACTGAGAGTCCAAAGGAAGATTGACATTAAAGTATCTATAAAGGGGATAAATTGGATATAAGAGAGAAAGATTATGCCATGTTAGTTGTACTAGGATATTATGTAAGTTGGAAGGAGCTTAGGGAAGAGTCCTTGGGAAAGTGACATAGCCAATGTCAACTGGCAGGTGGTTCTGAGGATCCGAGGGAGAAGTTGGGGATAGTTTATAAAAGGAATAACACACAGTTAGTCTTAGGATCTCTAAGGGCCTTTAATGTATAAGTGTGCATTGTGAACCCCTTTTGGACCTGAGGAATGCAGTATTTAACAAATTTAATATTAAACTCTGATTATCTGGAGCTTAAATAGGGACAAGTTCAGGAATGAACTGGAGTGTTCTTGGACAGAGGACATATAGTCCTAATGCAACTAAATTGCATATAGTGTGATGACACATAGGAAGATAGGCAGAAAAATGGATATTTTCTAAATGTAATTAAATTGCATAGTTGTGACATGTAGAAAATAGACAGATAAATGGAGAGATGTAAGAGAGAAAGGAAAAGAGGAATGAAAAGGGGAGAATGGGAGAGACAGCTAGAGAACACATTTTCTGTGGCTGTAACTAAATATCACAGACTGTGTCATTCATAAAGCATAGAGGTTCCCAAAGCTGGAAAGTCCAAAAAATGGAGTGTTGGTACTTGGTGAAGGTCTTCTTCCTGCATCATTCCATGGTGAAAGGTATCACATGACAGAACAGAGCAGGCATACCATGAAAAACTGGCTTTTAGATCAAAGCCATTTCCTGAACAATTCCTTTGACCAAGAATCTGTGAGCATCTCAGTCCACTAATCAGGGAAGAGCCTTCATAACCTAGTCATTTCCATAAAGTTCTGCTTCCTTGTACCATTAACATTGGCTTTTGAGGGTTAAGTTTCGGCAGATGAAATAGGACAAACATGTTCATACCTCAGCAGAGAGCAACACCTCAGAAGGCTGTAGAGTGGTCAACAGCTGAAGGCTCTGAACATCTCTCAATGCTGCAATAACTAACTTGCCAGTATGACTGTGTGGCAGTCTGTGACTGCGGCTGATGGCAGAGGCCTGCAGCAGGCAGGAAGCAGCCTGGCAACAAGTGCTGAGAGATAAAGGAAAGAGTCTCAGAGATGCCCAAAAGGAATCAGAAGAGACTGAGTGGATAGATTGCTCAGAGTAAAGGGAAAGTCAGGAGGAGGAACAGTGGCTTGTGGAGGAAGCCCTTCCTTTAGGAGGAAATGAAAATCCCCTTTCTCTCCACTTACTACTAGTTCACCGAAAAATGCCAGAAGATTTTCAAGTCACCGGAGCCAAATCATCAGCAGTGGAGCCCAGGGAAGCAGTGAACAGTCACACGCGGTGGCAAACAGAAGCTTAGAGGTTTCTGGTGGATTTTAATCACTCTGCATTATCCCTTTTGACCCCTGAGTGTATCCTCATTTTCTGTTCATATTATCCCCACGAGTTACACAATCCACCTTGAGCCTGCACAGAGACATTTCACTAATAGGAGGGGTAGGACTTTCCTATCAGGTCAGGGCGTTGTGATGGATGAAAAGGAGAAGGTATTTAAGAGACAAATAACTCAGCAGTACACCATTAATCGAGTACTCCTCTGTCTTTCTCTGCCTCCCTCTTTCATCTTGTTGACTTAATCCCCTGAATCACACTCAATAAGAGAAGTGCAGGCAGTGTTGGAACAATAGCCTCACCAAGCATCTGCTGGGATTAATTTGGCCTCCACACATTGAGGCTCTTGTTCCAGAACCACTACTCTCTCCTTTGTGGGGGGATTGAAAAGGTGCAGCCTACATATTTTGCCCTGTGGTCACCCTTGGAAGTCTCTATGAGATGCCCTTGCCAACCTTGAAAGAATGTTTAGACCCTTATCACCCCAAATACTTTTGTCACTCCCTAGAAATTACATTGGAGCATGGTTGCTACCTTTTCCTCTTCTAACAAAGCACTATACTGATGAACCAGAGTCTCTCCGAATCTTGAGGATCATCAAACAGGAATACCAGACTACAATGAGCATTTATATTTAATGTTAAGATTCCCTGAGCCCCATGGGGCTCAGTACTGACCACATGTAAACCAGACTGACAGACAGTGGCCTCTACTACAATCGGTTAGACTGTGGATTAGGCCTAGAGTGGGTGTGCAGAAAGGGGTCGGGACACAAAGAGGGAGCTCTCAGCAAGGTCTGCCTACCCCACAGCTCAAGCTCATCCCTTCACTTGTAGTCCCAGGCTGAGATCATGCTGTGAAAAGTTCCTCTAGGAGCTCAACTTATAAACCATGCAGACCCTGACTCACCCCAAGGAGCATGATTCAGTGGGCTCTGGGGAAGGGATAGTACTATGTGTTCAAAGTCTATCTGGGGAATTGTGATGGGATTGGTTCTATTCAAGGCTATCTTGGTAAACCAAGAACTTTATTGGCGTTACAGTCAGGAACATGGGTGTCTCAAATGCAGCTGCGTCACCACAAAGCTCACCCACCATGGTATTATGAGAGTTCTCTCCACAATTTGCAAGCTATTCTACTGAAGATACCCTCCTGATGGTAATTTTTACTGCTCATATAAGCTTAGGGAGAGGCCTGGTGAGCCTTGTAACTGCCCTCCTGTTTTGTTGACCTTCTCCATCCCTCTATCCCCAAGGGAAATAGCAAAAGAACAGGCAGGCTTTGATGACAGAACTTACAAGTTTTAAAGTGTTTCCTGTCTGCATTGACTGCAAAACTCAGCTGTAATTTCAGTCCTCATCACAGCATAAGCATTGTTGGGCGGGACTCACCATCACAGAAGCTCTAGACCTGGCCCTATTATCAACTCAATGTCTGATTTTGGATGGCTTGGGTGACCTGAGTTTGCATTTTAATTCTTTGTGGTAGAGCAGATGTCTCCTGAGATTGCCTCATTGTTGGTCCTTTCATTCATCAATTCTGCTAAGCAATTGTTGAATCCCTATTATTAGGGTCTGATGGGTTCAATAATTAAAGATTAGAAGCCTGTATTAGGGAGGCATGAGGAAATGGCTAACTGAGCAAAGTGCTTGCTATGTAAGCACAGACCTGAGTTCAGATTTCTACCATCTATATAAGAAGCTGGGTGTGTGCTTATAATCTCAGTCTAGGGATATGATGAGACAGGAGGATGCCCAAGATTGTTTGACCAGTCAGCCTACCCAATCATTGAGCTTCAGTTTCAGTGAGAGACCTTGTCTCAAAAACAAAACAAATATACAAACAAACAGTACATAAAAACAATAGAGAAAGACATACAGCATCAGTATTTAGCTTTCACATGTGCCTGATTGGAGGACAGTGCATGTATGCACACACATGTGCATACACACACATGTGCACACACACACACACACACACACACACACACACACACACACACACACACAAATCTGAATTAGGGTCTTAGTTCCCAAAACTAGATGTTTAGAGAGACAGAAATCAATGGTTGGACTCTTATTTCTGTAGTCTGGATATCCAAAAGCAAGGTGTGGGCAGAGCTGGTTCCTAACATCACGGGGATGAAATAACATCAGAGGCACTGGGTAATTTGTCATAAAGACCTTGAGCAAAAACCTATCTCATGCATCTTGAAGAGCTCCTGGAGGTTTACTGATAGTGTTTGACATTCTTGGCTGGTAATGTCACTACTCTCTCTGCCTTGATCATCTTATCTCTGAATAAAGTCACAGGTAGGGTGTCTTAGTAATTTATTTTCCTTGACTATAAATGAATACCATAGGCTGGGCATTTATGAACAATAAATATTTACTTGGCTCATGATTCTTGATGGGAAGATCAAGAGCATGTTTCTCATCCCTGTTGAAGATCTCTTCAGGCTGTGTCATAATGAAGCAGGGGTATCTCATGATGAGACAGGACAAGGTGCTAGCTAGCTAGTCTCTCTTTCTCTTCATATATAGCCATTTGTGTCATCACAGGGCTCCACCCACATGGTCTTATCTCACCCTAATTGCTATCTAAAGGCCTCAGTCTCAAATACCATCTACATTTGACTTTGATGATTAATTTCCAGGTTATGAATTTTGGAGGAACATATTCAAATCATAACATAAGGTTTAGGAATCCAGAATATAAATTTGGAATTGGATAATCAACAAAACATTTAACAAGGTCCAGATGAAAAACATCACTAAGATGAACCAACTGTCTCCTGCACTTGAATTGATTTTTTGAGTCAGTCAAAGAATATGTGATGTTAGCAGAAAAGCCCTTGTATGCAGGAGAAGCTCTCATGAAGGGATGGGCATTGCTGACTCCAGGAGGACACTGGCTTAGGAAAGATACACTATCACACAGTACAATGCCCTTGAGATGGCCATGCCACACCATTGAGCATAAGTAGCAAAATTCAGTGAGGTATGCACATTGGCCCACTGTCTCCTCAGCTTGGGGTAACACTAAGGACCCCTGGGGAACAAGTTCCAACCTACTTCCTGGTAGGTCCTCCTCCTCTTGGATCTTACACAGCTGTGTCTTATATGCTATTAGTGGGATAATTTTGAAAAAATTACACTGCAAAGGTAATTGTGTTCATATTTTGACTCAGTGAACCTATTCTTCTGAAGCTTTTTCACCAAAAGAAATATTTTGGTGAGTGGCTATAAACATGTATATGTATTTAATATATATTTAAATACACACACATATATCCATATATATGCTTACTCATCTGTTTTATTTATATAAACAATGACACCTCATATCCTCCTCTGGTAGCTTGTTGAAACATCATACACATGACCTACTTCCTCCAACAAGGTTCAACCTTCCAAAGGTGGGACAACGTCCCTCAACGGCACTACCAACAGGGAAATAAGTGTTCATATATCTGAGCCTACAGGGGACATTCTCATTTAGACCACACCCACAGAGTGCCAAGAACCCTTCCCCCACCCCAAAATTTTTAGATATCACTAAATGGCCACATAGTGACTAAATAACCCTGGCTAACCAACCCTTGCTGCAAAGAATGAAAACTGAGTTCAGAATCCAGAAGCTCCATTTGAAACTTGTATAAAGACCTGAATGAGTTTGTGCTATAGATCCTGGTCTGCATGATAAATAGTGGGCCCTCACAGAATTGCTGGTAATAAAGTTAGAGATGTGGGTTGAACTTTCCTAGTATATAGGGAAAATACATAATGAATGTGAGATTTGATTATCACAGGAGAAATTCCTTTCCTTAAATCTAGGAAAGAAAACATTATAATAGCTAAATGTGTCTGGCATGCAGAAGCTAGATTCCACACACCACTGTCCCCAAGGAATGGGACTCTTTTCCACTTCATCTTATAAGTCACTGAATGAATGGGTTCTCTTTTTTGGGGCCTGAATAAATTCTTGGTCCATCAGTCTGGAGTTGTTTTGGCTCACTAACTATAGCATTCCCATTCTAAACAACAAAATATTCAGTCTAGTATGAATTACTCTGAACTCAATTTAAAGTTAATGTTTCCTGACTCCTGAGAGTCAAGGGAGGGAACCTCACTTACCTTGTGTCTAGTGCCGGGCCTATGTGAGAAACAGGTATGAAGTCATCCATGCCTAGATTGTATCTTCTGCTTTGATGTCCCCAGAGCCTGGCCCATGCTCAAAGTCCTTCACTTGGGAGCCAGGGAGTTGTTCTTTCTTGGTGACTTTTGTGCAGTCACCACTGTGAAATCACACAGAGGATGTCGTAGCACACAGATGCTGTCCCCTTCTCATGGGGTCCACTTTTAGCCTCCTTCAGTGAATTGTGTTGAAGTCTACCCTCTGGATTATTGCCCTGGCTCTAGTACTATCTCATGTGCTGTCTCTAGCTGCTACTCACTACAGTAGGCGACGCTGCATGACTGTTGTGCATGGGGGCACAGGTTCCTCACTCCTTAATCCTAGATGAGGCAAGCTAAGCCAGTCCAGCAAACTTGAAGACCTTCCAATTAGCCTAGAGTTGGGGGAAAGCAACCTATATCTTCCCTATGCTGTGTTGGGGATGCCTGATGCTGGCAGTTGCTGGCAGTGTACAGTTACCACTGCTGGTGGGCACTGCTCAGAGGGAATCAAATTACTTAAAGTGTAGAAAGAGGTGGTCTTGGAAGCTCCAGACCCAGGAAAGAAAAAGACTGTATTTGAGTATGTCGATGGTCTCATACCCTGGGCAACTTGTATCACAATCAGCCTTTTCGGTATTCTAAAGGCACAGTACACAGTTGGATCCCTCCTCAAGCTGTATCTAACAGTCAAGCTATCAGAAAGCCTGCGTTTTATGGTTGCAGACTCCTTAAATGACCAGGAGCAATTTCTTGAAAAAGTCAGCTGCCTGGCATGGTGCCAGATGCTGCTGGGCAATGTTTTCTCCACCGCAGGGCTCCATCTCGGAGGCTACGAAGCTACATTCATGTGTGAGCTGGGGTTTTCCATGCCTGACTAAGTCATTGATTCCTAAGAAATAAAATAAAGAGCTCATTCAGGCTGATGAATGAGATCCAGTATGTTTGAAAGACTCCCTTCGGCTTGCAGAGGTGCAAGCAGATAGCTAGGAAGTACTTGAGAGTAGAGGATTGATATTTTGATATTCTATAACAGGACATTATGAACTTGGTGGAGAGAGTATGGCCCGTGGGATCAAATGAGCATTGAATCTTAAAACTAGGGTACCTAGACCCACAACATCTGCCTACATCACCTGGAAATATGATAAGCATGCCAAGTTGGAATTGTTACTCCAGACCTGAACAGGACTCTGGGAGTGAAACTTAGCAACTGTGTGTTGGTGAGGCTTCTAGACATAGCTTATGCTTCTGGAGTCAGAGACTCTGGTTTCAGACATGCCTGTGGGAGGGAAGCCGAGCACTCCCTGTGATTTGTCAAGGTCTCAGAATATCCCTGGGACAGAAATTTGAACTGAGTCTGTAAGTGGTGTTGGCAGCTTGTTGTGGTACTTGGAGAGTAGGAAACTAATTTATCATGAATGGCTTTCCCCCAGAGTGTTCACGAGCTGGGAAAGAAGAGAAGTACACAATAAAAATAGGAGCATCTCAATGTGCTGGAGCCCTGATTAACTCTGGACCACAGCTTGGGAGTAGCACCAGATACTGAAACTAGGACCAGAGCATGGGTTAAGTACTGGCCAGGGGAATACAGCCAAATCTTTTTTTTTAAAGATTTATTTATTTGTTTATTTGTTTATTTATTTACTTATTTATTATTTATTATATGAGTACACTGTGGCTGTCTTCAGACACACCAGAAGAGGGCGTCAGATCTTGTTACGGATGGCTGTGAGCCACCATGTGGTTGCTGGGATTTGAACTCAGGACCTTCTCTCTCCAGCCCTACAGCTCAACCTTATGTCATCGACAAACATTAACTAAGCACTGGTAGCATCATTCTCAGTATGAGCGACTTGTGGTGACAGTGAGAAATTAAGACTATCTCTTCTGGGGCTGAGAGTTTAGTTAGAGACATAACTCTCAAACCAAACAAACACAACACTCAAAGTCGCAACGCAGAGTCTATGAAGGAGACATTGCTGTGAGTAACCCCAGAAGAGCTACATGGAGTGGCTGCAAGGGGCAGAAGGGCAAGAATGACAAAGGCGGACCCTTGTACTTGCTGCCATCAAGAGGTGGTGACATCTGAATGCAAGTGACAGCTATGTGGCTTGGTGAGTTTATGCTGATACGCCGTAGCTACTATTGTTTCCTTGACAAGAATTCATGTTTGAGCACAGCCTAAAGGACCTTGAGTAAACTAAACAGTCGCATAGGGCTTCAGTAGTGAACACGCCTCCACCACTTCAACAAGCCACTCTGTGAGCTCGGTAGAGCAAACACACCTTAGGACTACAATGTGTAAAGGCGATGGGCAGATAGATGATTAGCTGAAAAAGAGCAAACAGCTCTTAGAGTCCAGCATCCCAGAAGCTTTTGGAATCATCCTCTCCTCACTTTGCCCTAACTGAATACATCCCTGCTTTCTGCAGGAGTGACATGGTCCAGTATTCCCAGAGGATGTCTTACTACAGAGAGTACCTACTCCTGTGTGGGCTATGGTCTACAGAGCAATCACAAGCCCCCATTTTTAATCTGTTCTTCCACATCGTGTGCTTTAACACCTCCTCTGCATCATTCCTCTTGTCCTTTGGGGCCATTATGAAGAAAATCATGGTTATACGTGTGCAAGCATTGTGACATCATGACAAAAGGTGCGATAGCTGAGGCGACTAATGGTGGCTACACTGGACAAAGGAATGGCTCCTATCTTGGGTGGGACAGAATAGGACAGTGTGAGATTTTTACTGCGCTTCTAAGACTGGCGTGGCAATTTAAATTTATGAACTGTTTCTCAACGTTTCCGTTTAGCAATTTCAGACAGAGCTTAATCTTGGGTAAATAAAATCTCAGAAAGTGGAACCAGCAGAGAGAGAAGCCAGCTGAACACTTTTCCGGGCCATCAACAAAAGGGTGAATGGCACTCGTGCTGTGTTTATGTTATGATGGGAAATACTGAAATAAGACATTGGAAATGGTGAAAGCAGATCCGGGGAGACGGCTCAGTTAGTAAAAGTGCTTGCTGTGCAAGCCCAAGAACCTGAATTCAGATCCTAGAACGCAGCTGATCTGCTGGGGTAAAGCTGCAGTGGTGTGCCTGTAATTCCCAGTGTTAGGGAGGCACAGAGAGGAAGGTCCTGGGGTCTAGCTGCTCAGACAGTTCAGACTAATGGCTTCTGACCTTCCTAATGCTGTGACCCTTTAATACAGTTCCTCATGTTGTGGAACCATAAAGTTGTTTCGTTGCTACTTCATAACTATAATTTTCTGACTGTTATGAATCGTAATATAAATATCTGATATTCAAGCCGATATGTGACCCTTGTGAAAGGGTTGTTTGATCCCAAAGGGTTCAAAACCCACAGGTTGAGAACCACTGGTTTAGACAAGTCAGTGAGTTTCAGGATCAGTGAGATACTGTATCTCAAAATCGCAAGAGGACATGAATAGCAGAAGAGACATGATAGAGACTTCTGGCCTTCACAAGTGATGCATACCTCTACATAGATGTTTGTGCATGCATAGGTATGCACATGCACACCACATAGTCATATGAGATACACACACAGAGAGGCACATACATACATACATACATACATACTCTATAGCTCTTATGTTTACCACTTAATCTACCTATACACAGGAAAAAGAGAAAATAAAAGGTGAAAGTGTTTGAGTCATCCTAACCAGCTTGTTGTGATGGCCTGTGTCTGCTCAGTTGAAAGCATCTGGACTTGCTTGTGGAAGCTGACACCTAAGGCATCATTGACTGTTTTGATTCAGGAGTTACTCTTTGGTTTACAGCTCCCACTGCCTTTCTGCTGGGGAAAGTAATAAGTTCCTTCTAAATGGTCCTATTTATACTCAGATTATAAGCATCTGTGGAAACAAGAGGGCATCTTCATGTGATTCATCTTATTTTTTCTGCATCATCATTTCTAGATGACTTCAAGTCTCTATTTAGTCATTGATGCTCTCAATTAAAAATTGTCAGGAGTTTTTATTTTTGTTTTTTTTATTTATTTTATTTTATTTTTTTAATTTACATTCCAAATCACTTCCCCTTTCCCGTTTCCTCCCTCCCCGAAAGTCCCATAAGCCCCCTTCCCTCCCTCTTTTCTCCATTCAACCCCCTCTCGCTACTTTGTCCTGGCGTTCCCCTACATCCAGTCTTTCCAGGACCAGGGGTCTCTCCTTCCATCTTTTTAGAAATCTATTGATATGCGGATTGTGTCTAGGGTATTCCGAGATTCTGGGTCAATATCCCCTTATCAGTGACTGCATACCATGTGTGTTCTTTTGTGATTGGGTTACCTCACTAAGGATGATATTTTCAAGTTCTGACCATTTGCCTAGGAATTTCGTGAATTCATTGTTTTTAATTGCAGAGTAGTATTCCATTGTGTAGATATACCACATCTTCTGAATCCATTTCTCCGTTGAGGGACATCTGGGTTCTTTCCAGCTTCGGGCTATTATAAATAAGGCTGCTATGAACATAGTGGAGCATGTGTCCTTATTGCATGCAGGTAAAGTCTCTGGGTATATGCCCAGGAGTGGTATAGCCGGATCCTCCGGGAGTGTCATGCCCAGTTTTCTGAGGAACCGCCAGACTGCTTTCCAGAGTGGTTGTACCAGCTTGCAGTTCCACCAGCAGTGGAGGAGTGTTCCTCTTTCTCCACATCCTCGCCAACAACTGCTGTCTCCTGTGTTTTTGATCTTAGCCATCCTGACTGGTGTGAGATGGAATCTCAGGGTTGTTTTGATTTGCATTTCCCTAATGACTAAGGATGATGAACATCTCTTTAGGTGCTTCTCAGCCATTAGATACTCTTCAGGTGAGAACTCTTTGTTTAGTTCTGTACCCCATTTTTTAATAGGGTTACTTGCCTCTCTGGAGTTTAACTTCTTGAGTTCTTTGTATATATTAGCCCTCTGTCGGATGTAAGGTTGGTAAAGATCATTTCCCAGTTAGTTGGTTGCCGCTTTGTCTTTTTGACAGTGTCCTTTGCCTTGCAAAAACTTTGTAATTTAATGAGGTCCCATTTGTCTATTCTTGATCTTAGAGCATAAGCTATTGGAGTTCTGTTCAGGAAATTCTCCCCTGTGCCCATATGTTCAAGGTTCTTCCCTAGTTTCCCTTCCTTTAGTTTCAGTGTGTCTGGTTTTATGTGGAGATCTTTGATCCACTTAGAATTGAGCTTAGTGCAAGGAGATAAGGATGGGTCAATTTGCATTCTTCTGCATGTTGACCTCCAGCTGAGCCAGCACCATTTGTTGAAAAGGCTATCTTTTTTCCATTGGATGGTTTTAGCTCCTTTGTCAAAGATCAAGTGACCATAGGAGTGTGGATTCATTTCTGGGTCTTCAATTCTGTTCCATTGATCTACATGTCTGTTACTGTACCAATACCATGCAGTTTTTAACACTATTGCTCTGTAGTACAGCTTGAGGTCCGGGATACTGATTCCCCCAGAGGTTCTTTTACTCTTGAGAATAGTTTTAGCTATTCTGGGTTTTCTGTTATTCCAGATGAATTTTTGAATTGCTCTTTCTAACTCTATGAAGAATTGAGTTGGGATTTTGATGGGGATTGCATTGAATCTGTGTATTACTTTTGGTAAGATGCTCATTTTTACTATATTAATCCTGCCAATCCATGAGCATGGCAGATTTTTCCATCTTCTGAGGTCTTCTTCAATTTCTTTCTTCAGAGACTTGAAGTTCTTGTCATACAGATCTTTCACTTGTTTGGTTAGAGTCACGCCAAGATACTTAATATGGTTTGTGGCTATCGTGAAGGGTATTATTTCTCTTACTTCTTTCTCAGCCTGCTTATCCTTTGAGTATAGGAAGGCTTCTGACTTGCTTGAGTTGATTTTATATCCGGCCACTTTGCTGAAGTCGTTTATTAGCTGTAGGAGTTCTCTGGTGGAGTTCTTTGGGTCGCTTATGTATACTATCATATCGTCTGCAAACAGTGATAATTTGACTTCTTCCTTTCCAATTTGTATCCCTTTGACCTCTTTTTGTTGTCTAATTGCTCTAGCTAGAACTTCAAGTACTATATTGAAAAGATATGGAGAGAGAGGGCAGCCTTGTCTAGTCCCTGATTTTAGTGGGATTGCTTCAAGTTTCTCTCCATTTAGATTGATGCTGGCTACTGGTTTGCTGTAAATTGCTTTTACTATGTTTAGATATGGGCCTTGAATTCCTGATTTTTCCAAGACCTTTAGCATGAAGGGATGCTGAATTTTGTCAAATGCTTTCTCAGCATCTAATGAGATGACCATGTGGTTTTTTTCTTTGAGATTGTTTATGTAGTGGATTACATTGATGGATTTCCTTATATTGAACCATCCCTGCATCCCTGGGATGAAGCCTACTTGATCGTGGTGAATGATCGTTTTGATGTGTTCTTGGATTCGGTTGGCAAGAATTTTATTGAGTATTTTTGCATCGATATTCATAAGAGAGATTGGCCTGAGATTCTCTTTCTTTGTCGGATCTTTGTGTGCTTTTGGTATTAGTGTAATTGTGGCTTCATAGAACGAGTTGGGTAGTGTTCCTTCTGTTTCTATTTTGTGGAACAGTTTGAAGAGTATTGGTGTTAGGTCTTCTTTGAAGGTCTGATAGAATTCTGCACTAAAACCATCTGGACCTGTGCTTTTTTTGGTTGGAAGACTTCCAATGACAACTTCTATTTCTTCAGGGGTTATAGGATGGTTTAGATGGTCTATTTGATCCTGATTTAATTTTGGTACTTGGTATCTGTCAAGGAAATTGTCCATTTCCTCAAGATTTTCTAGTTGTGTTGAATACAGGTTTTTGTAGTAGGATCTGATGATTTTTTGAATTTCCTCAGTTTCTGTTGTTATCTCTCCCTTTTCGTTTCTGATTTTATTAATTTGGATACTATCTCTGTGCTCTCTGGTTAGTCTGGCTAAGGGCTTATCTATCTTGTTGATTTTCTCAAAGAACCAACTCCTCGTTTTGTTGATTCTTTGTATGGTTTTATTTGTTTCTACTTGATTGATTTCAGCCCTGAGTTTGATGATTTCCTGCCTTCTACTCCTCTTTGGTGTATTTGCTTCTTTTTGTTCCAGGGCTTTCAGGTGTGCCATTAAGCTGTTAGTGTATGCTGTCTCCCGTTTCTTTTTGGCGGCACTCAGGACTATGAATTTTCCTCTTAGCACTGCTTTCATTGTGTCCCATAAATTAGGGTATGTTGTGCCTTCATTTTCATTAACTTTCAAAAAGTCTTTGATTTCTTTCTTTATTTCCACCTTGACCAAGTTATCATTGAGTAGAGCATTGTTCAGCCTCCATGTGTACGTGGGTTTTCTTTTGTTTTTGTTGCCATTGAAGACCACCCTTATTCCATAGTGATCTGATAGGAGGCATGGGATTATTTCTATCTTCTTGTATCTGTTGAGGTCTGATTTGTGACCAATTATATGGTCAATTTTGGAGAAGGTACCATGAGGAGCTGAGAAGAAGGTGTATTCTTTAGCTCTAGGATGAAATGTTCTATATATATCAGTTAGTTCCATTTGGTCCAAGGCTTCAATTAGATTCACTGTGTCCCTGTTTAGTTTCTGCTTTCCTGAACGATCCATTTCAGAGAGCGGGGTGTTGAAGTCACCCACTATTATTGTGTGCGGTGCGATGTGTGCTTTGAGTTTTAGTAAAGTTTCTTTTACGAATGAGGGTGCCCTTGCATTTGGAGCATAGATATTCAGAATTGAGAGTTCTTGATGGTGGATTTTTCCCTTGATCAGTATGTAGTGTCCTTCTGTGTCTTTTTTGATGACTTTAGGTTGAAAATCAATTTTATCCGATATTAGGATGGCTACTCCACCTCGTTTCTTGGGGCCATTTGCTTGTAAAATTGTTTTCCAGCCTTTTACTCTGAGGTAGTGTTTGTCTTTGACACTGAGGTGCGTTTCCTGCATGCAGCAAAATGCTAGGTCCTGTTTACGTATCCAGTCTGCTAGTCTATGTCTTTTAATTGGGGAATTGAGACCATTGATATTAAGAGAGATTAAGGCATAGTGATTATTGCCATCTGCCATTCTTGACGCTATCTTTATGTTTGAGTGGTTATCTACTTTTGGGTTTGATTCAAGAAGGTTATTATCTCATTTTTTCCAGGGTGTTGTTTCTCTCCCTGTATTGGAGGTTTCCACCTATTATCCGTTGCAGGGCTGGATTTGTGGAAAGATATTGTGAAAATTTGGTTTTATCATGGAATATCTTGGTCTCTCCATCTATGGTGATTGAGAGTTTTGCTGGGTATAGTAGTCTAGGCTGGCATTTGTGCTGTCTTAGTGTCTGCATGAGATCTGCCCAGGATCTTCTGGCTTTCATAGTCTCTGGTGAGAAGTCTGATGTGATTCGGATAGGTCTTCCTTTGTATGTTACTTGGCCCTTTTCTCTTACTGCATTTAGTATTCTTTCTTTGTTTAGAACATTCGGTGTTTTGATTATTATGTGACGGGAGGTATTTCTGTTCTGGTCCAGTCTGTTTGGAGTTCTGTAGGCTTCTTGTATGTTCATCGGCATCTCTCTCTTTAAGTTAGGGAAGTTTTCCTCCATAATTTTGTTGAAGATGTTTACTGGCCCTTTAAGTTGCAAATCTTCACTCTCATCTATACCTATAATCCTTAGGTTTGGTCTTCTCATTGTGTCCTGGATTTCCTGGATGTTTTGGGTTACACGTTTTTTGCATTTTGCATTTTCTTTGACTGTTGAGTCGATGCTTTCTATGGAATCTTCAGCACCTGAGATTCTTTCTTCCATCTCTTGTATTCTATTGTTGATGTTTGCATCTATGATTCCTGATTTCTTCCCAAGGTTTTCTATCTCCAAAGTTGTCTCCCTTTGTGATTTCTTAGTTGTTTCTACTTCCTTTTTTAGTTCCTGAATGGATTTGCTGAGATCCTTCACTTGTTTGTTTGTATTTTCCTGTATTTCTTTAAGGTATTTTTGCATTTCCTCTTTCAGGATTTCTTCCTGATGACCCACGTTCTCCTGCATTTCTCTGAGCGATTTTTGTGTTTCCTCCTCATGGGATTCCATCTGTTGATCCATCGTCTCCTGCATTTCTTTAAGCAGTTCTCGTGTTTCCTTTGTAAGGGCATCTAACCGTTGATTCATTTCTTTAAGCAATTTTTGTGTTGCCTCCTTATGGGCATCCATCTGTTGACCCATATTCTTTTGCATTTCTTTATGCAAATTTTGTGATTCCTTTGTGAGTGCATCTACCCGTTGATTCATCTCGTTAAGCGATTTTTGTGTTGTCTCCTTGTGCGCCTCCATCTTTTGATCCATGTTCTCCTGCATTTCTCTAAGCGATTTTTGTGTTTCCTTTGTAAGGGCTTCTAACCGTTGATTCATGGTCTCCTGTAACTCTTTATGAGATTTATTTGTGTCCTTCTTGTGATCCTCTAATAGGATCATGAGAAGTGATTTTAAATCCAGATCTTGTCTTTCGGGTGTGGTGGGGTATCCAGGACTTGCTGCTGTTGGAGAGTTGGGTTCGGATGGTCCCACATTACTTTGATTTCTGTTAGTAACATTCCTACGTTTGCCTTTTGCCATCTGGATACCTCTGGTGTTAGTTGGTCCTACTGCCACTGGCTGTAGGTTCGACCTCCTGTGAGCCTGCAAAGCTATTTCTGCCACCCCTGGATTACCAGGATTCCCTTGACACCGATTTCTGGGGCCTGCCTGCTCCTGAGTGACTTTGGAGCCCTAATGTGCCTTGCCCCAAGTGATCTTATATTGGGGAGGCCTTGCACATCCAAAGGCTCAGCCTAGTGGATTCCTGGAGCAGAGGTCGCCAAAGGGAGGCCGGTAGGCTCCTGCCCCGTGCAGGGGTGTGTGATCTCTCCTGGGGGGGGGAGGGGGCGTCCCTCTGCCAGGCAGAAGTCCCACAGCTGAGCTGGCGCGCTGGTTACTGCAGATCAGCCCCGCACTTGGGAGCCGCATACACACAAGCCGCCCGAGACCCAAGCGATATTATGCCTGTCTGTCTCAGAACCTGGCTGTCCCAGCTTCCCATTCACTGGAGCAAAGATGGCGGAGGGCACTCTGCACACTCTTGTCAGGAGTTTAATAGGGCTTTCAAAACCCATTTAGCTTAAACAATGCATTATTGAAGGGCTGCCTGTCAACTGCTACAGTGAGCACCATGAGACAGCATCACCGACTGACCACAGGGGAAATAGTTTTCATTAAGCATCATATCCTTTGCTCAGGCACTACCATAAATGGGGAAGGCATTTCCTGAAATAGATCTATTCAGGATATTATTCTCTACAATTTTTGAATGAAAATAAGGGCATTTGTCAGATAAGCTAGCCCTCCTTCGGATAGTTACCTTTTTCAGTCATCATCGGTGAGATCTTGATTGTTTTCCAGACTTGAGCCATTGACATTTGAAATAGTACTGTCTAGACATCTGTAGTTCTTTGAGTTTAAAGAACATCGTGAAATTAATAGCAATGTCCTTCCTAACTTGAAGCACCTTTTCAGGTTAGACATCTATGTTGACCTTTCCCACAAATATCTCTCTTCTTCAGGGTGCGAAGTCTTGCCATGAAGTTCACATCTATTTCACTGGAAGAACACAACTTTGTCACTAGTAACAGCATTCAGATGAAAAGATCCAATTCAAGTTCTATTCCTGGCACATACAGTGCAACTAAAGTTTATAGCACTTCAGTGATACTATGAAGAAGAAAAGAAGAAGAAGAAGAAGAAGAAGAAGAAGAAGAAGAAGAAGAAGAAGAAGAAGAAGAAACCCTCACACATACTGCTTCTCGATATGATAGAAAGAACAATAACAAATTTTTGGCCACACCTGAGGCTCACGTTCTATATCATATAGTTAATAAGAAGCAACAACATACTTTTCCTGCTAAATGCAAGGTGTCTGCTTTTATGCTTCACAGATGGTCTTGAGATGGGGAAGATGAGGTAGGGACCTTGGGGTGATTTGTATTAGGCCTTGAATCCCACAGAAGACACACTGAACTTCTTGGTAGGTTCTAGTTTAAGCTTCATTTGAAGACCATAGTCAGGTTCTGGGACTAGACAAGTTCCACTGTGAGCTAGGCTGGGAAAGAACTACACACAGGGTCTCTAGGCTTTACTGTGGTAACTGCAGCATCCTACTGAAGCATGATCTTGTCTAGATGGGTTCAGCACTATTTTCTTGCCTTGAGGCTGTAGCATAGCAAAGAGGACCACAAAGATTGTGCAGATATTGAAACCAGGTTATATAGCACCCGGTGGAGAAGAAGGCATATGTTATGTAAGTCACAGAGAACCTACATAATAGAATCCAGGACCTGGTTCTAAGTTAGGTGATGAGGGTATAGGAAAACAACGCAACTGGCCATCCTAGTGAGTTTTGTTTGTTTTGGTTTTGTTTGCTTGTTTGTTGTCATCCTGACACAAGCCAGACTTATCTGAGACAAGAAACCTCAATTGAGAAAATCTCCAACAGATTAGCCTATAGGCAAGCCCATGGGGGTATTATTTTTTGATTAATGATTAATGTGGAAGGGCCCAGCCCACTGTGGGGTGGTGCCACCTCTGGGAAGATTGTTGTAAGCTAAATGAGAAAGCCACCTGAGTGAATGATGGATCAAGCCAGTAACCAGCATTCCTCCATGATCTCTGCTCCAGTTCCTGCATTGGCTTCCCCTGAAAATGGACTATCACCTGCGAACTAATGAAACCTTATTTCTACAAGTTGCTCTTGGTCACACAATGCTTTATCACAGCAATAGAAAGCAAACTAAGACACTGACCCTAAGCAGTCACAGTGATGCTGAACCATAGGAGCCCAGACTAGCCTAGGCCTCTCAATCACCATCAGTGCCATGGAAGGAGATTTCCAGGCCTTGGCAGTCACATATCCTCTTGCCTGTCACCTGTCACAGTATTTTGGAACTTTAGGTCAGTCCCCAGAATACAATCATCACTCCAGGGAAGGATGAAGGTTTCTGGGCTCTGTGATTCAGTGATGGCCAAGCTCTTCAAGTAAGCATGAGTATGTGTGTGTGTGTGTGTGTGTGTGTGTGTGTGTGCACGTGTGTGTATGCACATGTATGTCTACAAGTGTACACATGTGTATCTATATGTGCATGTGTATGCATGTGTGTATACATGTGCACATATGTGTGGAGGCCAGAGATTGGCATCTTCCTCTGTTTTGCTCTTTGTTAGACCTGGAGCTCACCAAGTTTGCTAGATTGGCTGGTCAGGAAGACCCAGGGATCCCTGTCTCTGCCTTCCACTGCTGGTGCTATAGGAGCATGCGGTTACACCTGGATGTGCTCAAGATGCAGATTCAGGACCTCACGCTTCCGTAGCAAGCATTTTACCCAACAAGTCATCTTTCAACCTGGGGATACTTCCTCTGTATTAGTTCTCACACTCTGCATTCTCTTCCTAAGTGCTTTGTCTTAGAACAATCAGCCCTTTTGCTTTAAATGCATCATCTGATCTCTTCATTTGTAATAGTTGTAATAGTTTTGCTTCATATGATGCCACTGGTTTCCAGCATTTGATAAGAGATCTCATCAGAGGCTTGAGAAGCGATGTTTAGAAGGAAAAGTCGGACAGGAGACACAGGAACTGGCTCTTTATCAGTCACGTTTGACTGTCGCCAAGATATCTGACAGGAACAACTGAAGGCAGGAAGGACTTCTTCAGCTCACTGTTTGAAAGAGCTTCAGTCTTTATTGACAGGGCTGAGGGAGGCATGGCAGAGGGCCCAGTCCATGGCAATGGGAGCATCCGGGGTTGAGGCTGTTCCCATCAGGGCAGATTAGGAAGAGAACAGCCTGAGACATGTGTGAAAGACCCAATCCCTAGTGACTTACTTCTGACAGAGAGATCCTACCTCCTGAAGACTCCAGGGTCTCAGAATAGCTACACTGACCAGGGAACAATCAGTACGAACATGTGGGGGTATGTTACAGCTTCAAATCACAGCTCTGTCCCAGGGGAAGGTAACAGTGAACCTCCACTTCCCCTTATCATACTTTCCCCCATTAAGGTATGAAAGTGTCCTTTGCATTCAAGACCTAGTGAGGAATACCCAGAGGACCCAACATCATCCTCCCAACCGTGATGTTTTTATCAGTATGAAAGTAGATCAGACCCGAAGCGTCTGAGAGGAATATCCAACTTTACCCCTATAGCTCATCTTGAATATGAGCCTCAAAGACAATGGAAAAGATTTTCTTCTTGATGTTTTATGTCCCCCCCCCCGTTTCCTTATACAATGTTCTGCAGGAACTCTTGTATTTCTGTGTCTCTTGGGTCTTTATGATGTCAGGAGGGTGCTGGAATGAAAAGCACTCTGAAGGGAAAAGGCTTTATTTCTTCCCCGTAGGAGCTGCTCTCAGACTTCCTTTTTGCAAAAGCTGGGAGGCACTCTTATTTAAGTGTGTGTGTCACAGCGTAGGTAAAATCCACCAAGATGTTGTCAACCTCTGTCTTCTTTTCAGTCACTCTAAGATCTTAGCAAAGTCCTTCTAACACTAAAACAACATTTAAAAAAAACAACTGAACTCCTTAGGATGCTAACACAGACAAAAAGGACAAACACTGTTTTGTCTGGGGGCAGAGTGGAGGGAGATAATAGGGGAATGGGTGCAGACTTACGATGAAAACCAAAACTCCACATTGACAGTTGGAGAAACTGCCCTAGCCCCGGTTTCCTGGTCCAATCACCTACCTGAGAGACAAAGCTCTGGGTATTGGTTGGCTACTGTGTGTGACCCAGGGAACATCCACTCTAAGAGAGAAAGGTGAACCATCCTAGGATGATGTTCCAACTTTGCTCTCAACAGAGTAGGCCTGAGCACATTTCCATAGATAGACTGACTCGCTGCTTACCACGGTGACTTTCCTGTCACATGCTATCTGATCTCCACAAAAGTCAGTCAGCCCCCAGCCAGGGACAAGTCTCCTGAACCACCCCAGCTGGTGCTGCAGTGACCTCACAGTGTGCTCACCGAACTTTCTAAAGTTATGAATAGTTCAGTTCCCAGAGCAGGGATTTCTCCAGTTCATCCTTTGCAGTTAAGGTGGGGAAATTATTCTGAGTAATACCTATTTCCTTTCCCTTAAGCCCCCCGCAATGAAAAGGTGATACTTCCTACTTAGGACTTCATGTTCGGTAAACATAGCTCTCTGTTCTGGAAAGAAAAATAAATTACTTTCTAAAGGGCAATGGGATTTTTGCTGCCTCTACTGATCAGAAGGCCTTTCACTACTAGGAGGCTTTCCTGGACCTCAGAAAAGATTGCAACCCTCCCTCCCCAAGACGTGACAGGGTCTGAACTTTAAAACATGCTAAGTGACCTTCTAGGCAGGCTGTGAAATTTCCCAGTAACAAGGAAGACACATTACTCACTCAGATGGTAACATGTGCCTGCTACTTGGAACACATAGTGAAATTGCTATCAGAAACTATTGTGCCTATGACCTTGCATATTCTGCATGTTGTGAACCCTAGTCTTCTGCCTCTGTATGTCTCTTCACTGTCACCCAGGAACAGCAGGAACTCACTGAGAGTACATTTCAAAGTCCTCAGCTACCTCTGGACGGAGACCTGCTACAATCCCAGCTGGTTCTGTTGTAGGCAGCTGTCATACACAGATGTCTTGTCCCAGGAGTTTGTGAATGGCGTGAATGGGAGGTAATTCTCTCTATTCAGGCCTAAGTGGAGCATTGAAGACTTTATCTTTGGCACCAGGAGGCACTGCTGAAAGGTCTTGGTCTGAGGATGATCACAGAGGCCCCTTAGGCATTTAGTCTCTCCTCTGATCCTCCCAGCTGGCAATCTTCATCACTAAAGGCAGAGGCCCAGGCAAAAATCCATGGTACTCAAGCAAGAGGAAAACATCCAGGCAGTGAATTGAATATGAGACCTTTAGGACTCCCAGAAATTCTGCTTTTAACAGTCCCAGAAACAGAGGAAGTGGAGAAAACACAAAGAAATGGAGGAAGTGAAGATAATTAAAATATACTGTATACCACTATTTACATACACTAATAAGACCTTACAAATTAGGAAGCTGGAGTGATGGCCCAGTGGCCAGTACATTTCCCAGCATCCATATAGACATAAATGTCTCACAAGTATCTGTAACTCCAGTCCCAAGGGATCTGCCACCTTCTTCTGGGTTCCTCAGGCACCAAGCATGTAAATGGTGCACAGACATGCATGCCAGCAAGACACCCATACATACAACACAAAGATAAGAATAAAGCAATTAAAAAATTAAAGTTCCTTATTGGATGCTGATGCGGGCGGCCTATACATGACCAAAGTTGGTAAAATACTGGCCCATACAGCTGACATCTGGCCCTGGAAGTCTGTGTTAGTGATGAACCAGCCTATCTCCACCTTAGGTTTAAAAGCCATCTTATAGTAAAGACGAACTAGGTCCATTCCTGTTTATGATTAAATCTACTTCCCATGGATTGGACTATGTCCCACTTGTAATCTTAACTACAAATGGTTCTGTACTGCCTCTTCCAGGAAACAGCAATCATTTCCTGTTGCTAATTTAAGTCACTTTAAAGTGAATTTTGATTAATCTGGGTTTCAAAGATTACATGACCACCTATGATCACCTTGTTACATCTACCTGTTGTTATGACTCCCTTAGGACTCTGTTTTTGTTTCAAGAGCTCATTAGGACAACCTTGTTATCTTCTGCTCCTTTAACTCAGCCTCTTTTGCCTGCCAAATCCTCATTTGGAAAGCCCCTGCCCCTGAGCTATAAAAAACTTTGTCTTCCTCACATCCAAAGCTGATCACTTGAACCTCATTTTGGGGAGAGACAGCCGGTGTACAGGAACAAAAAGTTTGCTTTGATTAATTGCTTGCTTTAATTAATTTTGCCATGGTGATTTGAGTTGGTGATCTTTCTCCTTGTGTCTTTGGGATTAACATTAGGCTCCACTGTAGTATTAAATTTATTTTCTATAGTTGGCTTTGTATTCCACCTATTATCATATTTACATATATATATATATAATGCGTTTATTAATTGTAGCTTGTAATTACAGTCTATCGCAATTTCAGTTAGACACAGTTAAGAAGGTAATAGCTCTGCGTTGGTGAGATGGCTCAGCAGGTAAAGCTGTTTGCAGCTCAACACTGGCCACCTGAGTTCAATCCCATGAACCCACAGTGGTTAGCAGAACAGCATTTGCAAAGCCGCAGAGCACAAGAGAGGTGGTTCTATGCAAATGAAAAATGCCTGATGGTGGAGATAGTGAGTTGTACTTCCCAGACCCCATAATAGAGGGAGAGGTCAAAACAGCAAACTGTCTGCTTCACCAGGAGCCCCGGGAAGCCTCCGCAATGTCTTTGCATCATGCTGTCCACCATGGACACTAGTTATTGACTTTTGCTGCAGGAAGTTTAAAGCACATGCTGTCTTATTAAGAGTTTCCCATTAAGCTTCCCTTTGACTTGCATTTCCAAACAATAAGCCAAATGTTGCTTAGTTTAATTTTCCAGCTGATGAAGCTTCCTTTCCTGTTGCTAATTTAAGTCACTTTAAAGTGAATTTTGATTAATCTGGGTCGGGAAGTTTTGTCTTTCTTAATTGAAAACACTCCCAACTAGTAGACTACTTCAATGCATTGCTCACGGAACAGCAGGATTAGTACTAAGAAAAGTTTTGTTTCTTTTCCTCTTCTTCTTAAAAATAATGCAAATTTTAAAGGGTTACTTTTATCCCCGACTTCCACAACAACCACAGTGAAACCGCTGCTGACTGCTCCGTTGGCTGCAAGTGACTAAAACTTGCCACTGGGTATCAAAGCCTGCCTGACTTCCTGGTGCCCGAGTGTACTGTTCCAATACTGGTAATGTATTTATAGGGTGCTAGCATAACCCTTCACCAGACTTTCTGCCTTATTTAAGCTCTCTAGTAGCCTGAAACTGGCAGATGGTAGGGAAAGGAAGATCTCAAAGAACCATAAATAAGACTGTCCCATAATTTAAACCATCAAACGGGTATATAAGACATCAGAGCTGTCTTAGTACAAGGAAAGGAAAGATTGATTGTCAGCCATTCATCACAGAATGCCTCGCTATCATCCCAGACTCAGGAGGACTGAGTGCTCAAGGTCAGCCTGGGGTTCTTAGTGAGGGTTTGGCTTTAGCTCCCCTCATCTGGCCCTAGAAGAGAGAATGTCTGTATCAATCGGAAGAATGGAACTGAAGGTCTGTCCTAAAGCCTAAGCTTGCTCCAGCACGGTCTTTCTCCGGTTCCACTTCCTGTTGCTCTACAGCTCTTGCTCTCAGCCCTGCCACTGTGCGGTTTGCTGCTTCAGGACACAGACACAGTTTGCTGCTGCATCTGCACCTTTGCACTTGCTAGTCTATGTGCCTGGAATGCTCTTCCTCTGGGGGGACTCTCATGACTCAGTCCCTCCCTCACTCTAGGTTTCTGCTCCAGTGCCAATTTTGAAAAGTTTCATGTGGAGAGAAAGCCACATACCCAGATCACAAAGGTCTCAAACGTGAAACTAAGTCTGTCAACAAATCTTGTGAATCGTCTTTCACCACCAAGTTGAGGAATTTCAAAGGCCAAGGGGAACTTCATGTGGTCATATAGAATGTCAGAATCAAATTCCATTTCTGTTTCTTCATTTCTGGCATCTCTGGGCTATTGTTTTTTAAATGTTTTTATTTGTTTTTATTGTATGTGTATGAGTGATTTGTCTGCACATACATTTGTGCCTCTCATGTGGCAAAAATACGCATAGGTCAGACGAAGGAAGGAGGAGGAAGCTCTGGAACTGGAATTACAGATAGGTGTGGGCCACCATTTGGGTTCTGGCAACTAAACCTGGGCCCTTGGGAAGAGCCGCAAATCTGCTTAAATGCTCAGCTATCCCTCCAGCCTCCAGCCTCCAGCCTCCAGTCTCCAGCCTCCAGCCTCCAGTCTCCAGTCTCCAGCCTCCAGCCTCCAGTCTCCAGCTTCCAGCCTCCAGCCTCCAGCCTCCAGTCTCTAGTCTCCAGCCTCCAGCCTCCAGCCTCCAGCTTCCAACCTCCAACCTCCAACCTCCAACCTCCAGCCTCCAGCCTCCAGTCTCCAGCCTCCAGCCACTCACTAATATTTAGTGTCAGGACTGGACTGGAAAGTAAGTTGCTTTCAAAGCATCATGTAAGATTAAACTGAGTGTATCAGGGCTTGCTGTAACTATATAGTCTCTAAGTTCGCATCAGCACAGATAAGTAAGGGAAGATTAGTACAAGATCAGTAACTTACCCATAGGTCATTCACAAGTCGTTGGCAAGTGATTGGAATTGACAGTGAAGGATGGAAAAAAAAATCTTGTTTAGGGACAGATGTTTCCAGTTGTCACAAGGTTATAGTAAAGATAAGTCACCTCTTTTTTTTTTAAAGATTTATTTACTTATTATATATAAGCACACTGTAGCTATCTTCAGCACTCCAGAAGAGGGTGTCAGATCTCGTTATGGATGGTTGTGAGCCACCATGTGGTTGCTGGGATTTGAACTCAGGACCTTCGGAAGAGCAGTCAGTGCTCTTAACTGCTGAGCTATCTCTCCAGCCCCAATAAGTCACCTCTTAGTCATTATTGAGTTATTCTCCTTAGAGGAGACACACACTCCCTTATTGCCTATGTCTGAGGCTAGTCACTGCCATGTGTCCTTTCAATGTACCTTATCTTTATAAATTGAAAAAAAAAATTAGTTTGTAAGAAACCCTGAAGAAGCTGTGGGAGGTGGTGAGAGATATGATGGGGGAGCCAAGGCTAGCCCGGTGAGGGCTGGATGGGACCAGGTTCATATAGCCTGAGAACCTGTGGTCCATTCACCACAGTAAAGGGGCAATCCTGTGGTAATGGCTTTGCTACAGTACTGCTCTATGGGCCTTATATCAACAATCAACAGACAAGAGTTAACAGAGTAGAAAACAGCAGACAAGAGACATGCAGGAACTTTCAGAAGAGAAACCTCCAAAACCTAGCAAAGTAGAAGCCATCACCAGAAAAATCACACAATACTTTGATATTATTTTGCTACATTAGAGA
Source organism: Tokudaia tokunoshimensis (assembly GCA_036184795.1). Lineage (NCBI taxonomy): Eukaryota > Metazoa > Chordata > Mammalia > Rodentia > Muridae > Tokudaia > Tokudaia tokunoshimensis. Next base: position 29,316,160 of record BTHU01000022.1, on the reverse strand, counting down.
TAAAACTTTAAAGAAAATGAAGAGGTGAGGTTATGAGACCTTGATGGTAAATGAATTCTCATCCAGTGCTGCTAGACTTTGGTCTATTGGTACATATGCATGATACTAGTGACTATTTGTCCTTCATGACAAGCCTGTCTAGAAGTGTTGAAATTACCCAACAGATGGGCAGTTGTGGCCATGTACATTCTGAAGAAACACAACAGCATCAAAAAATATACTAGGTTTGATGGCTTGTGCTTTTACCTTGACAAAATTTAGAATCATCTGGTGGGTGGCCTCTAATAGTGCTGTGGGCATTACCCTAATGACATCAATTGAGATGAGAAGAACTGCCCACCATAGGTGTCACCATTCCCTAGGCAGGACACTCTGGACTGTATATGAGTTGAGAAAGGAAGCTGAGTACTAACATGCAAGCACGCATTCATTCTTCTCTGCCCATGACTATGGGTGTGATGTGACCAGCTCCCTCAGGCTCCTGTCACTGATAGACTCTATGTTATAACTGTAGGCTAAAACAAACTTCTTTCCCCAAAGGCTGCTTTAGTAAGAATAGCTTGAGTTAGAACAGTTTATTTTAGTAACAAGAAAAAAAACCCTTAAACTAAAACAGGAGTACATTCATTTGGTCATTTCTTGTGTAATAAACAGGGATAGGATGTAGACCACAGAGAATAAAAGCTTAAGGAACACGGTTTCCTGGCACAGGTCCCAAGGATACCCAGGCTAGAATTAGCAAGTATTCAGCTCAGCCTCAGTAAGACGGAGAAGAAGGAAAAAAGGAAGAAAGGGAGGGAGAGAGGGAAGTGGGTAATAAAGGTCTAGAATGGATTTTTAGAACTGGACTGCTTGCTTTGAATCCAGACTTTGCTATTCACAAACTGGACAATGTTTAATATATTCATTCGCTTCTCTGTCTCTCAATTTTCTGGTCTATAGGAGAACAGGAGAACTTCCAACTTCGTGAACTAAACAAAATACATAGGGCAGCGATGTCACTGTCGGATCGAGCTGCCAAAACTAATACCACTGGCTGACTTTAACAATAAACATCAGCTTCCTATACTTACAGAATCTGGGAATCCTAAGATAAAGGCACCAGCATACCTAGTGTCTGGCTTGCACATGTCTGTCTTCTCCTTGTGTCCTAACATGGCTGAGAAAGAGGAAGGTAGTTTATTTTGAGGGCACTAATTACATCCCCCATGACTTAATCACATACCCCACCCTGACCCTCAGGTCCTGTCTCCTATATCCATCATACAGATGTTAGAGTTTCAGCATATAAATGTAAAGGGGCCAGCCCTTAACAAGTGCCTGGGGTGTAACAGGCCCTCCATGATTGTGGCTATTGATCCTATTGCACAGGTCTAAGTTCATCTGACTGGTAGAGGAACAGTGGAAGTTCAGCACATAGCAAGTGCCAGGCTCAGAGGTAAGGGGACTGCAGAGTTTTCAGGAACTATGAAGAAGCTTGGAGAGAAGAGAAATGACAGGTAGTATTTTTTTAGATGCTCGTGACACAGTGCATTATTTATTACTGCCCCAGTATTATGAAGCAGTTGGTGCTGTCAGCAGCAGTTAGATAAACCTGAATATTCCTGCCCTCACTCCTATGGTCAAATTCCTGGCAGATATATAAGATTTGAGATCTGGGAGATTTGTAAAACTCCATTATGCCGAAAACAATTCTAGCATTATTTCTATTCTTGCCTTTTTATTGTTAATTAGTATCTTATAAGAAGTGTTTGGTTTAGTTGTAAAGAGCTATAATGTATAGACAAGTACTGTTTCATATACACACAATTGGAGGAACTGTGTAAATTTCATATTATTGTAGCTCTGATTAAAAAAGAATGTTAGTTTTAATTATACATTTTATTTAGAGCAATAAACTTCACGTCAACAGATAACAGATACATAAGCGACTGGTAAGAAATTTTGTTTCTTTATATTCACACTGATTTTACAAAATTCTAGACTATCTCCATTTAAGCCAGCTACTTTGAAAATGGCACACAGACTGGTCAATTTCTCATCACAGTGATGAATACCTAACAACACAGGTCAAAGGAAGCCGCTAACCTCACTCAGAATTCAGATGCTTCAGTCTACCAACAGCAGCTCTGCTATTTCTAGGTCTTGGTGAGGGAGAACTCCATGGTATGAGAGCCTGTGGTAGATAAATGTATCTAGCGTGTGTCAGTCAGGAAGTAGGGTCACAGTCAGAAAGGGGCAAGGATAAGATAGACCCTTAGACAGGCCCCTGTGACCTGTCCCTTCCCACCAGTCTCTACCTCTCATAGTACCACCACCTTCCAGCGTCCAATTCAAACTTTGAGTTCATTGCTTCCCCAAAGCCTGACCTCTGAAATCTTGCTTGCTTGAGAATCAAACCTTCAAGTCCTGAGCCTTTTAAGGCACACTTCACATGCAAACTGTGGTGATTTAAATGAGAATGACACCCCCCCATGGCCTCATAAATGTGAATACTTGATCATCAGGATATGGCATTATTTGTAAGGATTAAGAAATGTGGTCTTGTTGGAGGAATTGTGTCATTGGGAGGTTTCAAAAAGCCCAGTCCAAGCCCACAGTCTTATTTCGTTACCTGTGGATCCAGATGTAGAACTCTCAGCCTCTTCTCCAGCACCATGCATGACTACATGCTGTCATGCACTGCACCATGATAATGGACTAAACCTCTGAAACTGTAAGCCAGCCCCAATTAAATGCTTTGCTTTATAAGAGTTGTTGTGGTCATGAAATCTCTTCACAGTAATAGAACACTAAGACACAAAATATAACAAATCAGCACATTAATAGCTACTGTACAAGACATTGTGGCTACAGAGACTATTCAAACACTAAAAAAAACACTGGCAACATGGGGCGGCAGGTATTTAACAATGTGGCATAGAATTTTCTAGCACATAGTAGCATACAAGCTTCCTATTTCCTAGAACACTATGCACACAGACTTTGTATAAAGCATTTGATGAGCCCACGTTTCTCACTTTCTGTTTTATTGGCATAGAGGAGCCAGAAATGCCAGCAGGAAAGAACTACATCCCTCTCCAATGGATGAAATCAATAATTTGGACCCTGTCCCAGTTCCCAGAAACCTTAGTTTTAACTGTGTTAAATTTAAAACTCAAGTAGTAGGGGGAAGAGGGTGGAGTACTCTAACAAAGCTTGTTCCACTAACAAAAGTTGAATACCAGGAAATAGAATCAAGAGGTAATTCAGTGGCTATTATTTTGACCTTCTTGCATGACAACAAGGCACCAAATTGGGACAAAGCATCTCTGTGCTCACCTTCCTCCTTGAACATTACATCTGATTCATGGACTCCATTACATCACAGGTACATGGTTCATACCTGAATCCTAAATACCTTTGTCTTAAGTTGAAGGTGAGACAAAGCAAAATGCTGTTAGAAAATTTTATTCCAAAATTAAAGGTATCTCAAACAATAAGTGAGTTTAGCCAGGTGTGGTGGTATACTCCAATAATCCCAGCACTTGGTAGTCTAAGGCAGGAGGGTTGCAAGTTTGGGATCAACCTATGTTCCATAGGGATATCATGTTTTGGTGGGAAAAAAGACCTGGGCCAGTTTTATCCAGTTGTGAACCCTATGAGCTACAACAATGGCCTGGAGATATGCTTATGATTTTATTAGTGGCACAAATGTTATATGGATAAGCAACTTCTTTTTGACTGGACTTAAGGTTCACTCCACAGGAGGACTCTTAAGCCTGATATTGTAATTGGGCCAAGAACCCATGACCAGGAAGCTCAAGTATAAACTTACTACCTTTTTCTTTATGTTGGATGGACATAATGCCAAACTGCCTTCTAAATACACATCTTATTTCTCAAAGATTAGTACATCTCTCCATCATCAGAGTAGCATCTTCTGCAGTGAAAGGTAGCTAATACAGAGACTCATAACAGGTCAAAGCGCAGAGGACAGTCTTTGTAAGTTGCTCAGCTCTAAATGGAACATGTATGTGTACTCTACCTCTTCCACAAGGGTCGGAGAACATTGCAGAACATAGGGCAGAAAGACTGTAAGAGCAAGAGGTTAGGGCAGACTGAGATGAAACAGTATCTTCTGGACATGACAGCTGCAGTCATGAACTTGAAGTATCTGCGGTTGCCTGCACAAGGCCTGCATGAGAACAATCCAGTCCAACAGTCCAGCATGGAATGGGGAGAAGCACACAAGTCCCTAACCCTAGATAAGGAGCTATTAACAACCGATGGTTGTTAAGGAAGGGAGAATCAGTTTACTCTGGAAGTGTGGTCCCCCACAAGTTGTCTGTGCTCCAGTTGTTGGCCCACACCCATATGCATGTATATGGGAAACACAAAATTCAGTAGACTACTTATATATTTACCTATTTATATTTTTTTGTATATGAATGTTTTTCTTGTCTGTATGTCTGCACACCACGTCTGTGCTTGAAACTCAAAAGAAGACAGAAAAGAGCTTTGAATCCTCTTGAGCTGGAGTTAAAGGTTGTTGTGAGCTGCTATGTCAGGGCTGGGAAACAAATCTTGATCCTCTGCCAGAGTCGCAAAGCTCTTAACTGCTGAGTCATCTCTCCAGGTCCTAAGTGGGTTATTTGCAAAGGGAAGACACTGAGAAGTTGTGAGGGCTCTGAGAGGAGATGGAGTATCAGAGTGTAGGGAGGAATGTGGTTGAAATACTCTGTAGAATGCGTACCTAATAACATTAAATTAAAAGCATTTGGCAATACTTCTGTGGGTTTACATTCACATTATTCTGTTGTATTGATTTATCATTTTGATAATATCATATGGTTTTGATAGTAATGTGATTAGCCCAATTTTCTTCCTCTTCAAGTTGCTTTGGTTGTCCTAATTACTTCAATTTTCTCCTGACATTTGAATCAGCTTATCCAGAAAATATACAGCTGAAACCCTTTGGAGATTGGTATTAACTCTCTAGATTTGTCTGGGGAAAAATTGACATATCAGTTGTGAGGTCTTCTGGCCACTAAGTATGGTGTGCTTCTTCTTCTGAGATTTCTGCTTCTTCTGTCTGTATTTTAGAGTTTTCATCATACAGACCCTAGATGTGGATTACTAGGTTTATCCTTTAACATTTCATTGTTTTGTGAACTGTTATAAATTTGTTTAAATGCTATTTAATTCTTGCTGTAATAGGGATGAATAAATTTGCCTCCCTTTCCCCTGAGTCTAATTTATTATTTTGAGTTTTTACAATTTAATTGTTATTTCATGTACAACTTTGCACATGTACACTGTGAGGGAGTGTGTGGTAAAACCACTGAACTACACCACCCTGTGGGTAGACAGAGAAGTTTACTGGGGGAAGAAGCTGTTAGAATGGTGGGATACATATTCATGTAGATTTATTTTGTGACACATCGAAGCAAAAGTAGCTGGAGTGACTTGCCTTTATAAAGCATCCCCAAAGCATTTTTTTAAGATTTCCTTTTCATATTTTTATTAATGCTAAGAATTTTATGCATTGTATATTCTCTCTCCCTTCTCAAACTCCTCTCAGATCCACTCCACATTCCAAGTTTGTTTAGATGTATTTGTTTTTTTTTAATGTGTGTGTATGTCTGTGCACACGCACGTGCATGCATGCATGGTTTGCTTGCATGTATGTTTTTGCACCATATGTGTGCCTGGTACACACAGAGGCCAGAAGATGGTGTCAGATTCCCTAAACCTGGAGTTATAGGTGATTGTAAGCTGCCTTGTGGGTGCTGGGGTCCAAACCCAGGTCCAATGCAAAAAGCACCAACTATTCTTAACCACTGAGCCATTTTTCCTAGTCTCTCTAAACACTTCATTTTGAATTCATGCACATAGCAACTCTTTTCACACAGATTTCGTTTCTATGTAGTATGTAATTAATTGTATATCATCTGACCAAATGGCTATCCACTGGGGAGTGACCTCATCAGACTCCCACCAAGCACCCAAATGAAGCTGTAGGAAGAACCTCAGTGGATCAGAACCACCAGCTACCATCCTCTGCAAATGTGTTTTGCTTTCCTGGAGATACACAGAAATGCCTGTGCTCCCCAAGCAGGCAAGGCAGCTGCAGAACAAAGAAGCAATCCCATCCAGGTCCAGTCTGGTGACTTTATTGGAGATTTAGGCCTGGTATGAGATTTTGAAACCTCCAAGACAACCTTAGTGACAGACATCTTCCAACAGGACCACATTTCTATTCGCTCTAATCTTTCTCAAATAGTTCCACTCACATCCCCAATGAAGAAGCACTTAAATATATAAGCCTATGAGGGCCATTCGTTCTCAAACCATCACATCCACTGTTTTATGTGTGAAAAGGGAGTTCCCTGGACAGCTTAAAGGCAGTTTCACCAAAGAATTTTCTCTCACCACACTGATTATATTACCTGGGTGAGGGGGTGTCTCAGGAGTCTCTTCCTCAGTTTCCCTCCTCCCTCTAGGAGGGATGTTTCAAGGAAGCTGCTACATAGCAGCAAAGGCACAGCATGGTGGATGGGCAAAGAAAGAATTGGTTCATCCTGAGAGTAAGTTGTCTTTTTTTGTTTCTTTATATTCTTTAAGTTGTCTTTTGAGAGGTCTCCTATAGAACAATCTAGATAAAAGAGACAAGAAAGACAGAGGAAGGCCTGGTATGTGGCTGTATTTAGGAATCAAATGGATGTTGTATCAATGTCTTAAGAACATAAGCAGGCATTTTATACCATTCATGATATTCCTTCCAAATGAACATTTATAACAAAGCAAAACTCTGTTATGACTGTGTTTTTTGAAGAATAGCTAATGTAGTAGAAACTTTTAGTATACAAAATGTTAAATAATGTGATCCCAAATTTTAAAAAGTATACTTAATTACAGAAAATAGTGAACAATATTTGTCATATTTTCAAATATTTATCATCATTATCTGGGACTGTTGGATCATAACAGCTTTTTGCTTTGTTATAAATGTTCGTTTGGAAGGAATATCATGAACGGAATAAAATGCATACTTGTGTTCTTGAGACATTGATACATCGTCATCCATTTTACTCCTAAATACAGTCACATACTATGGTTGGAGGTTTTTTCCCCTTCACATGTTAAACAATTGCTGCTATGGCTATACATCAAGAAGAAAGATGAAAATCAGGAGACAGTAATTCTTTCTCTACTTTCGCAGCTTTATTCAAGTGTCTGACAGTAACATCCACCTTGTCCTCCCTAATTGAAACTTTAAAAATTCAGGATTTTGGCATTTCCCAAGCTTCCTAAGGAAGCAGGAGAACTGCAGTGGTTTGTACCATTTGGTAAATTACATTAATGTGATGATAGCCATAACTACAGCTTTTACAAAGCTATTTATTTAATAGAATCATCGCTATTGCAATTTTATGAAATCACAAGTGAAGGTCAGAGCCAACTTCACACACATCTCTTCACAGTCATCCAGAACTTCATTCACTTCAATTAAGGACATGAGCCCCATGCAGGTAGAGGGCCAAACCAGAAGCCACTAAATGCATCTTCACATGGGTTCTGCTTGCTAATAGGAGTTAATATTATAACTGATTTCAAATCTCTACTAGGAGCATTGTAAAGAGGATCACAGAGCGTTGGCTTCAAAGCACCTCTCAAGACTTATGTATCTTCTCCTGGTCATGGACCTCGTAAGGTTCTTACCTTCCCCTGGGTCATAATGTTCCTTACTTCTAAGCCATGGACATTAAAAACTTCCTAAATTCTTGCGTCACTGAATTCATACTCTTCTCCCAGTCTGCACCCAGTTCGTGGACTGTGAAGAGACACGTTCTTCTGTTTGGTCTCTACTAGTGGTCCTAATTCAAGTTACCTTCTCTAACCTTTACTATGCCAAAAGATTCCAGACTGGCGTGCCTGAGTTGAATCTTTTCTCATCCTTCTCTTGTACCAATGCGCTGGAGCTGTTCTCCAGAAAACAAACCTTCTTGTGCCCCCAGGACGGTGTTCTTATTGAATACTTTATTCCCTTTGGGGGGGGTAATGAGACTTTGTAGGGTGTGCACCTCAAAAGAAACTCCATTTTCTGGGAACTATTGCACACAGTTCTAGGGGTCACTTTCTGTCCATGCACCCAGCAGCAGCTCTCAAAGTCAGAACAGTGAGTACATCAGGAGCACCAGAGGCTGCAGGTCACAATCAGCAGCCTTTGTAACTGGAGGCAGCTGAGCTCTGGAAAGGCTGGAGTGTGATAGGGAAGGGTGGAGGGGACCCCAGGCTTTAATAACAGTTCCCAAGCTTCCCTGCACATCAGAATCAGATGGGCTCTTTGAGATGTCCCTAGGCCGATCCAATCCTATGGACTTCAAATCTCTAAGCCAGTGTTAGGTGTCTGTATCCTTTTTTACCTGCAGGTTATGGCAATGTGCTGGAGATGTACTATTTCACAAAATTTGGGTTTACAAGGTTTTCAGATCAAAATGAGGGCAGTTGATCTCTTTGCCCTGTTAGCTAGTATAGTGTAAGGGTCCATGATTTGCCTGAAGAATGACACCCCAGACTCAAATAGTATGTAAATGCAAAGAGTGTTTTATTCTGCAGAAGTCCAGCATGTGGGATCTCCCATTACCAAAATAGAGAGACCCTGAAGTGAGTTTACAGACCCAATTTAAAGCACTGTAGGGGAATCCCCGGGTAGATGGGCTTTGTCTTACGCTATCTCTAAGGACATTCCATTACTGGGGCAAGGGGGCTGGCTGGAAACTACTAAGGCATGCCCATTGTCCTTGTTTCAGGCCAGGTGGTGGGGCAGTTTCTGACTAGCTGCCTGAAGCTTGGGTTTTTAAGGCCTAGTCTCTTTCACTGCCAATTTGAAGCCCGTCATGGAATCAACCTAGCCTTCTCACTAGAAGTCAGAAGGTGCCACTGTGTTGGACTTGCATGGAGCCTCTACAAACCAATGTGTTAATTGGCATTATATTACTATAGTATATATATAGTATACATCTAATATAGATTATTAGATTAGGAGTTATTTTTCACTCAGTTTTGGTGGTTTCAGTACATGACTGATTGGATCCATTGATTTGTATTCAGGTGAGGACATGTTCTTACATGTTGTGACAGGAACTTATGACAAAGTAAAAGAGCCAGGAGGAGGGGGAATTGGGAGGAGGGAGGGAGGGAAGAAGGGAGGGAGGGAGGGAGAGAGAGAGAGAGAGAAGAGAACGAGAAGGAGTGCTGACCCCACAGTCCTCTTTGAGGCACTCTCTCAGTGGTCTGAGGACCTTCCATTAAGCCCTGCCTTTGAAAGGTACCACAGCCTCCTTAGAGTAAAACCATGGAGATCAAGCCTTTAACACATGGGCCTTTACGAGACACTCAACATCCATACTATAGCATCAAACTAGAAATCACAGTTGGGTCATCCACTAAAGTTCTGTGTCACCATGTTGGAAATTAAGCTGGTTTATCTGAATTTCCAAGAAATCATGATAGGAGACATAACATGAACTCGCCACATTTCCTGAACAGGACAGTTTCAATTGGGATAATGACGGAGTTTCTTTGTCCTTAATCATTTTGAATAAAGACGATGTCGACGACAACAACGATGATGCCGATGACGACGACGACGACGACGACGACGACGACGACGACGACAACAACATCAACAACAAAAACAAAAACAGCAATAACTCGATGTGGGGCCAGAGAGCTATGGGACTGAGAACAAGAGTGGTATTCAGACATATCCAAACCCCTGAAATCTCATCCTGAGATCTGCAGTAGTAGGATTACTGGCACGTCTGCCCCAGGCCTGTATGTACTGGTGCACATAGTCCATTGTCCCCCACCCTTACCATACCAGAGGAGGTCAAGTAGCCAGTAGCCAGTTTAAACTTCCTTTCCCCTTATAAGGTCATGTCCAGCAGCACCTGGAATTCCTCCTTATGCAAATGAGGCATCCCCAGCCAACTGTGTTTATTCACTCTGATAGACTCTACTCACTCCTCAAAGGTTTAAATAGCTTTTGTCCTCCTTCCACAATAGACTGAATCAGTCTCTGAAGCTAATCCTGGCTGTGTATGTTCCTTACGCGCGCACACACACTCACCTCCGACCAAGGCTCTGCGTTGAGACCACCCACACCCGCTAAGCTTCCCTCCTTCAGCCCAGCCTGGTGCAGAACAGTCTGGCTACCCCAGGGAGGAGGGACACAAGGTAACTTGACCCAACCCTCTGTTAAGCACTCAGTTATTTTTCTACTGTTCTGTCTTCTTGTCCCCATCTCCCAAGCAGAGCAGCAAAGTGTTAATCGGACTTTTTGTCGTGGATCTCAAGTGAGAAGAGGTTTGTTTTGGTTCATGGTTTCTAGATGGTGAAGATGTTGAACAGGTTGACAGCGTTGGATGTCAGAAGGGTGTGTGGTGGAGCAGAGTCCCTTACCTCCTAGCAAACCCGAAGGAGGAGGTTGTGGGACGAGGGACCTGGTGGGAGGAATGGGGAAGGAGGGTGGGGAGAAGAAAGAGAAAAGCCGATGTTGGGGGTGGGGTGGCAAGAGAGAGGAACAGGCAGTTCTTTTCTCCTGCTCTTATTGGCTCCAGGCCCCCAGCCCACGTGGCGATGTGGGATGTGAGATGTGGCCCCATTCAAGGAGGGTCTTTAGTCCTAATCCTCTCAGATGCCTGCAGAGGGCGCTTTCTAACCCAGGTTATTTCTCAGTCCAGTCAAGTTAAGCGGCCAATCTCATTTTTAACTCTTCCTGGTTTCTGTTTTCAGGCCCTTCCTGTCTATAAAATGAGCATCTTTTGCTCCTGGGAATGCATTTTGTCCTCTGGGTGAAGTGTCACATGACTCCGGAATTAAAAACAAACTAACACAGTCAGAAAACCCAGATGTCTGCTGCCGGCAAGGGCAGGTCCACCGACCTTTGTCCTCGTTCTTTTGGTGATTATTTTTATAAAGCTTCTCTTTTACTTCTCCCCAGCAAAAGCATTTTCATTCACTTTTATGCTTGACGCACATTACCTTCTAAGAAACTGGGTAGTGCATGGGAGGCTATGAATCTGGTGCAACCTGCTCTGTCAGTGTGTCACAGGGTGAGGAGCAAGGGCAGGCCACGGCCTTAGTACTTCAAGGAAGCCAAAGGATGAAGATCTTCGCTCTCGAGCTTTGTCCTCTCTTGGCCCTTGGCACTCCACAGCTCAAGTCCCTGCAGCTGCTAGAGTAAGTCTTTCAGATCACTTCCTCCTGCCTCTTCTCCAGGCATCCTAACCAGCCACGCCGCTTCCGCTTCATGCTAGACATCTGCAGAGACTGTGTGGTGGGGCATGGAGGAAGAGAGAGGGTGGAAAATCAGGGCCCCCAGCTGTTCCGCATCCTCCGTGGACGGCGCTAGTGTCTGGAAAAAATTGGTGGAATATGCGCATAGCAGCTGAGGTGCAGAGGTGAGGGTGTGGGCGGCAGTGGGCTTGGCTTCCTTCCTGCCTGGCATCTAAAGCTCTGTTGGAGGCTGCAAGGCAGTGTGATCTGTCTTCATGGAAAACAAGAGTAGCAGGAAATGCTGCCACCAGGAACACATTAATCACATTAGCTTGGCAGACTATCATCTCATCCGAAGATGCAGTCAGATCCGTGCACACAGCATGTCCAGTCAGCTCTCTTAGATAGGGCTGTTACCCGGGACAACACTGGCTCTTTTCACACTGTGGCTCCTGGAAGGAAAAGTCACATAATCACATGCATGGATACACACATGTGCGCATGCACACGTGAGTGCACACGCATCATAAAATCATCAATCTTAATGTGTTTTGAATAGATTGAAGTCAAGGTTCTATAGATATAACCTGGTCGTATTTCTGGGTCAACACAGATACTGGAGATGACATGTAAGGGTTGGGGGTGCTCAGAGATGTGATTCTATATCGATTATGTTTTCTGTTTTTGTTTTTCTTGTGAAAGAGGCAACAATTATGTATATTGAAATAATGTGCCTGTCCTGTGTAACTTGTGTGTGTGTATAATGTATATATATATATATATATATATATATATATATAAGCACCAGGGAGATTCTTTTGCATTTCTATGTTACATAGTTGTCTTATGAAGACAGAGAGGGCATTTTGTCCATGCTACAAATATGCTTATAATAGGAAAAAAGAGAGGGAAAAAATAAAGATGAAATGAAATGAAGGAAAGAAAAGAGAATAATTCAAAGCCCTAGGGATGTTGATTTTAATCAGATCAAAAATTGATGAAAGGGCCAGGCCTGGTGATTTGAGCTTGTCATCCTAGCTACTGGGAAGGCTGACTGACACAGGCGGATGGCAAGCTCATGGCCACCCGGGGGAAATTTCATGAGACCCTGTCTCAAAGTGAAAAGAGGACTAGGGACAGCGCAGAGGTAAAGCATTTGCCTAACATCCATGAGGCCCTAAGTTCAATCCCCAGCACCATAAAACAAAAAGAACATGAACTGGAGAAGGAGACGACATATAATGTCTGCAGAAAATCACCCCTGGCTCTTTTTCCCTAGTTGACCACCTGAACTAGTTGTTAACCTGTTACGTTTCAGTGTCTTCATGTATAAGGTGAGCCTCTCTTAGAAAAAATTATTGAGGATCAAAACAGCAGAGCTCAAGGTCGCTTACAGGTCGTCGGAGATTGATTGATACAATCTACACAGCCAGGATGCTTAGCTGAGCACCTATCTCATGAAACAGCTTGTATTTCCACAACCATCTTTTGAAATAAATTTTACATGCCCCTCCCCATTTTTGAAACAGGGCCTCCCTGTGTTGTCCAGGCTGGCCTTGAACTAATGATACTCCTGCCAAGGCTTCCAAAGTGCTAGGCTTATAGGTATGCACCACCATGGCTGCCTTCCCACCTCCATTTAATAGTAAAGAACAGTGTACACCTACTTACCTACACTTGATAATTGGTGATCTGGCTTTGAGACCAGGCTATTATTCTCCCTGCATTCCCACCCTCTCCTTTCTTTCTTTCTTTCTTTCTTTCTTTCTTTCTTTCTTTCTTTCTTTCTTTCTTTCTTTCTTTCTTTCTTTTTCTTTTTTTGCCATAATACCTCTTTTGAAAATTTTACAATGTGATGATAATTCTGTAAACTTTTAAAATTTCGAGTCATAATGAAAAGAAGTTTGGGAGGCTAAAGTGGGATCCAGGCAACTTAAGAATTATTAGTGGATTTGACTTGCCAAATTGAGATCATATATACCCAGTCCTTATCATCCAAGCCTGAACACCATAAAAATCAAATCTATCAATAAACTTCAAAGTGCAAATTTTGCACAGTAGAAGTGTCACAGTACAGTGACAACTGTCCCAGAACAAATAAATAACTTTATTATTGGGGGAAATTGTCCCTTTGAGTCCCTTCACCTTAACTCTTCAAGGAAGAGCACCCTATAAAACTGGCCTTGTATTGTGACATTAAACACCTGGACTATTGTGTACTCGAAACACTGTTGGAAAATCCCATAGAGCAGGAACCAGTATAGTCCTATGAGGGAAGAACCCCTGAGGGATGGTCTAGCTTCCCTGGGCTTGGAGCAGCAGGAAGACACTGTCTGCTCTGATTTTCTCTTGTTAGGCCTTTGTGCAGATGGATAGGTGTCATGCTTCTCCGGAGGGAAAACAGCTCATTGGATGCAATTGGCAATCACAGCTTCTTCCAGTTGCCCGCCTAAGAATTATTTTCTTTCTTCCAACTGGGCTGAGCTAAGAGGAGTCTGGACTTGTTTGAGAGTATGATCCCATCAGTCATTTCAGGTTATCTGCAGAACACCAGTCCCCCACAGTGATCCTGTGAATTTAATACTCATACATCTTCAGGTGTTAAAAACAGAAAGTACCTGAGACATGCGTGGGGAATGCTCTCTTTTTTCTTGGTATCTAACTCGGGGGTTAATACTGATTCTGGTTAGAATAATGAAAAAAAATAAGAAGTTTAGTTTCTCAGAAGAGAGTTTATCAGATCCACTACTAAATAAATGGCCTGCCCTTCACAGCTAGTCAATGCTTCTTCCATCCTCCTCACTCCTCCCCACAGTTCAGATTGTCGAGTTTTCTGCCAGTGGCTTGCTGTTGCCTTGCAACCCCAATCAAACAGTTTATTAGGTAGACTGTCTCTGGAATTAGTGTTGATTTGAGAACTGCCTCAGACATGAATCATAGTAACAGGTCTTACTGTTTACGTAGCAATGAAGATTATCAAGATGAATGGAGAGAAGCCAACTACCTTTCCATCCTCTGTATTCATCACAAAGTCATTCGGCCCTGTCATTTCTCATGCTGAGAGATTTATTGCTAATTATTGCAACAGATAAGCTGTCTTGAGGGAGTAAAACCCTCCAGGGCTTACAGTGCTTCTGATCCCCAGGGAACCAAGGTGTGTGGTAACCCTGACATTGAATTAAGTAGGAGAAACGCAAAGGCTCACAAGTGCTTACAAAAGCAGTAATCCAGTGTGTGTTGATTATCTCAATCACTTTATATGTCCACACTAATATACCTGATATTTAGGAAAAAAAAAACATCACGAATGCTAAGGGAATGTATTCATCTGGCTTTAAAAATAATTAACCTAATAAATCCAGTGCATGTACACATATATATCATCCATACTTGTTACTTTCAAAGTAAAATTCATTTTAATTTCTTCAATCTCTCTAAAGATTTGGGGGTGGGTGGGAATTTGGCTTCAGGAGAAGGTTTTCACTGATACTGCTTGAACATTGACATCAGGTTAGAGAGTAGGAAAGATGAGACGCTGACTGTTCAATATAGACATCCATCAGATGTCTGGCTCAGAATCAAGGCACACATGTTCCATCTCCTGTCTTGTCTCTACAGCCGACCTGCAGAGACCCAAGACGGTATTCTTGGCCCAGTCCTCTAAATGTCCAATTAATAAGAAGTCTATTAACGGTCTATTATTGGCACAAATGGACAAGCCGGAAATTGGTATATAATTCCTGCCTGCCATGATGAATGATGTGTAACAAGAGACTTGTTGTGCTAAAGGAAAAAGGGAGAAAGAAATCTCTCAAGTCAATTAATAGGATAAGTAATTTGGTTCCCAGTTTCAGATTAAAAAACAAATTGTTAGCATTTTCTCTTTCCCTTCTTTGTGACTTAAAACAATAAATAAGATAACTAGACCACAGAGACACAGAGCAAGAGGGTGTCTCAAAACTCTTCTACCCGAATATAAACTAGTATAGCCACTGTGGAGATACCTATATGATCTAGCTTTACTAATCCTGATTATAAACCCAACTCCATCTACAAAAACATTATGTGCACACTATTGTTTAGTGTATACAGTATTCATAACAGCTAAGGTATGGGACCAGCCTATATGTCCACCAACAGATAATGGACAAAGCAAATGTGGTGTGTGTACATGAAGTTTTATTCAGTCATAAATGAGAAAAAATGCTGCCATTTACAAGAAAGTGGGTAGAAATGAAGATCATCATGTTAAGTGAAATAAGCTAGACTCAGAAAGACAATAGCACATGTTTTTTTCTGTAAGCAAAAAATTACATTATATAATAGAAAGGGATCTATTTGGGATGAGGAAGGGGACTATCAGGAGAGGAGAGTAGGCAACAAAAGAGGGCAGTGAAAGAGTGAACACAAACAAAGGAATACATATACACATGCACATATATTCAACACAATATATATGAATACATACAATCAACACACACTGTCAATTACTGCTTTTATAAACACTTGTGAGCCTTTGCATTTCTCTTATTTAATTTGGTGTCAGGGTTACCACACACCTTAGTTTTCTTGGAATCAGAAGAATCCCAATTCATGGATGTATTTGCTCCCTTAAGACAGTTTTTCTGTTTTACCAATAAATCTCTCATCATGAGAAATGACAGGGCCAAATGACTTTGTGATGAATACGGATGATGGAAAGATAGTTGGCTTCTCTCCATTCATCTTGATAATCTTGCGTAAACAGTGAGACACACACACACACACACACACACACACACACACACACACGTATCTTGGGGGAAAAAAAAAGATACAATGCTGGCCTTTTGAGGGTAACCAATAGTCATTTAGTTAGTCTTAAGGTCCACTGACTAGGATGGAATTCATGCCTGATACTGTAAACATAGCTAAGTACCCATCACTTATAAGGTCATGGACCCTAAAGGAAAGCCTACTACTGTCCTCTTCTTAAACCAGTATAATTTCAAATTGCATTCTAAATATTTAATCCTTATACTCAAAGGTAAGTGTAACTCTCACCTTTTACATATATCTACAACTTGAACAACTCAACCTGGGCTGCCCAACTCTAGTTGACTATTTACAACACAATCTGTACATCTAAGGCTCAGAGAACATCTCAGAAGAGAGGGTGAATAGACTGTAAGAACCAGATGTCTTCTGCAAGAGAGTGTCTTTATATTTGACAGGGAACATATACCTATGAAACCTCCATAATATGGCCACCTAAACAAGACAAATATAATGTCAAGACCAGACGTTAAACCACTGTGCATAGGGGAAAGTCCTACCCCTAGATGAAGAGCTATAAGCAATTAATGGCTACACAGAGAGAAAGAATTAGTTTTCCCTAGGAATAAACCCCCTGATATGTTATCTAATCCCAAGTTGTCAGCCCTAAACATATCCATTTGAGCAATACTAAATACACTTAGCAAATCGTATTTATAAATGTGTGTACATATGTATGTGTATGTGTACTCATGTGTGTGCCAATAATAAGTAAAGAAATGGTCATGCGTTTGAGAGAGAAAGACATAGGAGGAGCTGGAGAAGAGAGGGTGAAAATGTATGTCCATACAATATTCATGCATGAAATTCTGAAGAAACCAACTAAACAATTGAAATTAAAAAAAAAAGATACTTGGGAGGAGAAAGTCTTCCATCACAATTTAATGATTGCAAGATTGTGAAATGTGTGTGCTTTGCACAATCAGTGAAGTTTGACATGAAGAAACAGGGACTAGAAGTGGGTATTTACAGTGACCAAATCAACTACTCAATCTCGAATGCCCCTTGAGAGATGACCAGAAAGGCAATGAATGAGTTCACTTCTGCTCAGAAGGCTATCCTGGGTATCATGTTTCCAAGACTCAATTAGGAAGTTGTTTCTTGTGAGTCATGTATTTTGCATTGCTTCACCCACAAATAGAAAATCTTGAGATAGGCCACCACAGAAGTACTCAGAGTGCTTCTCAAAGCATCACAAAGTTCAAGAGCTAAACTCTAAATCATTTTTTCACTATTGTTCACCCAAGGAAAGTTCTAAACAATTTTTTTCATAATCATTCCATCCTTATGAAATTTAAAGTCACAGTTACTCTGTATGCCTTTTAGTAACATATTGATGTACTAGGTATGTTGGTACATTGGTTCTTACAGTAAAGGGTAATGTTTTTTACCTCTCTTGGGGCAATATAAGTCCTACTGAGAATTCATGCTCTAAACCTTAAGTTTTTTGTTAAATAATTTTTTGAATATTAAAGTACGCTTCTTTGTAGCCATGCATGTATATTTCTTTTGTTTAAGAATGAAAAAACAAAAAAAATCAGAATTTTGAAGAAGCTCTTGAGAGGTGGAAATAAAACAATTGAAAGTTCAAGGCCAGCCTAGGCTACTAGTGGCCTCAAGGATAGCTCAGGACACAGGTCATGTTGTCTCAAATTGTTCATGAAATATCTCCAGTAGAACCCCAGGCATGAAAATTTTAGAGACAAATTTGATAGATGTTAAAATGTATGTCCTCAAAGCCATAATTCATTGATGAAAGAAATTAGAGATGCTAATTAAGTGAAATGGCAGCATTCTCATGAATGAAAGAACTTCCCATCACCATGGCATCTGTGCCCCTCCAAACTGATTATGGAGTCAATATCACCCCAATACTGGAGCAAGTTTTTAATCTTTAAATTTTTATATATATGCTAAATATTATGGTAAAAAGAATCTAAACAGACAGGGACACTTTGTAAGAGAATGAACCAACTTGGGCCTTCCAGTACTTAATTTGAAGATTTGCTACAGAGTTACAGTATTTGAGACAGTACAGCATGTATAAATAGGGACACATGGTTTACATGGTCAACTGCTTTCTTGAAAGAGCTTTCAAAGTACTTCAACAAGGACAAGACATGGTTATTTGTTTTTCAAGAAATAGTTCTGTATTAACTGGCTATTCATATGAAAAAATTATTAGCTTTAAGATGTGTCCCATACTATAATTTAAAAAAACCTCTAAATTGGTTATATACCCAGATATAAAATCTATATGCTGATCTTATAAGCTTGGGGTATATATTTAAGTTAAATAACTAAATGATTTTAGGAGAGACTAATACAATTCAAAGCAAAATTTAAACATTATGTAAGAAAACTCTCAAGTTGGAATGTTGGATTTTGTTGTACTTCTTTAAGGAATGCTGGGCTACTCTCTCCATCCAGTTAAGTTACCTTGAGATCAGCTGGGTTCTTTTGAGTCTTGCCTTTTAGGTTTATAAGGGCAGATCTAGAGCAGCCTTTACATTAAAGCCAACATTCCTTCTATTAGAGCCTGACCCTTTAAGAACTGTCCAATGCCCTCTGTGTTATGAGGTGTTGTATATTTAGTGGAATTATAATCTCTCCGTGTCTCTGCGTGAGCGATAGTAGTCACTGTCCTATGGAATTTCAGTGGTTTTATCCCCTAGAGCTGTGGAGCCTCCTCTCACTCCTGCCTAAGTCACATCTCAGTAGAAGACTCCAAAGGATTCATCAGGTTTGCAGAAATCTCTCTCTGTGTAGTGTCCATAATCATATGCCAATTCTGGTGCTTCAACCTTGACAGTCTTTGATCTTTTGTGTATCTGTGTTGTGTGTGTTGTGCATGTATATGTGTTGTGCATGTGTGTATGCGTCTATCCTAGGGGATGGCTAAATTCTGACTTATTCCTTTTCCTACACTGTTACCTAGACATTGCCTCCAGGAGGCTAGCTGGAAAACACAGAGCTCAAAGTGTTTTCTCTTTCTGAGGTCACAGTCTTGGCTTACCTATTGTCCAATGCCTAAAACCAGTTTTTAAAAATATTTTCCAATAAGAGGACAAGTTATCATCTTTGAAAGAACCAAGGACTTCCGCGACCTCTGTTCCCGCGGACTGCGCTGGAGAGACCGGTACCCAGGCTCTCCCCCCGATATAACATCACTTGGGACACGGCCTGTTGGGGCTTCCGTCTGTGCCCGAGGGCGGGTTGGCGCTGTGGTCGTCTGGGTGCCAGATCGGCGGGCCATCGTGACCACAGGGTGAGCGGCGCCACGGAGACTGCCCTCCGCCATCTTTGCTCCAGTGACCAGGTAGTTGGGACCGCCAGGCTCAGAGACAGACAGGCATAATATCCCTTCGGTTTCAGGCAGTTTGTGTGTAACCTGCTCCCAGGTGCTGGGCTGATCTGCAGTAACCAGCGCGCCAGTTCCGCGGTGGGACCTTCTGCCTGGTGGAGGGACCCCCCGCGCAGGGAGGGAGCCTGCCAGCTTCCCTTCCGCGACCTCTGTTCCCGCGGACTGCGCTGGAGAGACCGGTACCCAGGCTCTCCCCCCAATATAACATCACTTGGGACACGGCCTGTTGGGGCTTCCTTCTGTGCCCGAGGGCGGGTTGGCGCTGTGGTCGTCTGGGTGCCAGATCGGCGGGCCATCGTGACCACAGGGTGAGCAGCGCCACAGAGAGTGCCCTCCGCCATCTTTGCTCCAGTGACCAGGTAGTTGGGACCACCAGGCTCAGAGACAGACAGGCATAATATCGCTTCGGGTTCAGGCGGCTTGTGTGTAACCTGCTCCCAGGTGCTGGGCTGATCTGCAGTGACCAGCGCGCCAGATCTGCTGTGGGACTTCTGCCTGGCAGAGGGACGCCCCCTCCCCCCCCCAGGAGAGATCACACACCCCTGCACAGGGCAGGAGCCTGCCAGCCTCCCTTTGGCGACCTCTGCTCCAGGAATCCACTAGGCTGAGCCTTTAGATGTGCAAGGCCTCCCCAATATAAGATCACTTGGGGCAAAGCACATTAGGGCTCCAAAGTCACTCAGGAGCAGGCAGGCCCCAGAAATCGGTGCCAGGGGAATCCTGGTAATCCAGGGGGGGCAGAAATAGCTTTGCAGGCTCACAGGAGGTCCAACCAACAGCCAGTGGCAGCAGGACCAACTAACACCAGAGGTATCCAGATGGCAAAAGGCAAACGTAGGAATGTTACTAACAGTAATCAAAGTAATGTGGGACCATCCGAACCCAACTCTCCAACAGCAGCAAGTCCTGGATACCCCACCACACCCGAAAGACAAGATCTGGATTTAAAATCACTTCTCATGATGCTATTAGAGGATCACAAGAAGGACACAAATAAATCTCATAAAGAGTTACAGGAGACCATGAATCAACGGTTAGAAGCCCTTACAAAGGAAACACAAAAATCGCTTAGAGAAATGCGGGAGAACATGGATCAAAAGATGGAGGCGCACAAGGAGACAACACAAAAATCGCTTAACGAGATGAATCAACGGGTAGATGCACTCACAAAGGAATCACAAAATTTGCATAAAGAAATGCAGAAGAATATGGGTCAACAGACGGATGCCCATAAGGAGGCAACACAAAAATTGCTTAAAGAAATGAATCAACGGTTAGATGCCCTTACAAAGGAAACACGAGAACTGCTTAAAGAAATGCAGGAGACGATGGATCAACAGATGGAATCCCATGAGGAGGAAACACAAAAATCGCTCAGAGAAATGCAGGAGAACGTGGGTCATCAGGAAGAAATCCTGAAAGAGGTAATGCAAAAATACCTTAAAGAAATACAGGAAAATACAAACAAACAAGTGAAGGATCTCAGCAAATCCATCCAGGAACTAAAAAAGGAAGTAGAAACAACTAAGAAATCACAAAGGGAGACAACTTTGGAGATAGAAAACCTTGGGAAGAAATCAGGAGTCATAGATGCAAACATCAACAATAGAATACAAGAGATGGAAGAAAGAATCTCAGGTGCTGAAGATTCCATAGAAAGCATCGACTCAACAGTCAAAGAAAATGCAAAATGCAAAAAACGTGTAACCCAAAACATCCAGGAAATCCAGGACACAATGAGAAGACCAAACCTAAGGATTATAGGTATAGATGAGAGTGAAGATTTGCAACTTAAAGGGCCAGTAAACATCTTCAACAAAATTATGGAGGAAAACTTCCCTAACCTAAAGAGAGAGATGCCGATGAACGTACAAGAAACCTACAGAACTCCAAACAGACTGGACCAGAACAGAAATACCTCCCGTCACATAATAATCAAAACACCGAATGTTCTAAACAAAGAAAGAATACTAAATGCAGTAAGAGAAAAGGGCCAAGTAACATACAAAGGAAGACCTATCCGAATCACATCAGACTTCTCACCAGAGACTATGAAAGCCAGAAGATCCTGGGCAGATCTCATGCAGACACTAAGACAGCACAAATGCCAGCCTAGACTACTATACCCAGCAAAACTCTCAATCACCATAGATGGAGAGACCAAGATATTCCATGATAAAACCAAATTTTCACAATATCTTTCCACAAATCCAGCCCTGCAACGGATAATAGGTGGAAACCTCCAATACAGGGAGAGAAACAACACCCTGGAAAAAATGAGATAATAACCTTCTTGAATCAAACCCAAAAGTAGATAACCACTCAAACATAAAGATAGCGTCAAGAATGGCAGATGGCAATAATCACTATGCCTTAATCTCTCTTAATATCAATGGTCTCAATTCCCCAATTAAAAGACATAGACTAGCAGACTGGATACGTAAACAGGACCCAGCATTTTGCTGCATGCAGGAAACGCACCTCAGTGTCAAAGACAAACACTACCTCAGAGTAAAAGGCTGGAAAACAATTTTACAAGCAAATGGCCCCAAGAAACGAGGTGGAGTAGCCATCCTAATATCGGATAAAATTGATTTTCAACCCAAAGTCATCAAAAAAGACACAGAAGGACACTACATACTGATCAAGGGAAAAATCCACCATCAAGAACTCTCAATCCTGAATATCTATGCTCCAAATGCAAGGGCACCCTCATTCGTAAAAGAAACTTTACTAAAACTCAAAGCACACATCGCACCGCACACAATAATAGTGGGTGACTTCAACACCCCGCTCTCTGAAATGGATCGTTCAGGAAAGCAGAAACTAAACAGGGACACAGTGAATCTAATTGAAGCCTTGGACCAAATGGAACTAACTGATATATATAGAACATTTCATCCTAGAGCTAAAGAATACACCTTCTTCTCAGCTCCTCATGGTACCTTCTCCAAAATTGACCATATAATTGGTCACAAATCAGACCTCAACAGATACAAGAAGATAGAAATAATCCCATGCCTCCTATCAGATCACTATGGAATAAGGGTGGTCTTCAATGGCAACAAAAACAAAAGAAAACCCACGTACACATGGAGGCTGAACAATGCTCTACTCAATGATAACTTGGTCAAGGTGGAAATAAAGAAAGAAATCAAAGACTTTTTGAAAGTTAATGAAAATGAAGGCACAACATACCCTAACTTATGGGACACAATGAAAGCAGTGCTAAGAGGAAAATTCATAGCCCTGAGTGCCGCCAAAAAGAAACGGGAGACAGCATACACTAACAGCTTAATGGCACACCTGAAAGCCCTGGAACAAAAAGAAGCAAATACACCAAAGAGGAGTAGAAGGCAGGAAATCATCAAACTCAGGGCTGAAATCAATCAAGTAGAAACAAATAAAACCATACAAAGAATCAACAAAACGAGGAGTTGGTTCTTTGAGAAAATCAACAAGATAGATAAGCCCTTAGCCAGACTAACCAGAGGGCACAGAGATAGTATCCAAATTAATAAAATCAGAAACGAAAAGGGAGAGATAACAACAGAAACTGAGGAAATTCAAAAAATCATCAGATCCTACTACAAAAACCTGTATTCAACACAACTAGAAAATCTTGAGGAAATGGACAATTTCCTTGACAAATACCAAGTACCAAAATTAAATCAGGATCAAATAGACCATCTAAACCGTCCTATAACCCCTGAAGAAATAGAAGTTGTCATTGGAAGTCTTCCAACCAAAAAAAGCACAGGTCCAGATGGTTTTAGTGCAGAATTCTATCAGACCTTCAAAGAAGACCTAACACCAATACTCTTCAAACTGTTCCACAAAATAGAAACAGAAGGAACACTACCCAACTCGTTCTATGAAGCCACAATTACACTAATACCAAAAGCACACAAAGATCCGACAAAGAAAGAGAATCTCAGGCCAATCTCTCTTATGAATATCGATGCAAAAATACTCAATAAAATTCTTGCCAACCGAATCCAAGAACACATCAAAACGATCATTCACCACGATCAAGTAGGCTTCATCCCAGGGATGCAGGGATGGTTCAATATAAGGAAATCCATCAATGTAATCCACTACATAAACAATCTCAAAGAAAAAAACCACATGGTCATCTCATTAGATGCTGAGAAAGCATTTGACAAAATTCAGCATCCCTTCATGCTAAAGGTCTTGGAAAGATCAGGAATTCAAGGCCCATATCTAAACATAGTAAAAGCAATTTACAGCAAACCAGTAGCCAGCATCAATCTAAACGGAGAGAAACTTGAAGCAATCCCACTAAAATCAGGGACTAGACAAGGCTGCCCTCTCTCTCCATATCTTTTCAATATAGTACTTGAAGTTCTAGCTAGAGCAATTAGACAAGAAAAAGAGGTCAAAGGGATACAAATTGGAAAGGAAGAAGTCAAACTATCACTATTTGCAGACGATATGATAGTATACATAAGCGACCCAAAGAACTCCACCAGAGAACTCCTACAGCTGATAAACGACTTCAGCAAAGTGGCCGGATATAAAATCAACTCAAGCAAGTCAGAAGCCTTCCTATACTCAAAGGATAAGCAGGCTGAGAAAGAAGTAAGAGAAATAATACCCTTTACGATAGCCACAAACCATATTAAGTATCTTGGCGTGACGCTAACCAAACAAGTGAAAGATCTGTATGACAAGAACTTCAAGTCTCTGAAGAAAGAAATTGAAGAAGACCTCGGAAGATGGAAAAATCTGCCATGCTCATGGATTGGCAGGATTAATATAGTAAAAATGAGCATCTTACCAAAAGTAATACACAGATTCAATGCAATCCCCATCAAAATCCCAACTCAATTCTTCATAGAGTTAGAAAGAGCAATTCAAAAATTCATCTGGAATAACAGAAAACCCAGAATAGCTAAAACTATTCTCAAGAGTAAAAGAACCTCTGGGGGAATCAGTATCCCGGACCTCAAGCTGTACTACAGAGCAATAGTGTTAAAAACTGCATGGTATTGGTACAGTAACAGACATGTAGATCAATGGAACAGAATTGAAGACTCAGAAATGAATCCACACTCCTATGGTCACTTGATCTTTGACAAAGGAGCTAAAACCATCCAGTGGAAAAAAGATAGCCTTTTCAACAAATGGTGCTGGCTCAGCTGGAGGTCAACATGCAGAAGAATGCAAATTGACCCATCCTTATCTCCTTGCACTAAGCTCAATTCTAAGTGGATCAAAGATCTCCACATAAAACCAGACACACTGAAACTAATAGAAGGGAAACTAGGGAAGAACCTTGAACATATGGGCACAGGGGAGAATTTCCTGAACAGAACTCCAATAGCTTATACTCTAAGATCAAGAATAGACAAATGGGACCTCATTAAATTACAAAGTTTTTGCAAGGCAAAAGACACCGTCAAAAAGACAAAGCGGCAACCAACTAACTGGGAAATGATCTTTACCAACCTTACATCCGACAGAGGGCTAATATCCAAGATATACAAAGAACTCAAGAAGTTAAACTCCAGAGAGGCAAGTAACCCTATTAAAAAATGGGGTACAGAGCTACACAAAGAGTTCTCACCTGAAGAATATCTAATGGCTGAGAAGCACCTAAAGAGATGTTCATCATCCTTAGTCATTAGGGAAATGCAAATCAAAACAACCCTGAGATTCCATCTCACACCAGTCAGGATGGCTAAGATCAAAAACACAGGAGACAGCAGTTGTTGGCGAGGATGTGGAGAAAGAGGAACACTCCTCCACTGCTGGTGGAATTGCAGGCTGGTACAACCACTCTGGAAAGCAGTCTGGCGGCTCCTCAGAAAACTGGGCATGACACTTCCGGAGGATCCGGCTATACCACTCCTGGGCATATACCCAGAGACTTTACCTGCATGCAATAAGGACACATGCTCCACTATATTCATAGCAGCCTTATTTATAATAGCCAGAAGCTGGAAAGAACCCAGATGTCCCTCAACGGAGGAATGGATTCAGAAGATGTGGTATATTTACACAATGGAATACTACTCTGCAATTAAAAACAATGAATTCACGAAATTCCTAGGCAAATGGTCAGAACTTGAAAATATCATCCTTAGTGAGGTAACCCAATCACAAAAGATCACACATGGTATGAAGTCACTGATAAGGGGATATTGACCCAGAATCTCAGAATACCCTAGACACAATCAGCATATCAATAGATTTCTAAAAAGATGGAAGGAGAGACCCCTGGTCCTGGAAAGACTGGATGTAGGGGAACGCCAGGACAGAGTAATGAGAGGGGGTTGAACGGAGAAAAGAGGGAGGGAAGGGGGCTTATGGGACTTTCGGGGAGGGAGGAAACGGGAAAGGGGAAGTGATTTGGAATGTAAATTAAAAAAATAAAATAAAATTAAATTAAAAAAAAAAGAAAGAACCAAGGAAATATAAACTCAGAAAAAATCAGGAAACATTTAGAGTACAAATACCTTAAAGAAACACAACTGTATAGATTGCATTAGACAAAGAATTAACCAGAGAAAAGCATTTATATAAGCATACACATATTTTCATGAAGCAAGGCAATGGTACTCAAAACATAAAGAGAGAATAATGATCTTAGAAGAACCAAATGAAGTTCCTGGAATTGAAAAATGAAATATCTCCTGCTTTTGTAATATTGCAGATTAGATTTTTTAAAAAATTTCCCATGGCAAATATATTTTACCTGATTTATTTTATAATGTTTTAAAATACAAGGCTGAATCCACAAACAATCAGCTTATCCTATATTCCACTCTATCTCTGAACATAGTCAATGTAGAGGTGCAAGCAGCCCTCCTCAGAGCAAAATCTCTGTGAGGAAGATTGCTGATGATAACTTGGTCTATCCCCAGGAACAAAATCTTGAACAGAGCAAGTGTTGGGGATATACAGGATAGATGGATGGATGGATGGATGAATAGATGAATTGATGGGTAGATGGATGGATGGATGCTGTGGTACAGGTGGTGAGCTCAGGAACCTTGAACTTTGACTATTAATGTAAAACAAAGCATGGGAGACAGGGTTAAGACACTGAAAAGGTTGTCAGAGATGATCTCTGTGCCACTTCCTATGAACCCAATCCCAAAACAGCCATATCCTTAACGGAATTATTGATTTAAAAGATCCATTGGCTCCAAACAAAAGAACCATTTAGGAAGAAGATTTGTACTCACCATGATATCAGGAGGAAACAAAATTGCAGCAATAATTCCTCTAGTTCAGTTTTTCAAATTTATGTTTTCTGCATGGTTGGAGAAATATTAATCTATAATTAAAATCAGATGGTTCTAGGTTATAAGAATTCAGAGATTATAATAGAACCAAACATGAATTCTGTTTGGTAGGAACCAGGTCCTTTATAGCTCTCATGGATTAAATTTAACTAAACAAAAGTTCACATTAAAAAAAAAAAACAAAAAAAAAAACCAGTGCGTATATGCCAAAACCATGAGGAAGCAAACTTCCTAGATAGTCAGAAGGATCAGTTCAAAATAGATTTAGACTGCAAAAGCTTCAAAGTTTGGAATGATCTGAAACAATGTGTACAATCACCAAAAATAACCAATTTAAAAATAAAAGACTGGATCAAACATGAGCAACACAAGGATAGATTATGGGGCTGGAAAGATGTCTCATAAGTGATGAGCGTGGCTGCTCTGGCTGCACTGCCATGGGCAACCACAATCATCTGTAACTCAGTTCCAGGGGACCCATGCTCTCTTCTGGTCCCCGTGGGGACTAGGTGTACCCGCAGTGCAATTACATGCATGCAGGCAAAACACTCATGTATGCAAAATAAAAATAAGTAAAACTTAAAAACATTATTACATAGTTAGCTACAAGGAGGAAGTAAATGGAGATTCTAATCATGAAGGCAAAGATCTTCAAATTTTTGTGTTATTTTCAACAAAATTATTTTTTCAAATATAAGGATAAGAAAAGATGTTCTCTATTACACAAGTCTTGGAATTTTTTTTAAAAACATATTTCTTTTCATTATTTTATAATTGTGTGTGTGTGTGTGTGTGTGTGTGTGTGTGTGTGTGTGTGTGTATGAGAGCAGGCACCTGGGAGTCCAGAAAGGGGCATTGGATCCCCTTGGAGCTGGAATTGCAGGTAGGCGTGAGTCATCTAACACTGACAAGGGTGTTGGAAACTGGACTCAGGTTCTCTGCCAAAGCAGAATGTGCTCTGAACCCCTGAGCCACATCTCCAGCCTTAACTTTCAATATCTAACACAAAATGAAAGTATTCTGCAAAGAATTGCAAAAAGAAAAGAAAAACTGAAGAAAAAAGAACAAAAGAGAAAGAGAAAGAAGAAAGAAAGAGAGAAAGAAAGAAAGATGCAATATTGGAAGAAAGGAGAAGTGAATGGCTTGAATACATGGGGAGAGAGAGAGAGAGAGAGAGAGAGAGAGAGAGAGAGAGAGAGAGAGAGAGAGAGAGAGAGAGAGAGAGAGAGATAAGATCACCATGGAAAGATGTTATTAAGAAAACAAGAAGGTAAGTTATATTAAATTCTATAGACATTAATTTAACATGTAAATAATTTGTAAAAATCAACAATAAAGACAAACAACACAAATTTTAAATGAGCAAATGATCTAGGCATTTTATGAGAAAAGGCATATGTGTCTAATATGCCCATGAAGAACTATTTAATATTTCAAGTTGTCTAGAACATCCAAAAAATAAAAAAATAAAAATAAGATTAAGCTATTCCAGCATATCGTCTAGGAGAAACTGCTCAGGCATTGCTAGTACAAGCAACAGTGAACAAATTCTTGAGAATTGGTTTTACAGTTTCTTGTAAAGTTGGAAACACACTCTGCCAATGAGTCAGCGATCCCACATCCATGTATTTTCCCCAGAGGTCATAAAAAGCCATTCCCACATGAAGACTCAAGCACAAATGTCGGTAATAGCCAAGCAGTGGCACCAACTCCCAGCTCACCAACAGACTAAAGTATGTTCATTCAGTACAATGCAGCTTCTGTGACATAAGGAGATTACACCTGCAATGAGAGGAGACCACAAGGAGGCGGGCATAAAAGGAGGAAGGGAGGGAGGGGAGGCATAGGGGCAAAAAACTGAGGGAGGACAGACAATAAGGGGTAAGGAGGAAGGAGAAGAGGGAGAGGATGAAAGAGAAAGAAAGAGTTTGAACTGACTATTCGATCCCCTTAGGTAGCCTGTTTCACTCTGTTTGCCCTGTCCCCATAAGTATATCATAAAATCTTGAGAGGGAGAGACTTGCATTTAATAAATTCCTGCACCTGCTAGTGGGCAGGCCAGTTGGTTGGTTAATGGGTTCACAGGCATTGGGAGACTATGTCAGATGCCAGGTGTGGCTTGTGAAGCACCCCAGCCCTTTTATTGGGGTTCTGGGGGAGAAGAATCCGAGGAAAAGTTTATTGGAAACACATTAAAAACTGGGGCTTCTGTTATTTCAGCTAACCGCAGAGCACCCCACAGCTGGACCGTGGCCATTTAATGACTGGGCAGAGCCTCCGGGAGGCCTCTGTGGATCTCAGTACAGCTGTGCTGATTTTAAGTCTGAAATGGACCTTGGAACTCAGGAAAGGGAACCACCTACCTGTCTCTCCTTTGAGGGCACCCTGTGCTGGGGAGATAACGGCTGTTCCTAGGGCCTGGCAACCCTGTGTTCTTATTCTGGACACTGAGTTAGTTTCCCTCACCTACTGTTCTGGTCTTTAGAGAGCCCCGGGACACGGAACGATTGAGATAATGCTCCTTCCGCCAAGGATCGCAAATCCAGAGTAGAAGACAGAACCAGACCGAGTTTGAGCTGAAGCAGCAAAAGCAAAATAAGCTGCCGAGCCTGAGGATTCAGCACTGGGCCCAGGACTGAGTTCAGCAAGGACTTTCCAGGGATGATGCCTGAGCTGGTTTTGAAGCTCACAATTTTTCAGCTTCATTATTGTGTTTCTATGTTTGGCTTCTAAAATGCTCAAGGCCACAGGGGTGAGGGCCACTCAAGGGCAAAGCATAATTCAGGAATTATGAAACTCCAGCTATTACTTGTCTGCTATGTACGACAGTCACAGTCTGTAACAATAGAGCAGAGTGACTTCACAGGCCTCCCAGACATCATGCTAAGCACAGCTGAGCTACAGTGAGCCACAGGACTAAAGACCTCGGTTCAAAATCCAAGTCTATGTGTCCTCAGTTCACTGAGACATGACAAATTATTCGGCCCCTCTCAGAAATGAATTCCCACTTCTCAAAAGGGTTGATAACCTATCCTCAGTGAGCGTAATACAGATCAATGTTTCCCAGGCCTAGAGCATGTGTGAGAGACACTTTCTGTCCCTTCCTCTTCCCCAGTGGGTGAAGCAGACATCTTCTAGCTGCGTCACAGGACCAGCACTTGCAGCTGGCTTGCCAGTGGCAATTGCCTGGGACTTGCAGGTGGCTCTGCTTCTGTGACTTCCTGAAGGTAGTGTTGTGCATCTGTGGAGGTTTTATTTATGATTCCTATTCCTCTTTTTATTATGCCTGCAAATTAAATTCTTATCATCATCCTGGAGAACTAAATTTGTCCCCAAACATAGTCACAGATTATCAGAAAAAAAGGATGTCTTGTCACCTGCAAAGGAAAAATCAATTATATTTGTTTTACAGTGACCCAGACCAATGCAATGTGCTGGGGGACAGCTGGTGTGGTTCTGAGATCTCAGTTGTCCACCACCCTGACACTTACTTATGTCACCTTAACATAGCTCAAGCAAACATTCTCTAAAGCCCCACTTCTAGGATTGCAATGTATAAAATCACTTGAGGTATTCCAGTGTAAGCTTATTCATGGAAAGTCAGTCTACCAGAAGTCAAATCATTGGAGGACCTATTTCTGTAATGACTGATTCAGCAAATTGGCAAGATTTTCCAACTTATAACATCCACGTTACTCTGAATTGCTTACGGAGCTTCCAGCCACAGCTCATTAACGACACATGACAGGGCCCAGGACAGGTCTGGGGAGCCACAATTGCAGAGGTGAGGGGCTCTGCCTTCTCCGTTGAACTGTAGCTTCCCCCCTGTATTTATAGACCCAAATATCCCCAAACTTAAGGGCTTAACATAAGGGTATACAATTATTGTCTCAAAGAGTGCCTGTAGCGGCTTAGCTGGTAGTTCTAGCTTGGCTTCTCCTGTAGGATTTGCCTATAGGATGTTTCACGTTGATGCTTAAACTTCCCTACAAGGCATCCCACTGTCCTAGAACAAATGACCCAAGAGAGTGGGAAGGGAAACAACACTGTCTCCTTGGCCACACAGCTCACCCCTGCTCAGTGCAATAGAGGACTGGGCAAGAAAGTGGGACACCCAAAGCTGACAGTCCTCAGAGGCTGACAAAGTGTCCCTCCTTGCTTTCCTGATTCCCTTACTCTTGTCTCTTGCTCTGCCCTCTCTGTCCTTCAGTGACAAGCTCACTCACTATGTGCCTTCCCTCCCCCCTCAAGGCTTCTCTGAGCCCTCCCCTCACTGCCCCCCCCAGCATCTTCTTCCTCTGTGACCCAAAGATGGGGCTGTCTGCACTCATTCCCCAAGTCCTGAGCCCTGCTCTGCCCTACTGTCACTCTGGTCTCTTTCCGTCCTCCTTTCAGCTTAGGCTACAGGCCCTGGAGGCAGAAAACTGACATTCTTTATAATAAATGTAATCACTGGAACTGTAGGGACTGTGCAATGTAGGGAAACCATTCTAAAACTACTGCTAGTCATTTTATTTAAAAAGATAAAATAGGGGGCTAGAGATACTTCAACAGTTAAGAGCACTGACTGCTTTTTCATAGGACCACAACTGGATTCCCCTCACTCACGTGGCAGCTCACAACCAACAGTAACTCTAGTTCCAGGGTATCCAACAGTCTCTTCTGTATCAGCCCTCCGCCCAGGCACCAGGTACCAGACACATATATAGTACACAGACATGAAGGCAGGCAGGCAAAACACCAGTACCCATAAAACAGTAAAATAAAACAACTTAAAAACCTATAAATAAAAAAAAATCAGAGTAAATTTTCTCTTGGTAAATCAGTGAATTAAACAATAGCAGGGAAAGGATCCTTGACTTTTTTAAAAAAAGGATTTACAAACTAGAAAGAAATCAGTAAATATTAGAAAACTTCCCATACAAAAGCATTGAAAATTTGATTCTATGGTTAAGACGAATTAATCGTATTCAGATTCACTGAGTGTGGTCAGGACAACTGTTCCCTAAGATAGGCTTTTGTAGGTAGGGAAATTGGACAAAGGTTGTTCCAAGAACGTATCCATCCACAAGCAGCTTTCAGTGAATCCTTGGCTTCCATTTATAGCCGTGAAATCCCTTAAGCTCAGAAGTGCCTTTTGGAGGCTGGCCTCAGCAGGAGCATGCTAAGGAAGGCTGCAGGCTCTGTGACCTTCTTAGCCAGGCTCTGCTTTTCTGGATAATGCAGTCTTGTACACACGAGTTCCACAGACAATGCCGGAAGCCTTTTCACACAGCAGCTCCAGTGTCAAAGATGTTGTCTTTCTACCCACAGCTGGTAGGAGTGCCTGGGTGACATGTCCTGCAGGATGTACCAGAAGGGATGAGTTCCAACCCTGATGGCAGACCAAAGCCGGCCTTTCTCCCACTTCTGACTGAGTGCAGACTTGTTTTCTTCTTGGTGTCACCTTCAGTCACTGGTCTCAGATCACTCACAGAATTCATTCTGGAGTATGGCAGCATAATTCCTGGTGATGGGGTCTGGGGCTAGCTGACAGTGGTGGGCATGCCTTTGATTGTACTCCTGATTGCCTGTTCCTTGGTGTGTGTGGTGCCTATCTCATGCTGACCAGTAGCCTAGCACATATGCAGGGTCTTCAGTGGGCCACTCAGAGCCCAGGAAAGGAGAACTAACATTTTCTCCATCTGTTCTGGAGGTCCCAGACAGAGAGCTCCAGACTCCACTCACCCTATGTGTCTTCTGGTGTGGCAAATGCACAGGAGTGGATGGACTCATTACATGGGGGGCTCTCTGGAGAGGACTGTGGGAAATGTAAATGAAATATACTGGGATTTTGTTTTTAGTAAAAGGTTAAATGTTCCATCTTTAAGGAAATTTGCAAAGAAACTATCTAGCAGAAACCCTTTTGCTACTCAGTGCTAAGATCCAAGCACATACTCACGATCGGATCCATCCCTTTGAGTCTGGGGACTAGCCTAACTCCTCCCCAACCTGCCCCCCCCCACACACACACCTGGGTCCATGAAACATTGTTTGGCATAAAAGACTACTAGCCCATAGAAACTAAGATTTCTGCACTGAAACTAAGATTGGCATAAAGCTATACAATATGATTTTTAAACATGAACTTGACCCATCACACCCACCAATTGTATTAGGTGGTATCTTTGGGCCTAGCATGCTTAAAAGAAGGCTTTGTCTTTCTTACAGGGTTGGTGGTTCTATGGAGCAAGACAAGGAGGTGTGGATTGTTATAGTCACTGGTAAGTAGGCAACTATCTGTGGCTGCTCTGTTTATTGCATTGTAAATGGAAATGCCTAAGGATCCCCAACCACCGCTGTTCTAACTTGGATAATTTTGCTGTGATCAACACCATGACCAAAAGCAACTTGAGCAAGAAAGGGTTTATTTCAGCTTGCAGATTACCATTCATTATTGAAGGAAATAAGGCAGAAATTCAAGGTAGGAACACAAGCAGGAGCTGAAGCAGAGACCATTGAGGAATGCTGCTTACTGGATTGGTCCCATTTTCAATTCAATTACTTTTCTTATACAACCAAGGTTCACTATCTAGGGTATGGTACCACCCACAGTGGGCTGGGTCCTCTTACATCAATTAGCAATCAATAAAATGCTCTACAGGCATGCCACAGGGCAATCTGATGGAGGCATTCTTCAACTGAGATTTCCTCTTCCCAGAGGTGTCAAGCTGACAATGAAGTTTAACCATCACAGCCATCCTAAACCCTACAACCTATGATTCCTACAGGTCATTGCTTTGGGCTCCTCCTACACATTGGCTTATGGAGGGAAGAGAGGAAATCTAAGATCGCCATTGTCAGCATCCTTTACAAGCACAAAAGTACCACAGATACAGACCAATTGTGGCCAAATCTAACCAATGTCCAATCTCTAGAATAAAGTGTTATTGCTCAATTCTATTAAAGACATATTAAGTGTTGGGTTGTGGCTCAGTAGAGGTGCTTATGTCTAGAGCATTACTTACTTTTCTCAGTGCTGTGACAGAACACTGACAAAAGCAACTTAAGGGAGGAAGGATTTATTTTGACCCACAGGTTAAGGATCTACTGTCTCATGGCAGGGAAAATGTGGCATCAGGAGGGTGACATTATTGGTCACATTTTGCTGCAGTTGGGAGAAGAGGGTAATGGAGGCTGGTGCTCAGCTCTCTTTCCACATTTTATTTAGTCCTGGCTCCCACAGTTCCATGGACGGTGCTGCCTACATCCACGGGGTAGTCTTCCCCTTTCAGTCAAACTTTTCTAAAAACTTCTTCACATCCTCATAAATATGCTTAAGGTGTCTCCTAAGTGATTATAAACCTGGTCAAGTTGACAATCAAGATTGACCATCACCCCTAGTGTGAGGTCTGAGGGTTGATGCATAGCACGGCCATGGAGTAAGATTCTCTCTCTCTCTCTCTCTCTCACACACACACACACACACACACACACACACACACACAGACACACAGACACACAGACACACACACACACACACAGAGAGAAACAAAGAGAGAGAGTATGTATACACATACACATATACATATGTACCCTTCTTGCTCATGAAACTTCTTTTCTTTCTTCAAATTATGACTATCTTCTCTATTCTACTCCAAGAGAAAACCCCTGTAAGTTTTTAGCAGTCAGGCAGTCATTAACTGTCCACTCTGGGTTAAAGTTTTAGAACCTTCTCTCTGCTTTCATAAAGATAGATCATTTCTTCCTGTAGTGACTCTGACTCTTTTTCATCTCTCTTTGTTTTATTTATTTGTGGTTTTGGTTTTTGAATCAAAGAATAGCTAAAGGACTTATTACCCACATTCTGTACATTTAGTGAGAGTCCATTAAACTTCAGTTCTGGAGTGACAGTCTGTGGGTCACTTGTAGGTGAGGTTGGTCAGATAGCAGAGAGATCCATCATAGGGGGACGTGTCAGCAGGTGAGGAAGTGGATCAAAGGGGAGGAAATGGAATTACCAGGACATTACTTAACTGAGTGGCCTGGGATCCAGTCTGAGGCCAAAGGTAGCCAAATTGTGAAGCTTCATTTTTAGTTTTTAATCAAGTCTTGCCTTCCTCCCTCTGCACACTCTCCAGCTTTCATATTGCTTATTTGGTTTATTACTGAAGAGGTGTTGAATATCTATTGTTTATATGTTTCTAGGGATTTTTCAATAATTTCTTTAAAAAGGAAAGTGCTGGTCTTTATGTTATAATAAGTTATAAATGTCTCCTTGTTGTGTATGCTTATAGAACCATAGGCTCTTTGCTGTAGACATTCACTAAGTTTATGAAATTCCAGTTCAATATGCAGAGTGAAAGGAAAACTTTATACTGAGCACTTGGAAATACAAGTGCGTGATAAAACTGTATTCCTGGGTAGAAGTGTCCCATGTACTTGTCCAGGCACCATCACAGAATATAGGGTTTCCATTTGATGAGTCCATCGATATGAGAAAGCTTGTTTAATTTGACTAGCTTATCCATCAGTGTCATTTCTGTGATGACAGAGTACACCATTATGAAACGTGCCCTGTGAAGATGAATGGGGCATCTAGCCAACCCTCAGGAGTTGTCTGGGGAAAGAGAGCCGGCCGGCCTGTGAACTGGAAAATACAAAGCAATAATAGGAAGTGTCCTAAGGCCCAGAGGCTGTAGGACTCAGAGGAAAGACATATGATAAAGAGATATTAAGGAGGAGGCAGCCTTTGCCTCAAGGGATGCAATAGTGTTCACTGGGCGGAAGGACCAGTAGTGATTGACCTTGAATGGCTGATGGGAGGATTTGGCTTTAATAGGGTAATGAAAAGAATGTCAAATGCAATCATCCTTCCCTATTCATCCACCTACCACCTAAAGCCAAGGAAAATCTAGAGACTGACTATAGCATGCTTTCTTCGTGAAACTGTGGCTTCTCAATCCAGGTGCTTCTTGATATATGTACAGATGCCCAAGGGAAGACCAAGAGAATTGATGTAACCATAGAGATGTCCCCTTAGATCTCCCTGCAATAGAACCTCTATTGGATTCTCCAGCAGTTGATTGACCCTCTCCAGCTTCTGAACATCTGAATCTACCACCCAGTGTCAGATCGATTATGGACTATCTCAGTAATTCAGGTGGCAATGGTAAGGCTTGGACTGGGGTGGAATCATAGAAATAGGAAGGACAGTGGATTCAAATGAAGGCAGCAGTTGCCTTGTTTGCTGCCCTAGTCACTTCCACATGGCCTATCATCAAAGAAAACACTGACTGATAATAAGCTTGGAAGAGAGAGGACTGTTAGTCAGGAAACCTGACTCAGGCCCAGCACCAGTCAGATGTATACCTAGGAAATGACTGAACTTTGACCTTCCTCTTTGCTGTCTGGCAATGCATGGGACCAATTGGACCAGGTGAATTTGAAATTCAACCCTGTTTTTGCATGCATCTCTGTTTTAGTATAGTATACATAAAATAAAATTTGTCACATAAAAAAATTTATTTTTAAGATGTTTCTGTTCAGGGAAACTAAGTACATTCACATGCTAGTTAACCATCACTGCTGCCCATCTTCACAATTCTTTGTGTTTTGTTAAACTCAAACTACATGCCCATTACATTCTAACTTCCTATCCCCCTGCCCCTGGCCCTGGCAATCCTGATCTATTTTCTATCTCCATTCATTTGACTCTGTTAAATACCTCATGTGAGTGGAACGATATGTTATCTGTCCTTTGGTGTTTAGTTTATGCTATTTCACATAATGTCTTCAAGATTCACTCATGAAACACGAGTCGGGATGTCTTCCATTTTAATTTGAGTAGTGTTCCATTGTGCACGCATGCACTTGTGCATGTGTGTTGTTATCTTTGTTTATCGTGATGGTTAATCTCCATCGTCATCTTGACTGGACTTAGAATCAGCACAGAAACACACCTCTGGGTGTGTCTAGGAGGGTGTTTCTAGAGAGATTTCACCCTGGAAGGAATACCCACCCTGAATATAGGTGGAAACATCTGTAGACTGAGATCCAGATTGGCTATGAGAAGAAAGAGCTGAGCACCAGCATTCCTCCCTGCCTGCTCCTGACAGTTGACACAGTATGACCTGCTGTGTCATGCTCCAGTCATACCTTCCCTAACCTGGTAGAGTGTAACCTCAAACCATGAGCTAGACTAAATCTTCCTCCCTTATTCTTGCCTGCTCACAGGCAACATAAAGTAACTGATTCCCTAGTCATCTGTTGATGGACACTTAGGCATCTTCCACTTCCTGGCTACTGTCAGTACCACTGCCCTGAAACTAGCTATGCAAATACCTCCTCCAAAGCCCACGTTCCATTCTTTAGGGTAAAAATTGCTGGGTGATGTAATAGCTTACTCTTTAAGCAGTGATTCTTGAATTTTTTCACAATAACCAGGGAGTGTGAATTTAAGAACTGGTAATGTCCAAAAGTATCCAACATATCATAATTTGTCTACCCATTCAAATTTACCCAAGTTTTGCATTCTGCACTCTATTGTATTGTTGTTTGTTTGTGGGGTTTTTTTTGTTTTTTTTTTTAAGTACATTCTAGTTAAAGGGAAATTTGACTCCACAGTCAAAGAACATTTTCCTACAAGGCAAGCCTTGTTTATTCTGTGGTTTTCCCAGTGGTGACAATACCTACCTTAATTTACATGCAGAACCAAGTTGCTTTTCAGGTCTCACACAGCTTAAACATTTTCAGGACTTAAAGCAACACCCTCCGGGGGAGGGTTCCCTTTAAGCCAAGATGACATGGGAGGAGGGCTCTTTTTCCTGAGCCAGGAGGGATGAGTCACCAACAAGGGGAATCTTAGGCAGTGCTTGTGTGAGGGAAGCTGCAAAGAGAGCAGAAGATTTCTAGACCTGAATGTTGCACAGGCACACCTCCAGGGGGCTCAGGCAGAAGAACAGGGAGGCTGATCCATCCCTGGGCTTGTTCCCCAGCTTTCACTATTGGAGCGTTGGGGGATATTGTCTGAGTTGTGAGTTCAGGCACAGAGAGAATGTTGGTTCTGTGACATGGAGTCCTTGGAGCGTTGGGTGAGACACTCAATGTCCACTCAGCTGCACTGTTTGAATCTATATGTTCTCCTTTGGGGCTGCTTACAAGTGGCCTGGGAAATGTGTGGCAAAAGTCCTTTCGTGGACCACCAACATTTTT
Organism: Tokudaia tokunoshimensis; assembly: GCA_036184795.1. Taxonomy (NCBI): domain Eukaryota; kingdom Metazoa; phylum Chordata; class Mammalia; order Rodentia; family Muridae; genus Tokudaia; species Tokudaia tokunoshimensis. The sequence continues at coordinate 29,278,249 of BTHU01000022.1, read as the reverse complement.
ATGATTTTGTAGCCACTTTCTGGAAAGAGGTCCTGAGAAGATACAGTGGTTATTAATGTGAGAAACTGATTATAGCCTAGAATCAGGGACAAAGGGCTACAAAAGTCAAAGGAAGTAGTGAGACAGCTATTTGTCCCCACCCATGGGGCCTCTGGCAGAAGCCAGCTGTGTGTGAACAGGCCCTTGTCTCTCTGCTTTTGATAGTCCCTGACAGTCAGAAAAGGAAGTATCAACAGGTAATGGGAAGAAGAAGAGAGTGTAAGGGTTGACAGCTCTGGCTTCAAAAGTCTCCAGTGGAGTAAATAGTGCTTGGATAAACAGACCATTCACAATGTGTGCTTCCCTGAAAGAGAGGAATGAAACTGAAGGTCTAGGTCATGTTAATATTACTTGTATATTCTAGAATCTTCACACTTGTATGCCATTCAAGGAGCATCATAGACCCATGCCAGCACAGTATCTGCACACAAGTCAAGTCCATCATAGACCCACACCAGCACAGTATTTGCACATAGGTCCTTCCAAGCCCCACATCATCACAAAATCTGCACACAAGTTGGGTGCTACAGATCCCCCTCTGGAACAGAAGAACTTCCTCCCTCATCTGCTTCAGGTGTCACCAGCAGACTGCCTTCAGTTGCCAACTTTTCTCCACAAATATATCACTGAGAAAAACCTTATGGACCAAAGTCAGGATCCCTTCTTAGGCTGTGCTCAGTACTGTATAGAAGATAACTGGGAGAGAGAGAGAGAGAGAGAGAGAGAGAGAGAGAGAGAGAGAGAGAGAGAGAGAGAGAGAGTCAGAGAAGAAATGGCCTTGGGTTTGTGACCAGCTGCACTGACAGTGGCTGTGAGGTAGATGGCATGAACAGAGAGCTTCAGTCAGAGCATCATGGCCAGCCTGGGAGAGGTGGGCAGCACAGAGTCATGGCCAGCCTGGGAGAGGTGGGCAGCACAGAGTCATGGCCAGCCTGGGAGAGGTGGGCAGCACAGAGTCATGGCCAGCCTGGGAGAGGTGGGCAGCACAGAGGCTAATGTGCCAGTGGAGTCAGGGCAGGCAGGAACCAGAGCCCTCATCTGTACCATTCAAGCATCTCCCTGGAACAGAACCAATAGGATTTGGTAGATGAGAAGTTATCTGTTGTAGAAGCTGGTCTGCACACTCATGGATCCAGAGAGACCCCTAACTCAGTCCACACCAGCACTGTTTTTGTGAGACTTCACTCTTTTATTTCAGTGGTAAACATTACTGTTTTATTAAACCAATGGTTCACCCATTTTCACTTGGAGATGTTTTTGTTCGTGCAGAGTCAGTGACTCCATCCTTCAACTGCAAGGTGAGATCACCTTCTTGACCAGCTTGTCCTTTCTAAAAAGCACTTTGTAGAATGTGGATTTTGTTTTGAATCCAAAAATAGAGATATATTAAACCCCCACAAGTAAATTATACTTTATTTATTCATAATAAGTAGGATGTGTTTCAAATAGTCTGTATTTTAGACATCACCCCCCCCCAAGAGAATAAGGGCAGTCACATGATGATTCAAATGCTTCCACCTGCATGGCCTGAGGCTCCTCCCATAGAGTTTACAAGTCCCTGTGATGGGCAGCTTGTCTTGTCCACCATTACCAAAGAAAGGCTTATAAACCACACTGAAAGGCATGGATTGGAACGAGAATCATAGGAATGGACCAGGGATGGGAGCAGGTGACACTGCATATTAACTTGATGACCATCCTGGAGAATACATTGATAGAAAGTCGGGGAGCTTGGCTCAGACCCAGCACTAACCAGCTTTGTGCCCCAGGAAATAACCAGAATTCTGACTTTGCTCTCTGCTGCCTGACAGTGCACAGGAGAGATGTGACAAACCGATCTGGAATCCACTCCTAATCTCACGTACAAAGAATGCTCACCTGCTACTACTGTAGCATCTGTAGGTCCGTGACCGTGTCAGAAATCCATGCAGTGTCAGAAAGGCCAGGGACATAAGAAAGGATTGCCAGCAGTGGGGACAGTTGGTGACGAGAAACAACAAAGCTCCCTGTCTAATGTTTTATCTGTGCTTTTCTTCCACGCTGTTTGCTGTGGGTGGACATCATAGTAAGGAATAGACAGAGCCAGGCCAGGAAGTTGATTGGTGAGCCACTGGGCATGGGAGAAAGGGAAGGAGCTCTGAGTGGGTCAGAGGACCCATGTGTGAAAGGACATACCTTGCCAGGTAAGAGGCAGGAATTAATTACTAGTTTGTGGGAATGGAGAAATGACAGGGAAGAACTAGATACAGAGTTTTAGTCTGTAGTAGTTTACGTGTTCCCAGTCACTGAAGGGAACTTTCCAGTTGTATGATGAAAAGCCAGCAGATCACCATGTGTGTTTTGCAATCTTAAAATTGCTCACTCTTTCAGATGTTGTCTTATTTACTTCTCCAGTGGCTGCCATAAAATATCCGGACAAATACAACGTAAGGGGGTGAAGGGTTATTTTGGCTCGAGGTTCAAAGGTACGATCCACCATGACAAGGCCGGCATAGCGAGCGGCAGGAACTTGAGCATGCGCAGTCAGGAAGCAGAGAGCGCTGCATGCCGGTGCTCAGCTCCTTTCCACCTCTCTATCCTGTTAGGCATGTAGGGTAAGTCGTCCCACCTTGATTAACTTGTCTAGGAAATCCTTCACAGATGTGCCCAAAGAATTGCCTCCTGGGTAATTCTAGACCATGTCAAATTTACAATCAATATGAACCATCACAGGTGTGCTGCAGAAACGCATGCCTGCGCCTCCCCCACCCCACCCCACCCCCAGAATGTGCTGCTTGTCAGAGACCATCTTCAAGTCTGTTTTAAGTTCATGGGCTGGGCCAGGATCTCGCCCACAGATGTAACAGGAAAGCGAATTCTTTTGCTGATGTCTAGACCAAGCCTTCATCTGGATGAGAGCCCAGCTCTGACACCGGCCAACAGCCAGCCAGGTCAGGGACTAAGGGAACTTGCAGACCGACAGCCATCACGGCTTCTTCTACCCTACCAGCAGGCCTTGAGAGGCTCTCCCACTGGGGCCCTACCCTCCTGATCCTAGTGCAGAGCAGACAGGGAGTGTGAGCCTGTGAAAAGGCAAAGTAAGGGCACTTGGTTGGCCTCACAGTCTATATGATTCAGCAAATAAATGTCAAGTCACCTGGACACAGGGTGAAAAGAAAGGCCCCAGAAAGCAAGCCGCAGCTGTCTGCCAAGAGAATCAGAGCAAACAGCCATTGCTACTGACAGACAAGAGGGTGTAGACTGTCCTCTACAAAGCCTTTGCTTTAGTCACCAAGGTCGCTAGATCATACCAGGGAGGTATATAGAGGGCTGAATGGGTAACAGGGATACATGGCAGTGTGGGGGTGGAGGAAGGAAAGGAGAAGGGATATGCCTGTGTAGCAAAAGAAAATTCAACTTGCCCTTTCTCTTTATTCTGGAATCTTCCTTTCAGCTCATAAGGTGATTTTTGCCATTTATTAGGTTGAATCTTCTTGGGCTCTTGTTAATGATAAAGTCTCAGTCTCTAGTCTGGCATTTAGGGGCCTCCCATATGCCAATCACAAATGCAGCAAAAGTAAGAAACAGCCCTCACTTTGGACAGAGGCTGTCCTGGTTTGGTCTGTCTTTGGCCCATCTGTATCTGGACAATCCCCTACAGTGTCACTAACCCACTCTCTCCTGCCTTTCCCTACTCTCCACTTCTGAAGTCCCATGTTCAAGTCTCTCCTCATCCCAAGCCTTCCCAGTTATCCAGAACTGAGAAGTTTGTCCCCCCTGCAAACCTTCTATAGGACTTAATAGCAAACATGGAGAGTTCCAAGTCCAGACTAATGTTCCAGATCTTTCTATGATTATGAGAGCTTACAGGAGACACAAACCCTCTCTGTCCTTGGATTTCTTTTTCTGAAACAGATTCCTAAGGTTCCTGGGAGAATATAGATGGTGCCAGGTTGAAGAAAGCATGCAGATACATAGAAAAGAGCCAGTGTTGGCTGCAGCTCCTCTGCTCATTCTTTCGTCATTTTCTCACAGGTTCGGCCCATGGTGTCTTTATATGAGGTTTGTTTGGTTTTGGACAAAGTCTCCGTGTGTTTCTCAATCTTTGAATTTCTGGTTTCCAGCAAGCCTCCTTCTGTGCCTCCCTTGCACCTGGGACTATAGATGTATAATACTGTACTCAGCTTATGTATACTTTTACATTTTATGTGTAAAAATCATCCACTGGTATCTTTAGTTTTGATCTCTAGATTTAACCAACTGTGGACTGAAAATATCCTATAAAATAAACTTGTGCTTGTTCTACATATTTCCAGACTTTTTCTTGTCACTACTTTAAAAAATTATAACAACTATTATATTAGATATTACATGTAATCTGTAGGTGGTTGAACATATGTGTGAGAGCATATATAGATTCTGTGCAAATACCAAACTACTACTTTATATACTGGGCTCAAGCACCTGTGGGTTTTAGTATCTTTGGCAGGTCAAGGAACCACCTCCATAGATACCAAAGGAAAACTCACTTTCTCTCTCTCTCTCTCTTTCTCTCTCTCTCTCTGGTATGTTTGTGTGTGTGTGTGAGTGTGTGTGTGTGTAGTATTATTTGATCAACTCCCTGATAGAGTTGACTGGATCCACTTTTTGAGAGGTCTATCACTTTCCTCCTTGTGCTAGGCACTAGGAGTCAAAGAGAGAGTTTATATTCTTAATGTGAACCTTTGCCATGTGTTTCTTTGTAGAGTCATCATAACCATTTTTAATGGAGAGGTAAAGCAAAACTAAACAGAACTGCTTCTCCACATGGTGACACAGGCGCAGACACAACACGGTGATGTGGCACAGCTGCTGTACAAACATTTGTTGCATCCTATCTTAGGTTTGAAGACTGTGAAATGCCTTCATACTGATTATTCCAGCTTTAAGCTTCGCATATTTCAAATGTGACTAAATATGAAAAGCCTGGATCATTAAATCAGAAATGCTAGGGAGTGATTTTATATGACTTGGAAGCCTTAATGGCAGATTTCCTTCCTTATGTACTGAGGGTGCATTTGTGTATGTGTGTACATGTGTGAGTAGGCTCATGTTCAGTTTTGTGCATGCCTGTATGCATGTTTGTGTATGTATGTACATGTGCCTCTGTGTGTGCCTGTGTGGCTATAGCTTGTGTTCGTATATGTGCATGTGTGTATATATGTCTATGTGAGTGTGTGTCTGTATGCGCGCGTGTGTGTGTGTGTGTGAGTGACTATCATATGGGATTCAGAAAGTACTCAGGCAACCCCTTGAAACTAAAACAAAACAATCAGAAACCAACTGATTACATTCTGAGATTCTAATGTATATTAATAGAGATGTAAGATTGAATTTACAAAAAAATTGAATTGTATATGAAAGTTAAATCAAGAATCCTCACATAAAGTCAGATTTATTTCCTGATACTCATCTTGGAGGTAGAATGGGCTCAGTCCTGAGCACAGACACTATGGGATCCCTGTTTGAGTAATTGCCAAGGCATACCTCATTTCCTTTTCCTTTGAATATCCAACTAATTTCTGTTAAAATAAATAAATAAAAAATCCAGTAGCTAAAAATAATTCCAAGCTTCCCTCACTGCTTTGGAATGTGTTTCTGTTTCTCCAGTGGAGCCCATGTTTCTCTGATGTCTCTGTGCAGAACTTCACAGAGCTATTTCTCCGCTGTGGCACTGTATGGTTAGTGTAAATTACTGGCTGATGTTGACTTGCCTAGTGTGAGCCAAGCAGGTTTGTGGCTGAAGATTCCCAGCCATACTCCAGCACTGTCCCAGTGCCCAATCACTCTCAAGCTTAGGTCTGGGTTTACTGTTTCCAGCAGTCCCTTCGTTCATGTCCTCACATATAAGCAAGTAAGTCATGGAGTACAGTGTGAGGTTAGAGCCTTCGCTTCTAGGATCCCCAGCAGCCTTGACTACACTCCCTACAACTATGAACCCCATTGCTTCATCAAGTGCCTGTGGAATCTGCATTGCCATTGTTAAGGATAACAACACAGTGCAAGCTTATCGAAAATGATGAGAGCTGGGGGCAAGTTGGAAGAAGGCAGTCACCCAGGGACATGTCTTTGAAGGGTATTGTGATGGTTTGTATATGCTTGGCCCAGGGAGTGGTGCTCTTAGGAGGTGTGGCCTTGTTGGAGTAGGTGTGTCACTATGGGCGTGGGCTTAAGACCCTCCCTCATTCTAGCTACCTGGAAGTCAGTCTTCCGCTAGCAACCTTCAGATGAAGACAGAACTCTCAGTTCCTCGTGCACCATGCCTGCCTGGATGCTACCATGCTCTTGCCTTGACAATAATGGATAGCATTGTCCTTTTCTGTCTCTGTTTCCTGGCTACCACAAGGTGAGTACCTCTGTTCCACTCTGCCATCTCCCCCACGATGCTTTGCCTCATCATGGTCCAGAGACAACTGAACAGCTTCCCATAGATTGAAACTTCTAAAATTGTGAGCCAAAAGAAATCCTCCTTTGTGACAGTTTGAATCTGGTATTTTTTTCGCAGCAATGAAAAGCTCACTAACAGAGTCTCAGTGGTCACCGCATCCTTGCACGGGGAGTGGGGGTGAGGGAGGGGCTCTTCTCTTACCACTTCCATTCTCAGATGCAGAATGCTGACTAGTAACAGTATGGGCACACTCCATTATCAGACCTTGCCTTTCCAATCCCTCTTGCAGTCACACGGAGAAGAAATGGTCCTGCATTGTCTGTTCACAGCGTCAGTGCCCTATTTTAGACATCAGTAATACAGATCATTTCTATGGAGACTAAACTTCCAGGGGAAGAGATAGTGGTCTTAGAATGGTGCAGAAGCAAAGCCACTATAGGACTGTAGGTAGGAAACAGTCAATACCCAGAATCCATGAGAGCAAGATCCTAATCCAGAGGTCTGACGTCAGGGGTGACTTAGCTTCTTAGAGGACATTTGGCAATCCCTGGAGACATATTTGTTGTCATAAATGAAGGGTAGTATCCCGCCATGTGGTGGGGTCAGTTATTGTACATGTTGAATATATGACCCAGGTCAGTCAACACAACAGAGAATAGTGTGGTTCAAGCATTCATAATGCAGTAGTAGAGAAACTGTCCTCAAAGGAGGCATGAGGAGCTAAGTAGTATTAGGCAAAAAGGCAAACAGAGGAGTTAAGGTCTTCCCAGAGACACTAGGCTACAGAACCTAGGAGACAAAGCCAGGCTGACTAACATTTAAGCAAAGTCTCCTAGTAGGTCCCAAGTGGGTGGCTGGCAGGTTTGGTTATGATTTGGTGAGTCCCAGAGCCCTAGGGCTTTTTTGAATCAAGCATTATCATAGCAAGTCTGTACCGTTTTCCATTTCATGTGACACTTGGTATATGCTGTCTTCAGGGAGAAGATATAAAAACAATCTATTTAAATTGTCAAAAATGAATAGACAAAAGAATAGCGTGCCGATCTCTGTGTATGACACAGTAACTGATGGAAGTTTATTTAACTAAGCCTTGTTTTAAAAGTGTTGTATAAGTGAGGTGCTGTAGAACATACTCTTAATCCTAGCACATGGTAAGCTGAGGTAGGACACCTAGGAGTTCCAGGCTAGGCTGCAGTAAGACTCTTTCAAAAACATAGCTATCTATTTTAGGAGTCTTAGGCTAGGAGTGTGGCCCATCTTTTGGGGGGAATAGTTGTTACTTGCTGCGATTTCATATTCTGCCCAGATCAGAACTGAATGCTTTTTTGGGCCTCACAGCAAAGCTCCTAAACAATCTAGTGAGATAGCCACTGCTTTACATGGCTTATAGATAAGAAGCCTCAAGCTTTTCATTAATTGAGTCAGGTCACGAAACCAGCAAATGCTGGGGTGGGAATGCCTATCAGTTATGCTCTGTCTGTTCCAGTCCTGAATGCCCTTGCTGCCTGCTAGGTTTGCTAATCTGACACTATGGCCAGTGTTATTAATAAGTGATGTGGAACTCTCACATCTGACTCATTCAATAGCTCCCTGTATTATTCAGGCACTCCAAGGAAACAAGTCCAACAGAGAAATAGATTACATATCAGATTGAATATGAAATATCCCTCATGGGCTCATGGGTTGACGTCTTGTTGCCAGCTGATGGGATCTCGGGAAGTGACTTGTTCCTAGGAGCTCTGACTAATCCATTGATAGAAATATAATGTGAATAGAACAAGACTAAACCATTAACAGAATTATAATGTGAATAGAGCAAGTAAGACATGTTAAAATTATGGAAGATAGGACCTGGCTGGAGGAAAGACAGACATCACTGGGGCTATGTCTTTGTTATGTCTTGCCCTGCCTGCTTTGTGTGTTTCCTTTCACTGGTTCCTGTCTGCTTCTAGGAAATTAGCTTCTTTCACAAGCTCTTCCTACCATAATGTTCTGCCTTACCACAGGCATGGAGGCAGTGGAGCCAAGAACTACAGGTTGGAACCTCTAAAATGATAGGCCAAATTAAGTAAGTCTCCCTTAAGCTGTACATGTCAGGTCTTTCACCACAATGATAAAACATCTAGCATAGAGCCATATATATCTGAGAATTGTTGTGAAAATTAGCTTGTGTCACTATGGAAGCCAGTAAGTTCAACCATTGGCTCTTTGCAAGTGGAGTCCAGGACAGTCATGGTGTATTTCAGTCTGATTCTGAAGGCCTGAGAATTGGGGACACCAATGGAGTAAGACCCATTCTGTGTACCATAGGCCCAAGAACTGAGTACCAATGTCTATGGGCATGAGAAGATACAGTTTATATAGAAAACAGAACTTTGAGGCAGGCATGAACATGCAGACAAGGAATTCCAGCATTTGGGAAGTAGAGGCAGGGAGACCAGGAGTTCAAAACTTTCCAAAGCCACACAAATGATTCAAGGCCAGCCTTGTTTCCCCTTTAAGAAAGTGCATCTCAACTCCCACTACTACCTACAGAAGGAGGAGGAGAAGGAGGAAGAGAAGGAGGAGGGGGAAGATGAGTAAGGAGGAGGGTAAAGAGGAGGGGGAAGAGGAAAGAAAAGAGGGATAAGAAGAGAAAGAGGAAAAGAAGGAGGAAGAGGAGGAAGAAGAGGAGGAGTAAAGGACAAAAGAAAACAATGTTAGTTGTGTACTTGAGTCAGGGGTGGTGGAACGTACCCATAATGCCAGAGCTTGGAGTTTTGATAGGGAATTTAGAGCCAGCCTCATCTACATAGGGAGTTTGAGGTCAGTCTGAGCTATATAAAACTCTGCCTCAAAAACAAAAAACAAAAACAAAACAAACAAAAACTCCACCCCCACACAAAAAGAGTAAATCCTCTTATGTAGCGTTGTTAGCTGAATTGGAACACCACCTGTACAGGGAGAAGGGAGGCTCATGAAATTCACAAGGAACGAACAAGGCTCAAAAGGCTCCCTAAACTTACAAGATGACCAAGCTCCTTTCCAAAGTTACAGAAGCAGTGACAGACTGTATGTAGAAGGGCATTCTTAGGTGGCATACCGTTGGATAATGTTGCTGCCTCCGTCAATTGTGTCTCTGTAAGTAACTCTAATAAACTCATTGGTTCACCAAGACAGACTTGGATGAAATGTTTGCTCTGGTCTTTTTTACCCATTCCCTATCTTGGGTGAGTCGAAACAAACTCCTCAGGAAAAATATTGTGATATGTTCTTTCACATTTTTGTTCTGTTTGGTCCTCTGTACACTGGATGATCTTTACCCAGGCTCCTGATTCAGTTGCCTATCTCTTCCAGAAACATCTTAATAGACACAGTCAAGAATAATGCTTTAGTGGCCCTCTAGGGATCCCTAAGCCAAGCCACACTGACCCATAAAATTACCCATCATTCCTGTTTTGCTATTTGGCAGCTATGCAAATAGTCCCTATGACCCCTCAGCAGCGACTGTGGTCATGGCCTCTAGATTTTAGCTTTCACATGAGAAATACCACAATATTGAGTGCTCTGATATTATGACCTGAGTTGAGTTTCCATCATTTTATGAGATCAAAGTGAATAGAAGCAGTAATTTTATTAGTGACCACAAAACAACAGGGAAGGAACAGTATAGGTCCTCCAAAATCATGACCAGTCTGGTCATAATAATGTAGTGCTTATGGTCATGCCACGGGAGAATTATTTAATTTCAAAATATCGGGAATGGTTAGATTTTTTTTTTACTTTATTTTCTACTGGTGATGCTAATATTTCAACCAACACAGTGTTATCATTTTATGTACCTCTAATTGGAAAGTTAGAGCTCAATGATCTCAGGACAGTATATATCCAGGTGATGGGCCTTTCCACAACCCTGGAGAACACAGGGTTTGATTTTCTCTGTGGCTCTTATCTCAGGCCAGGGTGCCAGGATATAGGGTCTCACATGAGTATTTGGTGTTATGGGTATGCTCCCCAAGAAGGGTTAAAATGGACTGAGGAATGCAGACTAGGGAAGAGGAGGATATTGGTAGATGTAGAGGCTTATCCTGATTGTCCACTTGACACCATCTTTTAATCAACAAACCCTAACCCTGCACATGGCTGTGAGGGATTTTCTAGATTAAGTTAATTGAGATGGAGAGACCCACTCTAAACGTGGGCAACACAATTCCGTGGACTGGGGTGCCTGACTGAATAAAAAGGAGAAAGGGAACTGGGCACTAGCATTTACCAACATTTGCTTCCTCACTATGGTTGCAATGTGATCAGCAACCCCACACTCCTGCCACCATGCCTTCCCTGCACAATGGACTGTATGCTCTTAAACTGTGAACCACAATAGACATATCCAACTTAAGTTGCTTTGGTCACTGCAACAAGATGAATATTTGCTATAGTAGAGATGCCATGTTTACTCATTGGGGTGGGCATTTTGGAACACAATCTTTGCCTGTGCTATATCTCCCCTTCGGATAAACAGAGATCTGTCTTAACCTTTGTGCTACTTGATTACCTTTCTGTGCCATCTTCCATTGATCAGCAGTCCTGGGTGTCTTAGGCTGGTTATTCCTTGAAGATGGCAGTGGAACCTCTCAAAGAGGAACTGTCAGCCAAGAACTAATAGCCAAACTCTCAGCTCCCAAGGGGACTGGGAGACTAGAGAAGGAGGTGAGGGAGGGGAGTGGGAAATGAGGGAGGAAGATGGATATAAAGGAGAGAGAGAGGCCCGGGAGAAGGTAGAGGAGGTTCAAGGGAGTAGAAAGTAGGGAGAGATATGGAGGAGGGGATGGATACACTGAGTTAGTGTGGAGCCAACAAAACTGCCTACTAAAGATCTCCCAGGACCAAATGGTCCTATAGCACTCTGTTATAAAGATTCATGTGTACAGGTGTAGGTTAATGAAACACACACTCAAATACAATCAAGTACCATCCTTGATAGCTTTTCATTGCCATAATTTTTGTTTTTTAATCTTAGTTTTATTTATCTGCTCATGAAACCCAAATTTATGGGTACTTATCAAGAGGGCCCCTTGTCACTTTGAAAACTGTCCATTTGAACTCCCCAAGATAAAGCAGATTGGTAGGGTCTGGCCTCATGGGTACATGGTATTTGGGAGTTGTACTCCATTCAACTCATGGTTTCATTTTCTCCACAAAAGTAAGAACCTTTTCGGGTGGTGTACACTTAAATGTTTAGCCCTTGTATAGCATATATATTTACCATGTATTAAAGACTCATCAAATGTACATGTCAATGAGATATATGTATTTTGTTTTGCATAAAGGATGAAATCTTAGTTAACTATTTGCCACTTCAGGACCCAGAGATCCTTGGTGCTTTTCAGAGTTGACTGACATGTTGAGTTTATGGTTGTTTCACATAAATATGCAGGAAAATCTGGCCCAAGTACGTTTAGGCCATTTCAGAAATAGATGGAAATTCTGTTATCCCAAGCCAAAATTCATGTAACAATTGTTTATGAAAGTCAAGTCAGCAACTCAAATGAAATTCAAAGGCATGGTATAATCAATAGTTTGGTACTTAGTGACAGTAGAAAAATACCATCTTTCTCTAGAGCAAAGTGCCCACAATGTGTGTTCAGAACCAAGGTGGCGCGGTTGTACCAAGCAAAATGAACAAGTGCCACCCCAAACCACCTCAGATTCACCACACATCTGATTTTGAATTAATTTGGTTTTTTTCATTTCAAATACATTTTCCTATTTTCAAAGCTTTTTGTGAACCCTGAATTCAGTCATGTGACCTTTAAGGCCCACAGTTTAGTGACTGGGACATATATGATGGTAGTTTCCCATGACATTAAGATAGATTTGAAGAGTTCCTATCACCTGGTGATAAATCTCAATGTATGACTCATGAGTCTGTGGTGATATTATTATAAACAGCTCCACTATGCTGCTGTTTTATAAGGATATAGCACATAAAATTATGTATAGTGCTTGATGCTTGATAATAAATTACTATGGTGCTGGTTTATGTGTTCAGGATTATTCTAGAGTATATTCTTACTTATTTAAAAAAAAATAAGTTGGAGCTAGAGAAATGCCTTAGTGGTAAAGAACACTTCATCTAGAGGACTGGGATTCAGTTCTCAGCACCCAAGTTGAGTAGCCCACAACTATCTGTGACTCCAGCTCTAGGGGTCTTATGTCCTCTTTTGGCCTCTGCGCGCGCGCGCACACACACACACACACACACACACACACACACACACACACACACCCCATAAATAAAAATAAAATTTAAAATGTTGTTTGGTGCATCTTGAGCTTACTACAGGGAATAATTAATATAGAATATGAACTTGATTAGATTGATGGTTTCCTAGGAGGTTAGCAGAGCATCTTTCTAGGAGTATCTGTGAGAGTATTCCCAAGTTTTGGTGTGAACTGCTCCTCTGTTGTGCCCTTCCTACACAGAATGGAGCACTATAGTGTGAGCTGTTTCTCTGCTGTGCCTTCCCCACCAAGATGGACTGGAAACTTTGCACCAGTAAGCAAAATATGTCTTTCTTCCCTAAGAGTTACAAACATTTGTTTATTTAGTTTGTGTGTGTGTGTGTGTGTGTGTGTGTGTGTGTGTGCATGCATGCTCAAGCATGCACATGTGTGTATCTCATAGGACAACTAAAAGGAGTTGATTCTCTCCTTCTTTCTGGTGTGTGAGTGACTGAACTCAGTTCTTCAGGCTTGGCTGCAAACTCATTTATACCCTGAGCCATCTTATAGTCCCCTTTAGGATATTTTGTCAGGTATCTTTTTATGGAGATGAGAAAGTTTGATCACATCTCTTGATTGTAAGAGCCTGAGTTGAGCACTTGTCTTATACTGTTCGATGCTTAAGTACCCCATGACAGTCATGCCATGATAGAACTCCCTAACAATGCCTTTCCCAGAGTGTATCCATTGTTACTGATGCATGACTGTAGAAAGGCCTTCATAGCGAACAAAATTTGCCTATGACAATCACCATAGCAACAAGCACCCTTGCAGCCTCTGTCCTGACACCAAGTGTTTTCAGTGAACTACTGTTCCAAAAACCCTAGTTTATATCAGAACATTGCTTTTTAGAAGGCATTTAAAAAGAGTTTGAGAAGAATTTTATAAAGAGTTATAAAGCAGTTTCACCATAGTGATTTGTAAATATCTAGGCTGGGTTTATGATCATGGTCCTTGATTTATCCCATAATCACTATCAGCATCTTAATGATGTGACACATGCCACATAGGTTGCTCTGTGTAGAGATTTATGTGTTTAAGATGTAAAAACATTTAGACAAAATTTATTTTGTGTGAAAAATCTTCGTGAGTAAAGATGCCAAGACCTGAATGATAAATCTATGTTGAGTTTCTCTGTTTCCCACCCATGCTGTGGTTCATACATGGTATAAAAATATTGTTACAGTATTTGTACAGTCTATACCCAGAATGCAAAAGTGCTTTTTATTTTTTTTCTGATAATGAGTCTCCATAGTCTATTGTGCTATAGAGCCATCTGAAAATTCCACTTGGACACCGACCAGCCCCATCCACCGTGTTTAAAATGTAGCTACAACAGGTAGTTCATGACTGAGCTGTTGGTCACAGCTGAGCTGAATCAGGCTGTTAGAGAACCTTCTGTATTCAGTCACTGTGTGGGGCACTGTTCATTTGCATGACCTACAGTTACTGGTGCCAAACTTGCCTACAAGGAAAGCCATGAAAAGATGAGAGGGAAATGGCTGCCTCCATATTTAGTGAAAGTCTGTGCTAATGTATATTCAGTGCAGAAAGGGCGATTCTCCAAGCCCTGGAGTCTTTTCTCGTGTGTGTGTGTGTGTGTGTGTGTGTGTGTGTGTGTGTGTGTGTGTGTGAGATCATCAACAAAATTTAGAGATGGATGATGAATAGTTTAGTGGAAAGCAAGCATTTTGATAAGGTTGAGAGCTTGTGAGTCAAGGAGACTAGATTCACGTCGAGACCCTAACCAGTTTCTCCTATAGTCATCATTCCTACTTGCTCAATGCCTTCATCTATTTGAATAGAAAACAAAGTCTTCTGTTGGAGTTCATAAAGAATTAAAGCACTTCCTGTCTTGCATCCACCAAAGCAGGGAGAGCCTCCCTGTGATTGGGATTTTTTTTCTTCAGGGACATTGGATAACCAGAGAGACAGGGGAGAGGGACAACTTTTGTTCTTGTGCTTAAATGAGCATATGGATGCATCCCAGTATCCTAGGTTGGAAAATCTCTATAGCAACACATTGGTGCTCCAAACACTCTGGGTCCAAAACTTCCAACCCAGACTGTTTGGCAGCACTGTGAAGAGGGAAGATCTATTTGCTATATTAAAAAAACCAAAACCAAAAACATATTACCCATTTCAGTTTCTGAATTTCTAGCACCTACCCATCTCACCTCAGGTAACAGGGATGCACTCAGCACGGACAGTATCCTGGAGGAGAAAGATGCCCATACCTATAACTGCCAGGGCATATATCTTTCTCCCCAAAATCTTTATCTGGTAAGAAAAGAGAATCAAGAGCAAAAATTTGCAAACATATCATTGTAGTCATTTCCACGGCAAAATCATAAAATCATCTCTTTCCCAAATCATGCCTTGTATCTAATGGAAGTGGAGACTCCATTTCTGTGTGTGCACAATCAATGAGTATGGGCTCATAGTGCATGCTCAGACAAGCCACTGTCAAGTAACTTTTCAGAGTCAGGAGGTGTAAGAAGCCAGAATAATCTTAAACAGCATTGTAGGAAATACAGATCTGAGATGTCCAAGGAGTGAGAGAGCAAAGTCAGCTAAATAAATACACCCAAGCTCAGTTTGCCATTCTGGAAGTCACAACAGAGAAGGAAAATAAAAATCTTGGCCAGTGGTTCTCAACTTGTTGGTCTCAACCCCTTCAGGGGTCCAATGACCCTTTCATAAGGGCTCGAATATCAGATATCCTTCCTATCAGATATTTACACTACAATTCATAAAAGCAGAAAAATTACAGTTATGAAGAAGCAACAAAAATAGTTTATGGTCACCACAACATGAGGAACTGTATTAAAGGGTTGCAGTGTTAGGAAGGTTGAAAACCACTGATCTAGGCTAAGGTGTTTCCGACTCAGTATGATGCTTCTGAGTCTTCTCAAAGATTTGTTAGCATGGCAGCTTCAGGTTCCCATTCTAGGATTTCTGAGTAGAGGGGCCTGGATCCGGAGGGTTTGATTTTCTAGCAAACTCCCAGGAGAGGTTGGTGTGCAGATCCTTGAGTCACTCTTAAGAGCCACTGGCTAAGAGCTGTCAGCGACAGGCTTTGTACTTTCTGTCTGAAGGACAGTTGGGAGCTGTTGAAGAGATGGACGTGGGAGAAAGATGAATCAGTATGCTAATGCATACAGTCAGCTCCCTCAGTCAAAGTTTCACTCACCACAGTTTCAGTGCCCTGCAGTCAACTGCAATATGAAAATATTAAGTGGAAAAAAAATCTCAGAAATAAACAATTCATAAATTTTAAATTGTGCTCCATTCTGAGTAGCATAATGAGATCTTGAGCTAGCCTTCTGGTTCTATTCCTCTCTGGAAATGAATCATGCCTTTGTCTAGCATTTTCGCACTTTGCCTTAGTTATTCAGTGGCCTCTCTCTTATCTGATGACTGTGGTGGTTTCACAGTGTCTATGTTTCCAGTAACCCTTTATAATGGCCCCCAAGGACAAGGATACTGAGACTGGCAAGTCGATGTGCCACAGCAAATTTACAAAATACCTTTGCAAGTAAAGAAACAAAGGATTTGATATGGATTACTAGAAAAAGAAAAGCAAGACACTTGAGGGTTTGGAATCTCTTTACTGGGGATACTGGAGTGTCCTCTTCTGACACTGGCCTGCTCCAGTGTTCGGCGTTCCATCAGCCAGCCTCCTAACAGCTCCTAAAAGAAGCATGGTTTACCCATCTCTCTGATGAGCTCCTTGACTTCAAGAGCTATTCTTCCAGTTCACAGTTGGTATCTGTCGTGATCAGATATAATTAACCTGAAGGGACAGCATTTGGTTTTCTCCAGCTTTCTCTAACATGAAAATCAAGTTGAGAGTTGCTGGTTTGAGGCTTTACACTGATCCAGCTGCCCAAGCAAGAGACTTGCTTGTCTTCATGTTGTGGTAACTGTTCCCCCAGGACATGTGGTAGAGTGTGAGGGTGTACAGAATTCTGTTTACAAAGGTATTTTGAGGAAGGAGATGTGGAAGAAGTAGATGCTCAAAGATGCAGAGGGATTTGGATACCCTTGCACAATACTCTTTCTTGAAACAACTAGAACACTTGAGTTTGAGAGCTCTTGCCAGGTCAGGGCTACCAAGGCAACATTCTTTTGGACTGTACAGCTTCTAGATTCTCAGCCTCTCCACCATGAAAACAGCTATTGTCGGACAACCCATACTATATTGTTAAGCCTACCTAACAAATTCCCTTAATAAATATCCAACTTTGGGGGTTCTAGTTCTCTGGAGAACTATGATTAGTGCATTCATTTAAGGAACTTATAATACAGTGGTGTTACCAGGGGTGGGAGAGCTGTGAGGCAAAGATGATAGAAAGTTGCTACTTCCCTGGAACAGAAAAACGATAAGAGGAGTGTGATGGTTTGTATATGCTTGGCCCAGAGAGTGGCACTATTAGGGGGTGTGGCCTTGTTGGAATAGGTGAGTCACTGTGGGTGTGGGCTTAAGACCCTCACCCTAGTTGTCTGGAAGTCAGTATTCTACTAGCAGCCTTCAGATGAAGATGTAGAACTCTCAGCTCCTCCTGCACTATGTGTGTCTAGATGTTCTCAGGCTCCCACCTTGGTGATACTGGACTGAATCTCTAAACCTGTAAAGCAGCCCCAAGTAAATGTTGTTTTTATAAGAGTTGCCTTGGTCATGGTGTTTGTTCACAGAAGTAAAACCATAACTATGACAAGGAGATGGTTCCAATGGAGTAGAAATTCAGTGGGTTTATAACACACACACACACACACACACACACATACACACACACACAGAGAGAGAGAGAGAGAGAGAGAGAGAGAGAGAGAGAGAGAGAGAGAGAGAGAGAGAATCAGACAGACAGACAGACAGAGAAATAGAGACAGAGACAGAAGCAGCAGAGCATCCACAGGAACCTGAGAAAGGATGAAAGGATGAAGATACTTTTGGGTCTCTTTCCTCCCATCTTGTGCTCTCATGCTCATTTTTTTCATTGTCCAGTTACACTCAGATGTGGGGCAATGCAGTTCTGTCTCTATAGAACAGAGGGAGGTAAGGTCAGGTGGAATAGGACAGACCCTGGACCAGTACATTTATTATCTGGAGTAAGTATGTATGATTATTTGATCAAGAAATCTAAGTAAATAAATCAGTTACAGTGAGATAAAGTGCAGAATTGGCTTGATCAGTCCAAATTGTAATCATTCACATCACCGGTCTCTTAAACTATGTGTGCTAATCAGGGTTCTAAACAGAAGTGAATTGGTAAAAGGTAGATGATAGATAGATAGACAGACAGATAGACAGATAGATAGGAAGGAAGGATACAATAGTTAATATGGTGTTACATAGATAATGCACAGATACATATTGTAGATGATAAATGATGGAAATGATAGATATAAATAAAATATAGGCATGATAAGATAGGTTATAGATATATAGAATAGATATAAGATAGATGATAGATAGATAGATAGATAGATAGATAGATAGATAGATAGATAGATAGATAGATAGATAGATTAATCTACATAATTGTAGATATATAGATAGAAACATAGAAACCCAAGTATAGTTATGAAAAAGTGGATTTATTGTGAAGACTGAGATGCATGATTATGTTAATCAAGAATTCCCTCAACCTTCAAGCTGGAGGCTCAGGAAAGCCGTTTGTAATTCAATCTAAGTCCAAAGGCCTAAGAAGCAGGGAGCTGATGGTGTAATTACCAGACTGAGACAAAGACCTGAAAACCAGGAGCACCACTATTCAACACCAGGAGATAGATGTTTGCATCCACAAGAGAGGCTGCAATCACTCTTCCTTCTTTATGGTCTTGCTAGACCCTCTTAGTTTGGATGATCCTTAGCTACAGTGGTGAGGTAAATCTTCATCACACACATCACTGATTCCAAAAATATCCTCACACTCGGACTTAGAAAGAATCCATCACCAGATATCTAGTGTCTCTCTGCCCAGTCAAGATGACACAGAAAATGAACCATCCATCCATGTCACCTTTTCATGGTTATTCTTACTATTCCTTCTTTATACTCTTCCTTTCCTTCATGCCGATCACTCCCCTCATTCCCTATATGGTGTATACCAACAGATCTCCAAATCTTTAGCTAATAAACCTCCTAGTTTGACTTTAACAGGTGACTCTTAACACAATCAGACTATTCGATGTAGCATTTCTTAGTTTCTAAGCTCTCTGATGTATCTAATGAATGTTGGTAACTATGCTCTGTTGGACAAACAATGACCCAGAGTGGGTTGTTAGCTTGCTCAAGTTCACCCAGAAGATCTAGAATTTGAAACCAATGCTCTAGAGTCATTGCCCTGAGACTAGTTTGACTATACCCCTCGGGCTCTTTTGTGATTATAAAAAGATCATCTGTTGAAAAAGCCTCCACGTTTTTGCTGAAATGAGCAGAGTGCTGCCCTTAACTGGGCAGCATGCCATCTTTTGCCTGACAAGACAAGTGACTCTCCAGGGCACTGGAGAAGAGAAAATGGCTCAGGAAGTACCACAAGAAGGAAGCTCTTTCCTTGGACAACCCAAGTTGGGATGAAGACTTGACTTAGCTGTGTATGACAGCCTCATTTACTACAACTTGAAAAACCTCTCAAGTACATTACTGTTTATAGCACTTGTCAAATTTTTTTTTTTTTTGGTTTGAGTCCTTTCTCCACAGCCTCTTTCCAGCTACCAACAGGAAGTCACTGGTCACTGAATTGCAAAGGGATGTGTGCAATTAACACTTCTGAGCTGGTTAGAGCAAGCTTCAGCCTGCCCCCACTGTGACTTCATTCCCTCTGCCCCCAGGAACACCCTCCTCTCCAGATAAGGTCTGTCAACTCCTGCTGACAGCAAATTAATATCTAGAACTGATCATGTGAAATGCCCATCGAGCAAAGACATAGGGTGCCCTGGTAGATGCAATGGACTTGGATATTTTCTTTTTAAGTTACACGTGACAATAAACATGTTCATCTTCATCCCTACGCACGATATGGCAATTCTGAAGGTCAGAGGTCAAGGGTACAGTTCTCCCAGAATATAAGCTCCTGATTTCATCTTCTCTGACTTATTTACCACCACCCCCATTTCTAACTAATAGAAATCCTAGTAATTTGGATCTCATTGGTGGCATGTAGTCAGCTATCTGTTGCTGCAACAAAATACCTGAGATAATAGCTTACAACCACTTTTTTAAACAGCACTTAATTTGGCTCAGTTTTCAAGGTTTGAGTCTATGATGTGTTGGTCTTGTTGCCTTTGGGTGTGTGACCAGGAGGCACATCATGCATAGAGCCTATGGTATAAGAAACTGCCTACATCACGATGGTCAGGAAGCCAGAGAGACAGAAAGAAAGGGACCAGTATCCCAACATTCCCTT
Organism: Tokudaia tokunoshimensis; assembly: GCA_036184795.1. Classification (NCBI taxonomy): domain Eukaryota; kingdom Metazoa; phylum Chordata; class Mammalia; order Rodentia; family Muridae; genus Tokudaia; species Tokudaia tokunoshimensis. Next base: position 29,258,128 of record BTHU01000022.1, on the reverse strand, counting down.
CACAGACAAGTCCCTAATAACCTAGCTTCCTCTCACGAGGCTCCTAATCCTACAGGTCCTACCTTCTCCCATTAGAATTATAAGTGGAACAGCAAACTTAACTCATGGGCCTTTGGGGATATTCTAGACATGGATTTTTGAAGTTTACAAGCAAGTTCAATGGGTGACACTGACTAGGGGCAAAATTCAGAAACTGGAGGCAATCTTCACTCAAGTGTCTTAGATTTGAAGAAAAAAAAAACAACCAAAACTTTCACATGTCAAGCCTTGGGCAACTGAAGAGAAAAAGTAGTGTTATTTTTGTCTGCAATATTCATTCAGCACATTTATTGTGAATATTTACTACACACTGACCGTGTCCTTTTCATGGCCCTTGGGGTGACAGAAGTAGAAAGTGGGTCTCTTTCATGACTTCAGTTGCTGATGAGGTTGATGTTGGAGAGATATCCAACTCCTTGGCCTGAATTCTCTCTGGCCACCTGCTCATCCCACCCGGGCAGCATGCTAAGCTGTCATTGAGATGGAGTGTCATCGAATAGTGTCTGCCACCTACTTAATTTAACAACCTCCTGCCTTCAATGCAGATTTTATTTTGGCTGAGTTCAGGGGCTGTGCTGCAGATGGCTCACCATGAGTGACTTCATGCCAGTTGTTGGCCTCCAGGAGACTGAATGGAGCCCCGTCCTGTGAGCTGTGACCCAGCTCTGTGCTCTTCAGAACCCCTGAAATCTGCCAGTGTCATCTGTACATTGTTCCCAGACCTCCCTAAACATGGGCTAGCCTGACACCAGCAGGCACCCGTAGAATTACAGTGACAAGCTAAGGACTCTGCATACCTCTGATGCTTTGAGACCACCATCTTATCCTTCTGTCCTGCCACATTCAGTCCTTGGTCACCTCTTCTCATTGACCCATTTCCTTTAGGGACCTCAAACATACCCTCATCTTCAGTTACTGTGATGCGACACTCAGCCCTCACTTGCATCCTCTCTTGGGACTCTCTGTCTGGGTGTTAATATACATCCCACACAGCCAGTAGACTCCTACAGAAACTCTTCAGTTTCAAGCCATCCAAGCCTTGCTCATCTGAGACAAGATGTCAGAGTTCCCAGATCTTTCCTCTTAGGGCCCCTCACTGCCATCTGGCCATCAAATTCCATTGAACGTACCCAGTATTTTGACTCTTAATCCAGCTGCCAACTGCCTTCAGACCCCTTTCTTTTTGCACTTAAAAGAGTACAGTAACATTCTATGGTAATCCTGTTTATTCTTGGCTTTTGTATCAACTTACTTTTCTTACTACTGTGACTAATACCTGACAGAACAACTCATTGGGAAAAGGTATCTTCTGACCTATGGTTGAGAGTTAGAGCCCATACTGCTGGGGAAGGCATGGTGGAATTCATGGCAGTGGAAGTGCATGGCTCAGACTCCTTACATCTTGGTGGACCAAAAGGCAGAGGAAGGGGAACAATGTAGTTCGTCTGGTTTTCTCCTTTTCCCCCTTATTCAGTCTAGGTCCCCAACTACCCATGATCAGGGTGAATCTTCCTGAAGGCATATCCAGGATGTATTCTCTAAGTGATTCAAGATCCGGTCAACTTGACAATGAAGATTAATCATCCCAGGACTATTGCTCCAATTCATTCCCAAATATACTGCCATAGAAATTGTAAAGCAAGGCCTTGACTATGATGCTCTACTCAGAGCACCCTAGTGGGCTCCACTATCTGTAATAGGAGCTGTCATAATCAGCTCTTATCTCTGGCTAGGTTCTAGGTCCACTCTGATATATTCTGCCTATTGTAGCTTATCTATCTCTCAAACAACCCAAAGGAAAAGTTCTACTGCTCTCCCACTTTATAGATTAGTAAGTGAGGCATAGAGGCTGGTGTCTTTCTGCCCTGGTCCCTCAGGTCAGAAACAGGCCAATTAACAGGCTCTGGGGCATCACCTGGTGAGTGGTATGTTAAGAGGGTATAGAGAGATAAATGGACTCAGTATCAGGTCATAAGAATGGAAGAGAGAACCAGGGATCCACTAACACAAAGGCAGGGTGCTGAGGCTGGGAGTCCTCTGAAAGAGGTGGAAGAATGATGCATATGTAGGGGAGGTGAGGGCCTCAGATGGCTGTGGGCTATAGTTCACATACAGAGGGTGTCTGGCATAGCCTAGACAGATATCATCTCAGACTACAGGGCCTCCTTCTAGTGGCTCCTCACTGCTCACGACTGGAGCATCGGTGTCTGTGAGAGTCCCTTCCTTTCCATTGCACTTGACAGACTTCCCCTTAAATTTGTGGCAAGGATCATCTTGCCTCCTTGGACATGAACTGCTTTATGGTGGCTCCAAGCTTTTGCTTATAAGCTTAGCTATGTCCAGAATCCCTAAATCATCTCATCATAGGAGCTAGTGGCTACCTTTAATCTCTCAATGCTTTTGAGATCAACAGTCTCTGAATGTGTATGTGTAGAGGTGTCCTGGCCCAGGACTGTGCTACCACCAGGTCCTCATCCCTGGCAGAGCTTGAAGCAAATAGGACTTGGCTGAAAGAGTGAGTCAGGAAAGAGCCTTCTAGAACCCTTCTGAGGCTGCCTGGATGAGCTCTCTAGCACTACGCCTTGAGGCTGCCTTTGGGTCATTCCAATGTTTTTCTTTTCTTCTTTCCATCTAATCAAGTTGATAGCTTGACTTGATCAATATGACATGCAGGGTCCTCCTGGCATGTATACACAGAGTCTGATACCCACCCCACAGACACAGGAGTCTCATTAATCATGATCTGGGACCCTTCTGTTTCTGCGTAGCATGTTTTGGTTCCAATTCTGAGGAAGCCTGGTTCTGTGCCATCTTTTCTAAAGGCTTTAGGAAGCAGTAGATTCGGATTCGGGGCATGATCTTGACAACTCACCCAGTTTAATCTTGTGGTGTGTTCTCTCTGCATCCCAATGTCCTTATCTGTAAAGTGTCAAGGCAAATGCTTACCCCAGAATATGACTCTCATAATCCATGTGTTCCATGACCTGTAACCGGGACTGGAAAGGTAGCAATGCTTTTGATGAGGGACTGCTGACCCCCAGGAGAGCTAGTGTGAAAAGGCAGCAGATGCTATGCCTTGCACCTCCACTCAGAAGTGCTTCAGAGAAGCACAGGGATGATGAATTTGAGACAGAAGTCAACACTCTTTCCCAGTATCGCCATCTCCTTTGTCTTTTATCCCTCATGTCAGCTACATTTCCTGGCCCTATAGACCCAGGGTAGAAATGAGATAGAGAATAAAGAAAAACATAGCATATGTCTCATCCTGACTTTGGATTCCAAAGTGGAAAATCCCTTGAACTCAACAAGGACAGACAGGAGAATGGGAGAACTCGGGGAGAGTGGAGAATCTCCTAAAGTCAAAGGAGACTAAAGAGGCTCCAGTGAGCACAGAACCTCAAGAAGCCTTCTGAAGTTGGTAGGGAAAGAGAAGACGAAAGCTGCCCAAGGGCTGTAAGGGCTTCCAGAAACAGATGGCACTGCAAGTAGAGTTGAGCTCAGGATCCACAGTTTCCAGCTTCCTGTTGGTCAGCACCTCCAATACCACAAGCAAAGGGCCTTATGGGGACCCTGTAGGAGCCCTGTGAGGATCAGCTAGGGTTGTACCAGGCCATGACTCAGTTGCAGTAACTTCCACATAATCCTGGTGTTCCTTGCCCTCCAAGGACTCCAATGATACCCTGTGAGAGCAGCTTAGTACCCTGGAAGAAGACTTCTGTTTGTTCCAGGACTAATCTTGTCTTCATCTAAGTTAATGGCTTACCAAGTCCTTGGAATTCTAAAAGTCCAAGACGTGTCCTGACCAGTGGTGAAGGATTGCAAGGTACTCAATCCATCTATCAGTGGAATAGAGGTTGACCTGAAGACCAGAATTTATGATCAAGATACACTGTCTATATGTTTGAAATTGTGAAAAAATAAATTTAAAATATTTTAAAGAAACCTTTCTTTGTGAGGCACAAGACTATTCTTGCCAATTTTTCAGTTTGCAAAAACGATATTTAATTTTTAATAGGGGTCCTTAGTCAGAAGGAGAAGGAAACCTGACTTATCAAGATGTGCTAATTTAAAACAAAGTTTCATCATTTATGTGGAATGAAGGAATATTCAAGATTATTTAGTAGGTGTCACTGTTTCGTTGAATAATAATGGCCCTCCTAGGCTCATATATTTGGATGCTTGGTCCCAGTTTGTAGAACAGTTTGGGAAGGATTTGGAGTTGTGGGTTTGTTGGAGTCTATGTGTCACTGGGTGTGGCTTTTGTGGTTTCAAAAATCTCATATCAGGCCCAGTCACTCTTTGCCTACTGCCGATAGGTTAGGATATAACTCTTAGCCACTGCTCTAGCACCATATCTGCCTGCCTGCATGCATACAAGCTGATGTGCTCCCTGCCAGGCAGTCATGAACTCACTTTGTGAAACAATAAGCTAGCCCCTAGTTAAATGTTTTCTTCTGAAAATTGTCTTAGTTAGGGTGTTTTATCACAGCAACACAAAAGTAGCTGAGACACTTACTATACAAAGATTATTTTTACATGTGGCTAAGAAACATTGTAAGGTCAACTATATTGTATTTCTTAAAGATCTGGAACACACACAATGTAAATACATTTATATCTGGATGTACTGGTGGTACTGAAATTGGGGTCACACTTTGTATTCCAGAAGTCAGGTTTGGCTAGCTGTCCTTGAGAAGCCAATTTAAACTACCAAATTAATAGTTTCAAAGTCAGTAAAAGGATATTTATTCAGTGTAACCATTGGGAAGTAGGACAAAGAGGCCCAGTGACCACCCCCCCACACACACTCCAGTTCATCTGCAGGGCTGTGAAGTGAGAGTAAAGTTTAAATATAGAACCAGGAATGGGCACAAGTAAGCAGTCTAGGTTTAGGTATAGTCCTGCCCACCCTGTGACCTATCACTGTCCTGACTACAGTCTCTTCCTATAAAGAGGCTAACGAGATCTTAGAAGTGTGAGGAATCTTTTCTAGGAGACATGGTCTCCTCTGTTGGGCTACTGACTTCAATCCTTTTCTTCTCCTGACATAAGATTCCATGGGAGGGGGTGGTTCAGGTTTTTTTTTGGGGGGGGATCTATTGTTTCAATAGTCTGATAGTCACAAGAATATCATCATTTCTGAGAGGTCGGTTAGGGATGCAAGTCTATCATTCCAGCAGCTGAGGGACTAATTCAGATAGATCAGGAGTTCAAGGTCATATGTAGCTACAGAACAGTTTGAAGCCAACCTGGGTTACATTGAGACCTTGCCTCAAAAAAAAAAATTAAAAAGGAAGTAAATTCCTTAACACACTAAAAATAGCCTAAAGAAATAGTTGGCATTTTCCATACAATAAAATTTGGCAAGAAGCTGTGTAAGACAGAAGCACAAAGCACATGTTGAGTGAAGAGGCTCTGGAGAGGGACTCTGTGCCCATGGTTGTTTCGGTTAAATGCTTACTGAGCACATCCCATTTCACAAGGGAAACCTCTATGCTTGCAGAACTGACAATGTGTTCACAGCATGTTCAGACACATGGTCCTCAACAGCAAAGCCCTCTGAAACTCAATGACATAAACTCCAGTTTCTGCAGGTAGAACTAAGGCGGGCCCACTGGGACAGCTGATTTCTGCTTCATGACATCTAGATACATGATGGGATGCTTTATCTCAAATTGTCCATGCCACTGAGAACCCACTAGTCATCATTCCTGCAGCCCCCTCCCCATCCCAAGCTCTCCATCTGTGGAAAATTGTGAGGCATCCCAAAGAGTCCATGAATTGAATCCACAGCCTCTCCTTTGCTTTGATTCTAACATTCACTCTGGCTCTTTGTGAATTTTAAACTGTAGAGCCCAGGCTGACCACAAAGCTGTTGACTATCAGAGGACCACCTCCCCAGTGGGGGGCACCTTTACCAACAGCTATCATTGATATAGGAGTTTGGCTTCCCACACCTCAGTCCATTCCCCAGTGAGAGAGTACCCACCCTATCTCTGAGTGGGCAGGTCAGAGTATGAGCATTCTTCATTGGAAGCAAGTGTCTATCTATACAAAGACTAGATGGCTATTAAACATGGACTTTTGGACACATCCACAAAATACTTTCCCTTGCTATGTGCTTTTATTAGCTTCTAAGAGAATTCTCAGGACTCTTCCATGGATTTTACAACTGCTTGTGTAAGTTCCTAATGGACACTCAATGGAGATCCCAGCAGTGACAAGATTGCTTAAGTATACTGGCTCATGTTAGATGACTTTTCTGCCCATCTGTCTGGTGTATGAGCAGAGACAACGATACACTTGATTCTACAATTCTCAAATTAGCATCTTTACAAGAATGTAGCCAGACACCCAGTGTCAAGCTCTGCCCATACTGAGTCAGGAACTAAAACAGGTCATTGGATGTAATGAGAAATTCTTGAGATCTGCATGGAGGAACAGAAGTGGAAGATGACGGTGGATGAGGAATGGGGCAGAGGACTGATGTGTCAAGAGACCTGGGCAGAGGTTGGAAGTAACACCATCCCCATCCTGACAGGCAGTAGCGAAGTGCTGCTGTGGCTGTCTACATTATTCATTACCCAGAAGCCTGAGTGTTCATCTGATTGGAAAGCCCACCAGGACACTTATCATGGAGACCAGATGGTTTCTAACCTCCCTGTCACCATACTAGTTACATTCTGATATGACCTCAAATCTTGACAGAAACAGCATAAAGGAGGAGAGATTTATTTGGGCTCATGGTATTAGAAGGTTTCAGTCCATTATGGCAGGGAAAACATGGTGGGTCGTTGTGTTCATGATAGCAAGAGAGTGTGGGAGCCCTTATTCACATCACAGGAGACTATGAGGCAGAATGTGGACAGAAACTAGGAAAGTACAACTTTCAAAGGCCTTGCTTTATTCTTGCAGGTTGAACTCTACCTCCTAGAGGTTCCATAGTCCTGAAAATAGTGTAAACATCTTGAAAGTAAACCTTCATACATGAGCCCCTGGGGACATTTCATATTCAAACCCTAATAATCACCAAGTATCTGAGCTAAAGGACAAGTTAAAACTCACTCGTTTGATAACTGAGGTAAGGTGCATTGATTTGGCTACCAGTATCTGGGCACTTCTTGGGACAGTGTATAGGAGTTCAATATTTTCACAGTGCCCAATGGTGAAGTGGATTGAGAAGGCCTGTCTCATCGATCTACACTGCCAGGATTCTAAGATGTATGCAGTGATGTGCCCAGGGAGATGAACAGGAGTCATAGTCACACTAAGAATATTCCAAGATGGTTCCTCTCAATTTGATGAGATCCAGTGTGCTCACAGTGGAATGGCTGTAGACAGGGTAGCTTGCTTCCCCATTAGGGTATTGAACCCTGGCCTCCCACGACACAGGGTTCATACCTATCACTGTAATAACAAGGACATCCCCTATATTTTTATTTGCACCATCTTTGATATTTTTGAACGAATTTATGTGTGCCATCTCACTTGATCATTATAAAGACAATCCTATTATGCACAAGGAAACTGAGGCTAGAGAGCATATGAGGCATGTACACAGTCCAATTTTATTTTGCTTTTTTTTTCTTATAAAGGAGATGGGGTCTGGGTCTTGTATTCTAGAAAAAGACTCTACTACTGATCTATACCCCAGGATCATGTATCTCAAGTTGGCCTCCAAATTGGTAATTTTCTTGTCTCTGCATGCTGAGAGCTGGTGTTCATCACATGTGTCACCATACCATGCTTAAGACTACCATGCTCCAGGCTCTTCCCACTTTCTCTTTTATTGGATTCAGTGTATCTGGTTTTATGTGGAGGTCCTTGATCCACTTGGACTTCAGCTTTGTACAGGGAGATAAGAATGGATCAATTTGCATTCTTCTACATGTTGACTGCCAGGAGGAGCTAGAGAAAGGACCCAAAGAGCTGAAGAGGTTTGCAGCCCCATAGGAAGAACAATAATATGAACCACCCAGCACCCCCAGAGCTCCCATGGACTAAACCACCAACCAAAGAGTACACATGGAGGGACCCATGGCTCCAGCTACATATGTAGCAGAGGATGGCCTTTTCAGACATCAGTGAGAGGAGACACCATTGGTCCTGTGAAGGATTGATGCCCCAGTGTAGGGGAATGCCAGGTCAGGTCAGGAAAGTGGGAGGGGGGTTGGTAAGCAGGAGGAGGGGTAACGAGGAAAGGGGATAACATTTGAAATGTAAATCTAACAAATATCTAATTTAAAAAAGTGAAAGAAAGAAAGAAAGAAAGACTACCAAGCTCTTGATGACACACTGCTTCAGTGCTGCAAACTCAGGTCTGATGACTCCAAACTCCCTTTTGTATGAAAGCTGACACAGATGTCAGAGAACAGTTGTGTGTGCATGCATGCATGTGTGGCATGTTCTTTGTTCTCATGAAGTCCTCGTCCATCTTCCAGTGAACTTTCATCTATGCACTTTTCTGCCCAGCTGAGAGGAAGCAGGGTTAGTATTGACCAATCCTGCCATCAGGAGAATGACACTAAGCTGGGGTTGAACTAGTTCTGAGGTCAGTCTTCCCTCCTCTCTGTGGGTCTCATCTTTTTACTTCAAATATGATAGAGAAAGGTTAAATGATGGTGAAATCACTTCACCAGGTCACTAGAGAGCCACACTGGCAGCTGAGCAACACCATAGTGACTGAGGCTAGGATGTGGTTTCATCCCAGAAAACATGAAATCAAGACCCTAATGACAATCCCAACTGTTGCTTTCTGAGTAAAATTTGAAAGAACAAAGTATTGAAGGAAGATTGGCTCTCTGAACTGCCCGAAAGAATAGTATTAAAGTCTATTAAAACCAGAGGTAGACCCAGATTGGCTCTGTATAGAGACGTGGTTCATCAGTATCTCCAGATAGCTTGTCTGAGAAGCTCTAAGTTCTCCTTCCAAGCCTATGGTCTCCAAGAACTGTGTTTGACTGCCTCCATCAGATTCTACCATCCCTAGCTTGGTTCACTGTAGGTAGATCACCAGTGACTATGAAATGAATAAAGGTGCAGTACCCTAGCAGCAGCCACCCACACTGTGGGCATACAGCCCAGTGAGAACCTGACATGGTCTGTCACTGAGACACAAAGCCCACAGGGGCTGTGAGGATGATTGAAATGAGGAAGCTATTTCCAGACTCCCAGTGGAAGTCCCTTAAGCAAAAGGAGACACAGATGGAGGAGACAGTTGTGGCAGATGGTGTCCTTCCAGGAGGGAACAAGAGACAATCTGATGTCAGGGAGGAGCGGGGGCTGGGCACCTCGTGATGACTCTGTGTCCTGTTCTAGGCCACCTGGCAGGGAGCTAGAGGAGGAACTTACCTTGGGGAACTTGTAATTATTTGAGCTGCTGAAACTTGGTCATTTCTAAACTTAGTAGAGAAAATCCTGCCCAGGCGCTGACTAGTTGCTGCAGAGAGGAGAGTCTGGGAGCTTCTCTCTGTCCTTACCAATTTTATCATAGCTAATTAATACCCTGAAGGAGGTAAAGAAAGAAGTGGAGCACAGAGCCTTTCCTGGGGCAGGAGTTGGAAGGCAGTTCTGATGTGTCCATCATACTGCTGTACAGACAGCAGGACCGAGGAAAGGGCATCATTAGGAATATACTCAGGACCACCAAGGTTTCTATGCAGGCTGTTTACTGAATAATATTGGAGGCACCACTTACTTCATAATCTTTTTTCAGAAGAGTGCTGTGGAGAACATGGTAAATGATATATCAAACATAGGCTAAGAAGCTATATATAGCTCTGTACATAAAGGTCAAGAGAGGACATTGGTTCTGGATTCCACAGGTAACTGACAGTGAACCACCTTGATCCTGCCATCTTGATGCCTTCTTTAGGTTCATTTGAATACAGAGAATGGTGAGAGCCGTACCAAGCACTGTGATAACTGGGATTTAGGTAATTATTTTTTGGTACGGCTCTCACCATTCTCCTCCTCAGTTCTTCAGATCACAGTGTCTAAGTCAAAATTCAACTACTGGGAAGAAGCACCATGACCGTGGCAACTCGTATAAAGGAAAATACTTAATTAGGGCTGCCTTACAGTTAAAAGGTGTAATTCATTTTCATCCTGATGAGAAGCATGGTGGCGGGTAGGCAAACATGCTTCTAGAGAGGTAGCTGAAAGTTCTGAGCTGAGATGCCGGATTGGCAGGTATCAGAAAGAGAGAGACACACTGGGACTGGCTTGAGCTTTGGAAAGCTCAAAACCCTCCTGTCCCCACATCCTCTCTTCACCCAGTGACACACTTCCTCCAATAAAGCCACACTCACTCCAACAAGGCCACAGATCCTAATAATGCCACTCCCTTTGGACCTATGGGGACCATTTTCATTCAAACCATAACACAAGACAAATGGAGGCCATTTTGCCCTAAGACCAGCAAGAGCATCTGGTTTACTGAACCAGAATGAACCCTGGAAGACAGCGGCAGGCTGTCCATCAACCCTGGTATAGCACCGGTGTGGTCTGCAGACCAACCTGAGGTGGCAGCAGTCATGGTCTCCTGCTCTGGCTGAACTCAGAAGATCTGAGTGATCCATGGAAGATGGGGGTGACATCTCTGAGAACTGCTGGGGAACAAGCAACTATCGTTACTCAATCTCCCAGCTCCAATAAAGTTGCCATCTAGCTTTCCACGCTGCAGACTGGAACTTGTTCAAGAACTTGTGACCACAACTTGGGGAGGTGAGATTCTGTGACTGCTATGTAGGTCCACAGTGCTCACTTTACAGGGTACACATTGTGGGGAAACCCAATGCCAAAAGTTGTTCAAGTTTGAGGCATGTAGCAGTGCAGACAGGCCCATTTAACTGCAGAGATGGGAGGTAAATCACAAAATTCTCAATCCTGCCTCCCAATGCCCCACTCTCACCCCATGCATGGATCAAGGTATAGTGTCAGTGCTGTGTAGCCATTTCTTCCAGAAGAAAACACTCCCTCCTGGAGGGAGGCTCCTCTGCAAGTACACACAACTTACAAGACTCAGGAGGATCCTGAAATGTATGAGAATCACAGACGCCTCCCAAAGATATACGAGTAGTAATGAGTGCTTCAGAAAGAAGTCTTTGCAGCCGGCTGAGCTATCTGAAAATCCTACAAGAAACACAGGGATGAATCCTTTGTGAATTGTCATCCACTCTGGGCTGGCCCTTTTTAGTAATATGGCTGCCTTTGAGTCCTACATGCTCCTGTAGGTAATCTTTAACTCATAATCTTGTAAGCAACCTCAGTAAAGTCATTGGCTAGTTAGGTTAAATTGTCATGGCTGCCTATCTAGGTGAATAGACTTTTGCTTTCATCACCTTATGAATATTCAGACAATGTAATTCGTGCCTGAACAAGCATCCACAGAGCAAAAACCAATTGAAAAGGAGTGGTGGATGCTGTCATTTATAATACCAGACTGCCAGGTATGGTAACACACACTCTTAATCCCAGTACTCGGAAGGATGAGGCAGGCAGAACTTTATGAGTTCACAGCCAGACTTGTCTATAAATAACTATATATAGTTAGTTCATGCTGGTCAGCACTACATAGTGAGGCCCTGTCTCAAAAAATCAAACCAAAACAAAACAAACCACCACCACAACAAAAAGAAACATTAGGCTACCCAAATTACTGACTTCTTGACTATATAATTTGAATTTTAGACAGTTGACCAGGCTTAGCTTGGCTTCAGCTTTGCACTGCTGTCTCAGACGATTGGTTCCTCTAACCAGAAGCAGAATTCCTGCCAGGGCTTTGAATCATTTTGTTCAGCATATGTCACCTGTTAGTTTGATAAATGCTTTTCATGGTGTCTTAATAAGAGGTGCCACTAGAATATCTGTCACAATGGTGTTAATGGAATTAGTAAAATACAAGCGTAACTGAAACCTTCACTATAATCACCCTTGTCATATAGTTAGTTCCTTGATTGATGGATTCAAATGTTGTTATAAATTTATATCCTTCAAACTATGGGTTAAAAAATATATCAAGGGCAGGTGAGATGGCTTAGCCAGTGAGGGTGCTTGTCTTCATGCCTAATGACCTGAGTTTGATCCCCAGAACACACACAGTGGAAGAGGGGAACCAAACCCTGAACACATGCTCTGACCTTTAAACATGCACTGTGAAATGCACACACCCAGACACATGTGTGCATAAACACACATAAGTTAACATAATAAAATATTGTTACTTGTCTCTGCTTATAGAAATCATGACTTATTATCTAACATTTATTAAGCAGTTTGGTGTCCCACACTGCATACAACTTTCCACACAAATATGTCATTCAGTGTTCATGCAACTTTTCAAGGCAAGAATGATTCTAATTCTCCCTTCTAGACACACCAGACATGATGAGTTTTAGCAATTTACCTATTGACAGCCCAGCTCTGGACAGAGCAGAACTGTGATCAGACCAACTTGTACTTTAATTACAGACAGTAGTTCCTTCTGGCCTCTGTCCAAAGTTTAGAAGAGCAGGGAAGGTCAAATGGTATGTTTCTTACAACCTTTCTATCAGCTGTGGGGAAGGGGAACATTTTTCATTTGTCTTTCTGTCATGATTCTCATGTTTCTCCCTGCAGTACATCTTGTTTTACATTTTCATTAAGTATCTACACTTCACTAGATGTCTTTCTGCAATCTGAGTCTACTGTGTGTCTGTACTAGATTTGTTTGGATCACTCCTCATTTGGGTACTTGATGGGTTTTAGTGTATATTAACTTCTTAACATACTACCAATATATACTATTTGTGTAGCAGATTGCCAAACCTTCCCCCAGTCTTCACTCTCATCAAGACATTAAGTTGGTCTTTCACTGTTCAAGCCAGCACTGGCTACCTGCCTCAGCCATCACACAAAAGTAAACAGGCTAAACCACTTCATAAGAACCAGGTGGTTTAGTAGCTACCATCACTACACAAAAACACTGACAATGTGTAAGTTATAAAGAAAAAAAGTTTTATTTTGACACATTTTTATGGAAGATTGGGAGGTCTAAAACTAAGGTGGCCACATCTGGTTGAACGCTTTGCTCTGCTCCAAACCACAAGGAAAGAGAAAGTGCAAAGGTAGCACAGGAGAGAACCTAGGCTGAAAGGCTGGAACTCATTCCTGAGGGCTCTGCCCCCAAGCTGAGCATTGCCAGGGAGGCTTCCTCCCAACATTGTCACAATGAGAATTGAAGGTTCTATTGAAAGAGATTTTAGGAAAACACCTAAACCTTCATACCATAAGCATACTTACACACCAGGGCTAGTCCCCTTGTTGTCATCTGAAGAAGCAAGGCTAGCCTCCTAATGATGAGAATAAGTTGGTCCTATGGCTTCTATCACTCCACCCCTACCACAAGTCTTGGAAAGAGGACATCCTAGACCATCCACCTGCCAGCCAATCAGACATCAGAAAGAGTAAACTTAAAAGGACTCATGAAAGGGTCAGCTGACACTGTAGGAGGAATCACAAGGAAAAAGTTAGAGAGAAGTGAAAGGCAAAAATGTGGAATGTGGTGGAGGAAGAGGGGAAGTTGGGAAGGAAGAGAGGAATTAAAGGAGACCAGAAGCTCAGGCCATGGAGTCACAGAGCAGTGCTGAGTTGGAGACTCAAGGGTATAGCATCGAGTGTGAAGTGGACACTTAAGGATTCATTGAAGGGCTGCCATCTGCAGCAGAGAACCAGGCAACTCCAAAGCCTTCTGTGTTTAGCCCACAAGGAGAGAGTGATCTCCCAGCAGCAATTTCACTTCTGAGTGCGGAGGTGAGATCTCCACCTTTTCTCTGGAGGGGGTACAGCTAGGATGACACAAGGCATATGATCAGTGGAGCTGCTGGGACATGAGTCTTCCCTTCTGGTCGCCATTTGCAGCAGGGAGTCAGACAGCTCCACAGCCTTCTGTGCACAGACCCTGCCAGAAGAGAGTTGTTCTCCCAGAAGTACAGACCCATGGGCTTACAGGCCCATAGGAGGGACAAGCTCCAGCCAGAGACAGTAAGACCAACTAGCACCAGAGATAACCAGATGGTGAAAGGCAAGCACAAGAACCCTACCAACAGAAACCAAGGCTACTTGGCAACATCAGAGCCCAGTTCTCCCACCACAGCAAGTACCAAATACCCCAACACAACTGAAAAGCAAGAGTTGGATTTAAAGACTCATCTCAGGATGCTGTTAGAGGACATCAAGAAGGACATAAATAACTCCCTCAAAGAAATACAGAAGAACATGGGTCAAATGGCAAAAGTCCCTAAAGAGGAAACACAAAAATCCCTGAAAGAAATACAGGAGAACATGGGTGAACAGGTAGAGGCCCTTAAAGAGGAAACACAAAAATCCCTTAAAGAATTATAGGAAACACAAACAAGCAACTGAAGGTACTGGACAAAACCATCCAGGATATAAAAATGGAAGTAGAAACAATAAAGAAATCACAAAGCGAGACATCTCTGGAGATAGAAAATCTTGGAAAGAATTCAGGAGTCATAGATGCAAGCATCAACAACAGAATACAAGAAATAGAAGAAAGAATCGCCAGTGCTGAAGATACCTTAGAAAACATTGACAAGGCAGTCAAAGAAAATGCAAAATGCAAAAAGCTCCTGACCCAAAACATCCAGGAAATCCAGGACACAATGAGAAGACCAAACCCAAGGATTATAGGTATAGAAGAGAGCCAAGATTTCCAACTTAAAGGGCCAGTAAATATCTTCAACAAAATTATAGAAGAAAACTTCCCTAACCTAAAGAAAGAGATGCCCATGAACATACAAGAAGCCTACAAAACTCCAAACAGATTGGACCAGAACAAAATACCTCCCATCACATAATAATCAAAACACCAAATGCACTAAACAAAGAAAGAATATTAAAAGCAATAAGTGAAAAAGGTCAAGCAACATATAAAGGCAAACCTATCAGAATTACACCAGACTTCGCACTGGAAACTATGAAGGCTAGAAGATCCTGGTCAGATGTCATACAGACCCTAAGAGAACATAAATGTCAGCCCAGGCTACGATGCCCAGCAAAATTCTCAATTACCATAGATAGAGAAAACAAGATATTCCATGACAAAACCAAATTTACACAATATCTTTCCACAAACCCAGCACTTAAAAGGATAATGGGTGGAAAATACTAACACAAGGTGGTTAACTACACCCTAGAAAAAGCAATAAAGTAATCTTTCAACAAATCCAAAAGAAGATAGCCACACAAACAGAACTATACCTTTAACAATGAAAATAACAGGAAGCAACAATCACTATTCCTTAATATCTTATAACATCAATGGACTCAATTCCCCAACAAAAAAACATAGTCTAATAGAAATAGTTTTCATGTAAATCTTCAATTTTATCAGAAAATGTTTGTGATTCCTCTTTCAATTTAGTAATGTTTTTTTATGTCTACCATTTTAACTATATTATTTTCCATGATAATCTTTAATTTTAACACTTTTCTATATATTTTTTCAATTTTATCAGAAATATTTTCCATGTAAATCTTCAATTTTGTCAGAAAATGTTTATAATTCTACTTTCGATCAACTTAGGAATATTTTTATGCCTACCATTTTATCGGTATAAATTTCCATGATAATCTTCAATTTTAATATTTTTCTATAGTTTTCTTCAATTTTATCAGAAATATTTTCCATGTATATCTTCATTTTTATCAGATCATGTCTACAGTTTTACTTTCATTCAATTTAGGAACATATTTATACCTACCATTTTATCTGTATAATTTTCCATGAAATATTTTTATATGTTTTTCTATATATTTCTTGAATTTTATCAGAAATATTTTCCTTATAAATCTTTAATTTTATCAGAAAATGTTTATAATTCCATTTTCAAACAACTTAGCAATATTTTTATTCCTACAACTTTATCTGTATAATTTTTCCAGGAAAGTCAATCTTAATGTGTTTTTCTATATTTTCTTCAATTTTATCAGAGATCTTTTCCATGTAAATCCTCAATTTTATCAGAAAATGTTTATAATTCCACTTTCAATCAACTTAGAAATATTTTTATGCCTACCATTTTATCTGTAGTTTTCCATGATAATATTCAATTTTAATGTTATTTTATATTTTTCTACAATTTTATTAGAAATATTTCCCATGTAAATCTTCAGTTCTATCATAAAATGTTTCTACTTCCTTTTTCAATTAATTTAGTAATGTTTTTTATGTCTACCATTTTACTCGTTAATTTTCCATGAAAATTATTAATCTTAATGTGTTTTTATATGCTTCTTCAATTTTGTCAGAAACGTTTTCCATGTAAATCTTTAATTTTATCATAAAATGTTTTTACTTCCTTTTTCATTAAAAAAAAGGGTATAGCATCTATGAACTTAACAATACTCCAAATTGGAACATTATTCATTTGTGTAATGTGTGACACCGAAATAAACTCCCCACAGAAATAAACTCCCCACTTACCAGACAGACAGCTTCTTCTTTTTCTTCTCCTCCAACATGATAGCTCTGACATCCACATGCCTGCTTGCACAGTGCGATCACCACTGGCATCTAATCTATTATCATGTGATTACTGTTCGTGGTCAGTTTTAGGGTTTTGTTGTTTATGTACTTGGCCCACTTTACACATGAGCTCTCTCTATTCTTATTAGTCACAAGGCTGTGTACCTCAGTCTCAGATGCCACTGAGTATTCCCTTGTAGTTTTCCTCTAAGTTATTTTCAGAGGGCTTTAAATACTCAGCTGAAGAATAATAAAATGCAGCCATTCAAAGTATAAGTCCCTTGAGTTTTGACAAATGTTTGCTGTGACCACACCAACACAACCTACATTCAGCATTTGTCACTCAGACAGGTCCTCCTTTCCCCTGTTTAGTCATTTTCTACCCAACTCTTAGCCCCAGGAAAACACCCGTCTGCCTATTCTAGCACATACTAAGAATATCTAGGTTTTTTGATACTTAAAGCTTATTTTTCTTAGTGATGTCAAATCAGTTTTCCTTTAACTTGTTTGTGTCAAAGGCCACATAGGCCACATAGGAGGAAGGGGGGAAGTGTTTCAGTATTGAAGAGCACTTGCTGGTCATTCAGAGAACATGAATTTAGTTCCTTCAGCACCTAAGTTGGGCAGCTCACAACCACTATAACACTAGCTTCAGGAACTCCAACATCCTCTTCTAGCTGACTTCTGTATGCCTACACACATGTTATGTACTCTCTCAAATGCACACACAGGAATAAAAATATAGGTGAATCTTTTAAAAATATAAAAGGCCATATCAAATATTACATAAATATTTGTATTCTCTTCTATTTATTATTTTATTCATTGTTGTTGCTGTTGTTGTTGGTGGTGGTGGTGGTGGGGTGTGTGTGTGTGCGCGTGTGTAGGTCAGCAAACAACATTTCTAGCTGTCTTTTAGATTTAACCCTTAGTTCATCTGGTATTTGTTTTAATATTGCTTATGAGGCATTTACTCTGTTACTGTTTCCTAACTTTATCAACTATCCAATATTATTTTATCCTATTCACACAGACACACACACACACACACACACACACACGCGCGTTTCTATTTCCTTTGATCTCAAGTTGACTTTATCATTGCAGTAGTTTTATGCTTTTGAGTGGCAGAAGTATAGGTGCCCTCCCACTTCAACCAACATCTATTCTCTTTTTAAATATTTTCCTGGCAATTATTGCTCATAAAATCTAGAATCCCTTTAGCATGTTCCTAAAAGGAAAAGAAATGCTTAGGAAAAGAAAATTCAGTCTTAACCATCATTCACACTTTTTTAGTCATTTATATATTTTTTATTGGATATTTTCTTTATTTACATGTAAAATGTTATCCCCTTTCCTGGTTTCCCCTCTATCCTATCCCCGCCCCCAGCATCCCCTGCTCACCAACCCACCCACTCCTGCTTCCTGGTCCTGGCATTTCCCTACACTGGGGCATTGAGACTTTTCCTCCCATCGATGAACGACAAGGCCATCCTCTGCTACATATGTGGCTGGAGACATGGGTCCCTCCATGTGTATTCTTTGGTTGGTGATTTAGTCCCTAAGAGCTCTGGGGTTACTGGTTGGTTCATATTATTGTTCCTCCTATAGGGTTGCAAACCCCTTCAGCTCCTTGGGTTCTTTCTCTAGCTCCTCCACTGGGGACCCTGTGCTCAGTCCAATGGTTGGCTGAGAGCGTCCCCCTCTGTATTTGTCAGGCACTTGGAGAGCCTCTCAGGTGACAGTTGTATCAGGCTTCTGTCAGGAAGCACATGTTGGCATCCATAATAGTGTCTGGGATTTGGTAACTGTATATGGGATGGATCCCGAAGTAGGGCAGTCTCTGGATGGCCTTTCCTTCAGTCTCTGCTCCACACTTTGTCTCTGTATCTGCTCCCATCACTATTTTGTCCCCCCTTCCAAGAAGGACCAAAGTATCTACACTTTGGTATTCCTTCTTCTTGAGCTTCATGTGGATTGTAAATTTTATCTTGGGTATTCCTAGCTTCTGGGCTAATATCCACTTATCAGTGAGTGCATACTATGTGTGTTCTTTTGTGACTGGGTTACCTCACTCAGGATGATATTTTCTAGTTACATCTATTTGTTTAAGAATTTCATGAATTCATTGTTTTTAATAGCTGAGTAGTACTCCATTGTGTAAATGTAACAGTTTCTGTATCCATTCCTCCATTGAGGGACATCTGGGTTCTTTCCAGCTTCTGGCTATTATAAATAAGGCTGCTATGAACGTAGTGCAGCATGTATCCTTATTACATGTTGGAGAATCTTCTGGGTATATGCCCAGGAGTGATATAGCTGGGTCCTCAGGTAGTACTATGTAATTTTCTAAGGAACCACCAGACTGATTTCCAGAGGGGTTGTACCAGCTTGCAATCCCACCAGCAGTGGAGGAATGTCGTTTCTCCACATCCTTGCCAGCATCTGCTGTCAACTGAATTTTTGACCTTAGCCATTCTGACTGGTGTGAGGTGGAATCTCAGGGTTGTTTTGATTTGCACATCTCTGATGACTAAGGATGTTGAACACTTCTTTAGGTGCTTCTCAGCAATTCAGTATTCCTCAGTTGAGAATTCTTTGTTTAGCTCTGTACTCCCTTTTTCAATAGAGTTATTTGTTTCTCTGGAGTCTAACTTCTTGAGTTCTTTGTATATATTGGATATTAGACCTCTATCAGATGTAGGGTTAGTAAAGATCTTTTCCCAATCTATTGGTTGCTGTTTTGTCCTGTTGTCAGCATCCTTTGCCTTACAAAAAGCTTTGCAATTTTGTGAGGTCCCATTTGTCAATTCTTGATCTTAGAGCATAAGCTATTGAAATTCTGTTCAGGAAAATTTCCCTTCTGCCCATGTGCTTGAGGCTCTTCCTTACTTTCTTTTCTGTTAGTTTAAGTGTATCTTGTTTTATGTGGAAGTCCATGAACCACTTCGACTTGAGCTTTGTACAAGGAGATAAGAATGGATCGATTTGCATTCTTCTACATGCTGACCACCAGTTGAACCAGCACCATTTGTTGAAAAGGCTATTTTTTTTCCACTGGATGGTTTTAGCTCCTTTGTCAAAGATCAAGTGACCATAGATATGTGGGTTCTTTTCTGGGTCTTCAATTCTGTTCCATTGATCTACCTGCCTGTCACTGTACCAATACCATGCAGTTTTTATCACAATTGCTCTGTAGTACAGCTTGAGGTCAGGGATGGTGATTCCACCAGAAATTCTTTTATTGTTGAGAATAGTTTTCACTATCCTGAATTTTCGTTATTCCAGATGAATTTGCAAATTGCTCATTCTAATTCTAGGAAGAATTGGAGCATTGAATCTGTAGATTACTTTTGGCAAGAGGGCTATTTTTACTATATTAATCCTGCCAATCCATGAGCATGAGAGATCTTTACATCTTCTGAAATTTTTGATTTTTTTCTTGACAGACTTGAAATTCTTGTCATGCAGATCTTTCAATTGCTTAGTTAGAGTCAGACCAATGTATTTTATATTATTTGTGACTATTGTGAAGGGTGTCCTTTCCCTAATTTCTTTCTCAGCCTGTTTATCCTTTGTGTAGAGGAAGGCCACTGATTTGTTTGAGTTAATTTTATAACTAGCCACTTTGCTGAAGTTGTTTATCAGTTTTAGGAGTTTTCTGGTAGAACTTTTTGGGGTCTTTTAAGTATACTATCATATCATCTGAAAATAGTGATATTTTGACTTCTTCCTTTCCAATTTGTATCCCTTTGACATCCTTTTGTCAAATTTCTCTGGCTAGGACTATGAGTACTATATTGAATAGATAGGGAGAGAGTGGGCAGCCTTGTCTGATTTTAGTGGGATTGCTTTAAGTTTCTCTCCATTTAGTTTGATGTTAGCTACTGGTTTACACTATATTGCTTTCACTATGTTTAGGTATGGGCCTTGAATTCCTGATCTCTCCAAGACTTTTATCAGGAAGGGATGCTGAATTTTGTCAAAAGCTTTTTCAGCACCTATTGAAATGACCTTGTGGTTTTTTTTCTTTGAGTTTGTGTATGTAGTGGATTGCATTGTTGGATTTCCCTGTATTGAACCATCCCTGCATCCCTGGGATGAAGTCTACTTGATTTTTTTGACCATAGCCATTCTGACTGGTGGTGGTGAATTATTGTTTTGATGCATTCTTGGATTCAGTTCACCAGAATTTTGTTGAGAATTTTTGCATCAATGTTCATAAGGGAAATTGGTCTGAAGTTCTCTTTCCTTGTTTGGTCTTTGGTTTATAAGCATTATTGTGGTTTCATAGAATGAATTGAGTAGTGTTCCTTGAATTTCTATTCTGTAGAATAGTTTGAAGAGTATCAGTATTAGCTCTTCTTTGAAGATCTGATAGAATTCCTCACTAAACCCATCTGGTCCTGGGTTGTTGGGTTTTTTTTTGTTTGTTTGTTTTAGTTTTTTTTTTGTTGTTGTTGGAAGACTATTAACAACTGCTTCTATTTCCTCAGAACTTATGGGACTATTTAGATGGTTTATCTGATCCTGTTTTAATGTTGGAACCTGGTATGTATCTAGAAAAGTGTCCATTTCATCCAGATTTTCCAATTTTGTTGAGTATAAGCTCTTGTAGTAGGATCTGATGATTTTTTGAATTTCCACAGTTTCTGTTGTTATTTCTCCCTTTTCATTTCTTATTTTATCAATTTGGGTAGTGCCTCTCAGCCCTATGGTTAGTCTGGCTAAGGGTATATCTATCTTGTTGATTCTCTCAAAGAACCAGCTCCTGATTTTGTTGATTCTTTGTATATTTCTTTTTGTTTCTATTTGGTTGATTTCAGCCCTGAGTTTGATTATTTCCTGCCATCTACTCCTCTTGGGTGCATTCGCTTCTTTTTGTTCTAGAGCTTTCAGGTGTGCTGTCAAGCTGCTAGTGTGTGCTCCTCTCCAATTTCTATTTGGAGGCACTTAGAGCTATGAGTTTTCCTCTTAGCACTGCTTTCATGGTGTCCCATAAGTTTTGGTATGATGTGTCCTCACTTTCATTAAATACTAAAAGGTCTTTAATTTCTTTCTTTATTTCTTCCTTGACTAGGCTATCATTGAGTACAATATGGTTCAATATCCATGTGTATGTGTGTTTTCTTTTGTTTTTGTTTGAACTCAAGACCAGCCTTAGGCCATGGTGATCTGAGAGGGTGCATGGAATTATTTCAATATTCTTGTATCTGTTGAGGCCTGTTTTGTGACCAATAATTATATGGTCAGTTTTGGAGAAGGTATCATGAGGTGCTGAGAAGAAGGTATATTCTTTTGCTTGAGGATTGAATGTTCTATAAATATCTGTTAGATTCATTTGGTCCATAACTCTAGTTAGTTTCACTGTTTCTCTGCTTAGTTTCTGTTTCCATGATTTGTCCATTGTTGAGAGTGGGGTGTTGAAGTCTCCCACTATAATTGTTTGGGGTGCAATGTGTTCTTTGAGCTTTAGTAAAGTTCTTTTAGGAATGTAGGTGTCCTTGCATTTGGAGCATAGATGTTCAGAATTGAGAGTTCATCTTGATTGATTTTTCCTTTGATTAGTATGAAATGTCCTGCCTTTTCCTTTTTGACAACTTTTGTTTGGTGAAAGTCGATTTTATCCGATATAAGAATGACCACTCCAGCTTGTTTCTTGGGAGCATTTGCTTGGAAAATTGTTTTCCAACCTTTGACTCTGAGGTAATGAGTGTCTGTCACTGAGGTGGGTTTCTTGTATGCATCAAAATGTTGGGTCCTGTTTACATATCCAGTCTGTTAGTCTATGTCTTTTTATTGGGGAATTGAGACCATTGACGTTAAGAGATATTAAGGAAAGGTGATTGCTGCTTCCTGTTATTTTCATTGTTAAAGGTATAGTTCTGTTTGTGTGGCTATCTTCTTTTGGATTTGTTGAAAGATTACTTTATTGCTTTTTCTAGGGTGTAGTTAACCACCTTGTGTTAGTATTTTCCACCCATTATCCTTTTAAGTGCTGGGTTTGTGGAAAGATATTGTGTAAATTTGGTTTTGTCATGGAATATCTTGTTTTCTCTATCTATGGTAATTGAGAGTTTTGCTGGGCATCGTAGCCTGGGCTGACATTTATGTTCTCTTAGGGTCTGTATGACATCTGACCAGGATCTTCTAGCCTTCATAGTTTCCAGTGCGAAGTCTGGTGTAATTCTGATAGGTTTGCCTTTATATGTTGCTTGACCTTTTTCACTTATTGCTTTTAATATTCTTTCTTTGTTTAGTGCATTTGGTGTTTTGATTATTATGTGATGGGAGGTATTTTGTTCTGGTCCAATCTGTTTGGAGTTCTGTAGGCTTCTTGTATGTTCATGGGCATCTCTTTCTTTAGGTTAGGGAAGTTTTCTTCTATAATTTTGTTGAAGATATTTACTGACCCTTTAAGTTGGAAATCTTGGCTCTCTTCTATACCTATAATCCTTGGGTTTGGTCTTCTCATTGTGTCCTGGATTTCCTGGATGTTTTGGGTCAGGAGCTTTTTGCATTTTGCATTTTCTTTGACTGTTGAGTCAATTTTTCTAAGGTATCTTCAGCTCCTGAGATTCTTTCTTCTATCTCTTGTATTCTGTTGTTGATGCTTGCAACTATGTCTCCTGAATTCTTTCCAAGGTTTTCTATTTCCAGAGATGTCTCATTTTGTGATTTCTTTATTGTTTCTACTTCCATTTTTAGATCCTGGATGGTTTTGTTCAGTTCCTTTACTTGTTTGTTTGTGTTTTCCTGAAATTCTTGAAGTGATTTTTGTGTTTCCCCTTTAAGTGCTTCTACTTTTTGACTCATGTTCTCCTGTGTTTCTTTAAGTGATTTTTGTGTTCCCTCTTTAAGGGTTTCTACCTCTTGACCCATGTTTTCCTGTGTTTCTTTAAGGGATTTTTGTGTTTCCTCTTTAAGGGCTTCTACCTGTTGACCCATGTTCTTCCATAATTCCCTAAGGGATTTTTGTATTTCCTCTTTAAGGACTCCTACCTGTTGACCTATGTTGTCTTGTATTTCTTTAAGGGAGTTATTTATGTCCTTCTTGAAGTCCTCTATGAGCATCATGAGATGTGATTTTCAAATCCAGCTCTTACTTTTCCAGTGTGTTGGGGTATTCACAATTTGCTGTTGTGGGAGAACTGAATTCTGATGGTGCCATGTTGCCTTGGTTTCTGTTGGTAATGATCTTACATTCGCCTTTTGCTATCTAGTTTTCTCTGGTGTTACCTGGTCTTGCTGTCTCTGATTTTGGTTTATCTCTCCTGCAAGCCTGTGTATATGTACTCCTGGGATTCCAATTCTCACTGTGTACACAGGTATGTAGGCTGTCCTGGGAGACCAGCTCTCCTGTGCTCCCAGGCCTTTCTGCACTCCAAATGATCTAAATGCGGCTAGTTCTCTAGGAAGTATCAGGAGATGGCATCTTCACTGTGGCAGACCTGGCAAGATTCTGCCACAGCAGAAAGAGCAAATGTCCTGAGTGCAGCTGGTTCTCTAGGAAGTATCAGGAGAGGTGTCCTCACTGTGGCAGACCTGGCAAGATTCTGCCATAGCAGAAAGGGCAAATGCCCTGAATGGCTGGTTCTCAAAATCCCTGAGTGGCTGGTTCTCTAGGAAGTATCAGGAGAGGTGTCCTCACTGTGGCAGACCTGGCAAGATTCTACCATAGTAGAAAGGGCAAATGACCTGAATGGCTGGTTCTCAAAAGCCCTGAGTGACTGGTTCTCTAGGAAGTATCAGGAAATGGTGTATTCACTGTGGCAGACCTGGCAAGATTCTGCCACAGCAGAAAGGGGTGGTGGCGGCGGAAGGGGAAGCAGGATCCAGAGGGGACTGCAAATGCCCTGAGTGACTGGTTCCTAACTGCCTTGAGTGGCTGGTTCTCAACTGCCCTGAGTGGCTGGTTCTCTAGGAAGTATCAGGAGATGGAATTTTCACTGCAGTAGACTTGGCAAGGTTCTACCACAGCAGAAAGGGCTGGTGGTGGTGGGAGCGGGGGGGTATATTCATCAAAACTGCATTCTATTAAAAAGAATGCTTCCTGGGGAAACAGAGATTGCTCCGTGGGTAAAGTATATGCTCTACAAGCATAAGGAGCAGAATTCAGATCTCCAGCACCCACATAAATGCTGCATAGGAACACTGTTCTGTTTATGACCTAGTGTGTGGGAGGTAGAAATGGGATCTCTAGAGCAAGCTGGCTAACTAGACTAGCTGAATTGCACACTCTAGGTTCAAGTGATAACCTTGCCTCCACATGCACTCACACATATAAATGCACTCAGCATGTACATACATCCATACACATATACTTGCATATACACATGCACTCACACACATGCACTCATACACATGTACTCAAACGTACACATGCACTCATACATACACATGTTCTCAAACATACACATGCACTCATACAGATGCACTCATACATGCACATGCATTCACACATACACATGCACTCATACACATGCACTCATACATACACATGCACTCACACATACACATACACTCACACATGCATATGCACTCATACACATGCACTCACATATACAAATGCACTCATACATACACATGCACTCACACATGCACATGTACTCATACATACACATGCACTCATACACATGCACTGCACATACACATTCATTCATAAATATGCATTTACATATACACAGGAACCCATACATATGCAAATGTTCATACACAAGAGAAAAAACATGGGCATATACAAAAAAAGGATATTTATACAATTTGGGCAAGAAAATGCTAAGACTGAACTGAATCTGTGTGGCTGAGTCAGCCTTATTTAACCTTGACTGTGTACCGTTCTTAGAAGAGTCTACCATGTTGGAACTGAAGTTCTAATCTGAAGTCTTGGAGGTTTGGATTTTCAGGATCCTGTCTCTACCAGAAAAAATTCAGAATCGAGATAAAGTCAAGAATTATGGGAGGTTTATTATACAGCCAAAGTACACATTCAAGGGGCAAGCCAGGCATCTGCAAAGTGGCATGGCTAGGTCCTGGATGGCTTGTCTTGGGAGCAAAGTTTCTTGGTGGAGAGAGTTATTCAGTTAAGGCAGAGGAGAAGTGGGGAAGTCCAGGAATGGATCAAGGTTTTTCCAAAACAGAGTTCACTCTCCTCTTTTAGCCCTGTATTTGGTTTTCCAGCCGTTCTTATTTCTCATGGTCCTAGCACAAGAGAGGGAAGTTTTCAAAACTGACATATGAACAAGTCATTGTAGTGAAGCAATACTCAGTTAGCAGTGCTTGGCTGTGCAGGTACTACCTGGTTTAGACTGCTTACCTTCCCTCCCTGTTTTATTGGTCACATGATATCTTGCTATCACACAACTCTGAGGTTTCATCAGCCACCTGGCAATGCTTATCCATCCTCTCAGTACTCAAGCTACCTTGTCCCTTCATCTAACTTGATGTCAGTAGCTGTGCTGCTGACTGGTAAGATCCAGGTCACATGGTTGTGTTGGGGGCTGGAACCAGAATCATCCCAGGGAAGTTCTCTTGCTTTTGTGCTGGGGCAGCACAGACTGCTCTTTGACTTTGTGAGGGTGAAACTGTGACTCCACACTGCCCCTGTAACAGGTCAAGGAGTTCCCTTGATATCTATGGGTAGGGTATTCTAGCAGAGTGGAATCCTTGTCTTCCCTAGAGAGAAAAATTTCAGGATGAGCCAGTGTGAAGCAGAGGTGGAGTTTATTGAATGAGAATTTTTAATGGATTTTAAGCAGGAGAATTTCAGACAAACCTGAGAGTATGGGTGTAGCTGTCTCTAAGCCCAAACTGCTTCAATGTCCTGGTGTTTGTGTGTAGGATTTTTGAAGATTATAGGAGTTTGAAAGATTTTAGAATTTCTTTGTTTAACCAGTTTACAAGCAACCTTCCCTGCCTCTATTTTAATATCTCCCTTTGCAGTTGAGTTTCTAAAGTTGTCCTGGCATTGAATGGGATTACAGTGTGGTAAAATAAGACCAGGGGCCCCTAGGTTTTTACAGGAGTTAAGATATGTCCATTTACCTTAAAGGGAATGAAGCAAATGGTGCTAATTGTTGGAGTTCTGGGAGAGGCTTCAGCCAGACACTGGAGTGAGGGACTTCTTTCCCTTCCAATGGCTCCAGAATTTTCCCTGCCTTTCTATCCTGCCACAACCCAGTTAATTTTTAGTTCCTTCTTGAAGCAAGCTTTATAAAACTTGTCTTTCATTATAGGAGAAAATCAGTGTGGTGGTTTGAATGAGAATGGCCTCCATAGGCTCACAGATTTGAATATGTAGTCACTAAGAAGTGGCTTTATTTGAAAGAATTAGGAGGTGGGGCCTTATTGAAGGAAGTGTGTCACTGTGGGTAGACTTTGAAGTTTCAAAACCCAAGCCAAACTCGGAGTTTCTCTCTGCCTATGGACCAGGATGTAGTTCTCAGCTTCTGTTCCAGTGTCTCACTACATAACACCATGCTTTGTGCCATAATGGACTAAACTTCTGAAACTACAGGCAAGTCCCCAATTAAATGTTTTCTTTTATTACATTTGCCTTGGTCATAGTGTCTCTTCACAACAATACTACAGTGGCCAAGACAGAAGTTGGTACCAGGGGGCATGGCATTACTTTGACAGGCCTGGCCATGCTGCTTATTGGTAGACTGTGGACTTTGGGACTTTGAATTAGGAAAACCTTTGGATGGTTTAATGTTGGCTTAATGGGTCACACTAGTAGGAGTATGAAAGACAGAACTGAAGGGGAATTGAACTGTAGGGGCTCAGCTCAAAACTTTTCAGTGGGAAAGGATATTAATAAGTGGTTAGAGACCATTGTGATATTTTGGCAAAGGATATGTGGTTACTTTTTGCCCTTGTCAAATAAAAAAATCTGCCTGAAACTAAATTTAAGAGTTTTGGATTAATGACTTTTGGCAGAGACTTTAAGACAGCCACTCCCCCCTCCAATGTGTTGCATGATTATTAGTGGCCACTCTTATGCAGATCTATAATGAAAAAGAGCAAGTTGAGCAAGGAAAAATAAATACGTAGAGTTTGAGGAGATAAAGGAGCACCAGGAAGTGTAATGGAGCTAAGCTCCATGCTCAAGGAGATATAAGTTTAAAGAGAATCCTGATTACAATTGGAGCAAAGGCAGTGGTGACCTCAGGGAAAGATCCCATCTAACTAAGCTTCCAACTTGTGAAAAAGAATTAAAGAAAAGCTTAAGCAGTGAAGGACACCATTTAAAAGAGAAAGCTGATGAAAATGTATCTGAGTGAGGGGGCCAAATTGAGCAAGAAGAACAATTTGTCAGATTTGGTCACATGGTTCTGTCTTTAGAGTCAAGGATGCGAGGAAGTGGTTATGAAATCTCCCTCTGTGGCTAAGGAAAGTCATAGAAGCCAGGTAAGTGTTAGGGGTATATGGAGGCTCAGAGAGACCATTGTGTGAAGCTGTGAAGGTGAGGCCTAGACTGCCTTGGAGATCCCAAAATGCTGGGAATGCCAGAGTTGTGGGATGCCTGCCAAGGTCCCATGGGCCCAGCCCACGGAAGAGAAATGTGTTAAAGTCAACAAAGCTGAAAGGATTTGGAGATCTGAAGAGCCCTTTGACATCAGACAAAGAGATGCAGAGTTTGGAGTTTGCCCTGTTTGTTTTTGGACTTGCTTTGATCCAATAGTTCTTGACTATGGTTCTTTTGTAACGATGTTGTGTACTCAGTGTCCCAATGTATGTTGGAAGTATATAATATACTTGGTGATTTTGATTTTATTGGGGTTACATTTAGGAAACTGTGATGAGTCTTAGAAGAGACTTTGAACTTTGGGTTTTTTAAAAAGTGTGGAGACTGTTATAGACTATGGGAGCTTTTGAACTTGGGTTGAATGTAGTTTTGTGCCATGATACGGCTACAACCCTATAGGGGCCAAGTTGTAGAATATGGTGGTTTGAATGAAAATGGTCACCATAGGCTCATAGATTTTAGTGCTTGGTCACCTGGAAGTGGCACTATTTGAAATGTTTTGTTGGAGAAAGTGTGTCTGGGGGTGGACTTTGAAGTTTCAAAAGGCCAAGCCAAGCTCAGAGTCTCTGCCTTCAGATTAGGATACAGTATTCAACTACTTCTCCAACATTTGCCTACTTGCCACCATGTTTCCTACCATGATGATAATTGACTAAACCTCAGACACTGTAAAGCCTCCAATTAAATATTTTCCCCTACTGTTATTGCCATGGTCATGGTGTCTCTTCACAGCAATAGAAGAGTGACTAAGACACCATGCCTTCAAATAAAGCAACAAGGTCCTAAAATTCTCAAGTATTTTCTTAAAATCAAACCTACTTTCTTTTTTGTGAAGACAAGGCTCTGGCCATGTAACCCAGGCTGGCATCAAGTCCATGATCTTTCAACTTCAGGCTCCCCAGTACTGAGATTACAGGTAGCACCACATGTAGGCTTATATTTTTCAAAACATATTTTAATAAATGTTCTTAAATGCTTCAACCTCCCTTATAGGTCACCAACCAAAGGCAGGGGAGGAGTATAAATAATAGGACAAGGAGGACGTGAACATATTTAGAAGTAGCTCCTTGGAGGTGATTACAATCTTCATTGTCTGCAGTCTAGACCACTAGCAAGATACTAAACAGGAATCAGCATCAGCAGCTTGATCCAGAAGAAACTTTGAGGCTCTGCTGATCTGCGCGAGTCTGCTGGAGCAGCAAGAGGCAGCCAGAACACCACGAGTTCTTTGATGTGTTTCTCACTATGAAATCACAACAATCAAAGTTCAGTGAAGAAAACGAGGTGAACCAATGCCAGGGCATTGTCAGTGAAGATCAGCATCAGCAAAGCCAAATAAAGACCAGCAAGGCGAACCAATGCCAGAATGTCGTCAGTGAAGACCAGCATCAGAGAAGCCTAAGGAAGACCAACAAGGTGAAACAATGCCAAACTGTCAAAGACTATCTGTTGGGTTATACTAATACTCTTTCCAAATATCATATGTCCTCTCAAATGTCCATTCCAGCAAAACATCACATACATTTTCATCAGACAGCCTCCAGAAAAACACCACGTGTCTATTCTCATCAAAACATCCTTTCATGTGTCTACTTCAGCAAAACATCCTCTCATAAGACAACCTTCAGATAAAAATCACATGACACAATTATTTCCTCTTCAACCACCAAACTTAATGCCAAATCGACTTTTTAAAATGAACTGAGCTATTTCAGTTCAAAATGGTTGTCCAGTAAAGCCACTGAAGTTTACATATCGCTGACATAAAAAGGGAAATGAGGCAGAAAGTGTCACTACATGTCAAAGGAAAAGTGATTTCCAACAACCCCACAATGGTCAGATCCATCAGGGTAACAAAGAAAGTGAGCATCATTGCAGCGAATACACTGAGCAGGATTGAGTAGAAAGGAGAAAGGGGACAAATTCTGAGAACAGCCCTCCATTCCTTAGGGACACACAGCTAGTCCAGCTGCTGAGATCTATGCTGGCTGAAAGCCAAGCTAGAACTTCCTATCTTATGGAGAAGAGAGCTTTATTACCCAGTGATTAAATAATCTGCCTAAAGGAGGGCTGTTCCTGGCCAGAAGCAATACAGCCACATGCTGACTGACCCGAACATCAATTGTCTTCAGGGACTATAGCAGGTCGGTGACCCACAGTTCCATGTAGAACTGCAGGAAGGAGTCCTAGATCCAGACAATAGGAAAGTCTTTATGTTCAGGCTTGCTTTCAGAAAAATAACTAAGAAGAAAAGTACAAGACAGAGAGGTGTCTTCAATCCATAATGAATTCTAGAGAGCTCTGCAAGCATTCAGTACACAGTTTGCTAGCCCTTACAGACTTTTGGCAGAGATTACAAGACAGCCTGGTATTGTCTGTGTTGCCCGGTTCTTAGTGACCACTTTTATGCAGATCTTTAATGAGAAAGAGCAAGCTGAGCAAGGACAAATACAAAATGTCCAGTTTTAGGAGAAATGGAGCACCAGGAAGTGTGCTGCTGCTCACGTCGTTAAAATGAAATTCTCCTAGCTTTATCCTTTTACAGATTAGAGTCAAAAAGGACATTTTCTTATAAAAACAAACTTAAAGCCCCCGGAGGCTCTTCCCAGGAAGAACAATAAATTTCCAGTGGATTGTGGGTTTACAAGTGATGAGGAAACAAAGAGCATCTGAGAACAACAGGAAGTGGATCTTCCTGGCCCGAGGACAGATCTCCAGCAGGATGCACAGCAGAGACCTTTGGAGAAGGGAGGATCCCATGTTCTCAGCTAAAAACCTTCTAAGGACAGAATTCAGTGCTAGAGGAGAGATTATAAAACAAGCCCTGCAATAGGGAATTTCAGACTTGTGTCTCGAATATAGACAGACATGTAAGTCCTCACATATCAATGAGGAGAACGAAAAATGTTCTGTGAAATGAGTCTTTCTCTGTAATACAAGGGCTTTTTACCATTTGTAAGGATGCTCTGTTGGCTTGGAATAGATTCTTTCTCACTTTAGCTCTGTTTAGTTTTAGGCTCTGTGGGCCACTTAGTTGCTGCATTTTCTGCTCACATTTATTTTGCTTACAAAATGAACCCAGGGCTTCATGGATTCAGGGAAAGCTCTCTAACACACATATGCCCACAAACACCTGCCTTTTTAAAATTTTGAGGCAATGGCTCACTAATTTCCTCAAGCTGACCTTGATCGGTTTGCCTCAGTCATTTGAACATCTACAATTACAGGACTGAATGATAGATCTTTTGAATTATTGTAATATTTGTGCATGTTTATGAAGCAGAGGATTAGCATGGTCACACAGCTCTTAAGGAAAATTTTATTCTGGAACCACATATGAATGACTATGGCCCAAAACACAGATTCTGGTGACCTGGGTTCCATGTTTTGATGTGCCAGCAGTTTCAGGATTATTTATAGTCACATAACAAAGAAAGTCACAATTGAGGGCACTTTTTAAGTACACTAATGCAAACGTCAGGTTTGTGTGTGCCTGTGTTGGGATGGGGGAGTTTCACCAAAGTTTTGGGTCTCAGATGCTGTCTGATGAAACTGCTAACCTTTTGATTGGTGGAATTTAGTATCTTGCTAGTTAATACATTCCAAAAGATTTCACCTTTTAGTCACAGGATAATAGATCAGAAAGAGATGTGCACAGAATGGCTATTAAGGGAGCTAAGAATAGTCCAAGATAAATAATAATTAGGCTTTGGTCTTGTAACATTCCAGTCTCTCCACAGCTAACTAGCCTTGTAGAAGGTTCAGTGGAAGGTGAGGTTCTTTCCAGGAACTTTTGTTCTCAGTGGTATACAATTCTGTCCATATTTACAAAATATGCTGACAGATATGAGTGGTGAAACAACTTGGTAAAAATAAAGCTTGTACTTTGCTTAAATTTTCCATGCTGGAAAGTTAAAAATATTAACTCTAGACTCAGATTGCAGGATGTTTTCTCACACTTGGCTTCTATACACAACAGTAGTGCTGACCAAAATCTCTCCTGCATTTGATATTTTAAATTGTAGTTTGCTCTTATAATTTCATCTAATAAAACCTTTGATGGCCTGTGAGATGGCTCAGCAGGTAATGGTACCTGCACCAACCTGATTTCAATCCTCAGGATCCCCACAGTGGAACCAGAGAACCGAATCCCACTAGTTGTCCTCTGACATTCACGTGCATGCTTGTTGGCACATAGGTGACAACACACATGCACACACACACACACACACACACACACACACACACAATGTTAAAAACAAAAACATTTGTGGCTTAATTTGAAAACTATAAAGGTAAAAGATCTGAACAGACAGGCCACCAGAGAAGCTGTCCATATAGCCAGAAACATGAACAGGGATTCAACCTTATTCACCAGCACAAGATTCTAGGGAGACTTCAGTCTTTCTCCAGAATGGCCAGTAAGGAACCCAATGCCAGCTACAGGTAAAAACACTTCTCAGGAAATTGTTGCTGGGTTGTGCAGTTGCTTTGTAAGCTTCTCTTCTGGAATCAAAATGGCTTGAAATGCTATGACAAATGGCCACATCCAGGCTTAAGGCAAAACTCTAGAAACTTGTTCCTTAAAGTTCTGGATGCTGGAAGAGTTAGTCTAGAAGGCCAGTGGGGTTGGGCTGTCTTCCTACTTTAGTGATGGCCTTTTCTTTCGCCATGCTCTTCATGGTGAGGACTATGGTTATTTTCTGAATGAAGGTTAATCCCAGTCAGAAGATGCTATGCACTGTACTAATCAACTGCGGAAAGCCCCACCTAACAAGTTTAGGGGAGACAACAATACTCCTGTAAAAACAAAACAGAACAAAACAAAATGAATAAACATGCTGGTTCACTAAGCTGGATGTGCATTGAACCCTTTCTTAGCCTGCTAGGGATGTATCTGGGGTAGATGGGTGAAACGTTTCTTATGTCTCCCCAGGAAAAATCACTTGACCACATGAAGGCATACATACTACATCATTCCATTTGCACAAAGTTCAAAAACAGGCAAAACTCACCTCTTTGCTGATGAAAATAAGGATGGTGATGGTTTTCTTGCAAGCAGGGAGTGACCAGTGACCAAAAGCCAGGAGAGCACCCAGGTGCTGACCACACTCTGTTTTCTAGTTTGGATTGGGTTACCCAGGAATGGCCACTGTTCACAAGAGGGGGAGGAGGGGAGGAGGAAGGAGAGAAAGAGGGTGAAAAGGAAGAAGAAGGCAAGGGAGAGGGATAGGGTCAGACAGGGATGGGGGACGGGGATGGGGGCACGGAGATGAAGAGGAAGAGGAAGAGTGAGGGGGGAGGGAGAAGGAGAGGGAGAGGCCCTCACATTGTCCAGGTTAGTCTGCATCTCACTAATTTGTCAACCAGGCTGATCTCAAACTCAGTAAATACTCCTGCTTCAGCCTCCTGAAAGCTGAAATTACAGGTGTAAGCCACCATATCATCCCCAGCTAGGGATGTTCGTCCTGTGCAAATTCACTGTGTTGAACTCCTCCACAGTTTATGTCCTCTTTCTGGCTGGAGTACTCCTGGGTACAGGTGTTGGCTTTTGACTATTCTGTAGTTGGAGGATTTGGTCTCCTGCCAAGGGAGCCTCCCGTGAAAGACAATGAGTCATGTGTCAAGTCACTGCCTGAATGAGCCTTGAGGAAGAATTTGTATCTATAGGTAAGAATAATGGCTTATTATACTTATTATCCTCATCACAAAAGGGTCCTGGCAGGTTACATGATTAATCAAATGAGTTAAGAAAGCACCATGATCTAAAATTATCTTCTTCCTTCTCAGAATGTAGGACAGCAATGATATCAGAATAATCCATTACATGCTTCATATGCTTGCTTCAGTTAGGGGGTGAATATTATCTAGATGTGGGGGGATTAATCCAACTTACATCACAGAAAGGGCAGTGCCCCTCAAGTCCTTTATGTAGAGACTTCATTAGTTGAGAAGATGAAGTTCCCAAAGTTGAGTAATGAGATCTTTAAAGTAATCATGAGAGGCTAAGTCACAAGGAAGGCACAAGTTATTCATATTGGTAACAGTAGACAGCAGAATTTTAAAAAGAGATAGTTGAACAAGCATAGTGAAGAGAGGAGAGTTGAATCCTCATGGGGGGGGAGGAGAGAGAGAGAGAGAGAGAGAAGAGCTTTTCAAATTGGATGAGTCTTCATGGAGCTGTGAATCACTCAAGTGAAACATCGTCTGAGCAATAAGTCCCATTTAATGTTTGAATTTCAAGAATAGTAAAGCTTGGACAATTATTTCTGTGAGATAGATATATATATATATATATATATATATATCACAGAATATATGTTGGGTTTTGGTCCAGCAAGCAGAAATAATATTAAGAGAAGAAGTGGAACTTTATCTTGTTGGTGGTTGGGTTTCTAGCATCTTGCTGCCATTTCTGTCCCCAGCAAGAGAGTTAGTGGAAAATGTTCAAATACAACCAGCCTCATTGGGAGGATGGCAGATTACTGTCTAACAGTTCTATTCAATCAAACTGAGTAACCATTTTTCATCAGAATGAAAAGAGAACTGGAGTGTTCTCGTGTCTTGATGACCATGAGACAAAGAGAGTTTGTACCAGTGATGGGGGGCTGGGCCAGGCATTTCTAGGTACTTAGACTCTTATTCAAAGAGCTCAAAATACGAACTTAAAAATCTGCAGAAGAAGTAAGGTAATGATTTGGAGCATTGCAATAGTGCTCCATCAAGACTGACAGTGGGCCTCATGAGTTAGAGTACTAAAAAGCGCCTTTTATGGGATCTAAGGAAAGAAGGGGCTGGTTACTAAGGAAAGGAGTTTGACTGGTTCTCTATTTTGACTCATTAGATTATATAATCATTTTGATACTGTACATATCCCTTCCCATAATGCCTCTGATTTTAATCATATGCATGTGCCCTTATCCATAGGCATAAGATGGTAAATAGGAGATTCTTCTTAAAATGTTACTTAAAGGACATAGACATGCACCCCAAACTAAATCAGAACTAATCAACCCTTCTATTATTCATACCTAGATATGTTTGGAATACACTCAAATAGAAACTATTTAAACTTGGTTGTTACCATGGGTGGAGAAATGCATAACATTGTTCAAAGATGGCAATGGGAAGACTAGGAGTTCTGAGGTTGCTAGGTGCACTGTTTGAAGAAGGATGGTATGTAAAGGAGAAAGAATGGGTTGCACAACATGTTATTATAAGGTGTGTAATACCACATTAATGCAAGGTGTGTGTGTGTGCATGTATAAGACCCAAAACCTAATGGAAATCCCAAGCAAAACTACCTTCTATGCTTGTCTGCCTCACTGTGACTGCTATACACCATTTGGGTCCACTGTCACTTGTCCTAGACAGCTCTGGAAAGGTAAATATGGTTGACACTGGTATCTTCTGCAATAGCTACTTTTCCACACACTCCTTCTGATCAGAATCCTGATCTTGTTTTCTGACTTTCTCTGCATTTTACCAAAAGCCCCAGCCCCATCCAGAGGGAAGATCCTAAAATCTCTTGCTGACTGTGGTCTCCTCCAGGGGCTGCTTAGACTATGGTTTCCAGTGAACCAATTCCAGAGAGACACCCGAGAAGTGCTACTGCTGTCTTCTGGGAAAGGCCACTGTCTTAGACATATGCCTGGCCCTGTAGTTGCTCAGTTGCTGCAGCCTACCTTGCCACTAGCCTGTGGATGAAGCCAATACCACCATTGTGAGACAGTAAGAATCTGACTTGTTCTGATCCTGCTCCTCTTCTGCATTAACCAAGTCTTCAGAACCTATTATGGAGAGAGAGAGAGAGAGAGAGAGAGAGAGAGAGAGAGAGAGAGAGAGAGAGAGAGAGAGAGAAAGTAGAAAGGGAGAGAGGGAGAGAGGGAGAGAGAGAGAGAGGGAGAGAGGGAGAGGGAGAGGGAGAGGGAGAGGGAGAGAAAATTTGCTTCATTATTATATAGGGCTGTTTAAGACAGGGATTGCTACTAGTTGCTGACAGCTAAGACAGAAGCTCAACATTCTATGTTAGAGAGCCTCTTACCTTTAATTGTTTAGTGAAATGAGACTAGGCCAGAAGCAAGATGGAAGCTCCCCAAAGCTGCTTTAGGTCCTTGTCTTCTGGTTTGCCTGTCTATGTGAAGCATAAACACCTTGCACTGTGGCATAATCTCCACATTCATATGTTAATGGCATTTGGAAATAGGACCTTTGAGAAAGCAGAACCCTCTGGAATGGGTTAATCTATTCATAGACTAATAAATTATTAGATTAGCGGTCATTTTGGAAGTAGCTTTGTTGTAAGGGTGAGCTCCCCCTAGCTTCCTGCTCTGCCTCATCAAAAGATGCCTCCACAACACCACACTGCTGAAATCTTGGGAAAATGAGCTTATTTTCCTTATAAATTACCAGTGTCATGTTATAAGTTACATTAACTGATTATGAAACTACAAAGAGGCCATAGAACATGTATACTGATAGACTTGAGTTTAACTGTCCATTGAATCATACTTCCTTTTCTTAAATCTGTTTTTTTTAAGAAGCAACTTTCTCCCATTTAAAGCACCTATCTTAGTTACCTTTATATTGCTCTGTAAAAATATCATACCAAGGCAACTTATAAAAGAAAATGTTTAATTTGGTGCTTACAGTTTCAGAGTCCTTAGCAATCGTGGATGGCAGGCAGGCAGGCAGGATGCTGGAGCAGTAGCTGAAAGCTCATGTCATGAGAGATAACTCTGCAGGGAGGATTCTATTTAAATGGTACAAATCTTGAAACCTCAAAGTCTGACCTCAGTAATAAACCTCCTCCAACAAGGCCACACCTCCTAATACTTCCTAAATAATTCCACTAATTGGGGGAGGAGGCAAGTATATGGGGGCCATTCTCATTCAAACTACCAAATTCCACTCCCTGGACCTCATAGCTTTCTGGCCATACCATAATATGAAAAGTGTTTAGTTCAAGTTTAAGAGTCACTATAATCTTTCAGTCTCCAGAGTATTTTCTGAGATTAAAGAAATCACTTACTCTTAACCCCTGGTGAAATAAAAATAAAAAGCAGATCACATATGTCTAACATACAATGGCAAGGAATATACATTACCAAAGTGGGGGAATGAGGGTATACTGAAGAAATACTGGATAAAGCAAGATCAAAGTGCAGAGTTGCAAACTCTAAATCCTTTGCTCCATGTCTGATGCTAGAGGTGGCTCTATCCTTCCAGCTTTGATGCTTACCACACACTTCTCCCACTTGGGCTGGTTCCAATTCATGTCTGCAGCTCTTCTGGGCAGTTGTTCCATGACTCTGGCATCTCCACCATCCTAAGGTCTACAATGCAATCCAGGTTTCACTTTCACAGCTTCATGCAATAGTCTCTCAGGGTCTCTGTATAGGGACTTCCCTACCAAACACCTGACCTCTGCTGCTTTCCTTACCTACAGAAGATTCCAGTCCTTGGGTATTCCTCATGATTCTAAGGCAAAAACCATGCAAGCAACACCGTCACATTTGACTACCCACTTGGAGACTGGCCCCGTCTTCAATCACATTTGTATAAGTTTTCCTTTGTAGTTTCTTTCTAAAGTTAATTAATTAATTAATTTATTCACTTTACATCCCAATATCAGTCCCTCTTTCC